>OY744521.1:136624898-136962398 GCA_963556195.1 Sepiola atlantica
GAATGTTGGATAATTAAACAAGATCATTAATCAAAATGATGAATTTCATTTTGAGTATAACACATTTGTTGACACACATCAGACGGTGTCAGTTACTAACACATTTATACACAATGTACACACAGAAATATAGGAAACAGAAATAGAATTGACTTTATTTTCCTTCATTTTTATTTATATTTGTTGTAAGACAGCAAAGGAAGATAATCCTGCAATGCTTCCTTTGCTTTTCAGTCTTCCAGAAAGTTAATTAGAGATCAACTGTTTACGCATGTAACGTAATAACATATCAATAGTTTTGCATATTTTCTTTGCAGGCAGAAATATGAGGGTTATTGGAATGCACTCTGTTTCTCTCTCATGCACACACGCATAAATACATGTGTGTATAATATCAAAATATACTTATGGCAAGTGAGCTACACAAACATTTGTTTCATTCTATCAGAGAAAATAGTCTGACTAACAACATAATATTCCAAGTGCAATTATTAATTTTTTTTTATAAGGGTTGAATAAATAATCCTGTACATCTTGTGTTTATAAAATAAATAGTGCTCAATAACAAATAGAGCAGTATGTTTAGTATACATTTTTATTAATAGAAAAATTTCTGGCTAAATAAATACATATATATATATATATATATATTAATTTTGATATGTACGTACATAAAAGTAATCCATGGACACATGTTTCTGGCTCACAGCGTTCATCAGCATGGCTAACTTAGATAAGGATCAAACTTTCGATATTGATGTCTATAGTCTGGTGTTCTACCTCCGGACCATGACCTCTTGCCTGGAAATATGTACGGGTTTTATCACCTAAATATTTAATGTATTTTATGTAATTGTTTTTATTGGTGGTTGTAGCATTTCTTATTTTGCTTACTACTATTTCGATTGTTCACTTCCTATGTGATACAGGATAATGCAGAAGATTGCATTATTTGTCGTCCTTACCTTTCTAGGAAATATTTTTCGTTAATACATATATATTTTTTTATTAATTTTATACGTACATAAAAGTAATGTATGGGCACTTGTTTCTGGCTCATAGTCGTCATCAGCATGACTAACTTAATATATATACATATATCACAATCAATTATTGATAATAAATAATAAACTGCACTTAGCTTTGACACATTACTGCAGTTTCACAGTATTATCTGACCATCTAAAGTTGAGTATGGTTTATGTTATTTTCATAGCCAGGTAAAATTTTACAGAGACGAGAGTTATCTAGCCATGTTTATTTATTTATATTCCTTATTTATATTTTAATTCATATATATTTTTATTGACGTTTGTTTAATATTACAGCATTTTTAGAAGCTTATTTAATTTACTATTACACACACATATATATATATATATATATATATATATATATATATATATATAAAATAACATATCACATACATTATTGTTTCAGTATTTATTCCAAAAGTGATGATACATGACTAAGGCTTAGTAGTTGTATGTTTGTAAAACTACACATTTATATGAACAACATAAACATGTGGAAATGGAATTACCTCAATTAGTCCATCTGATACTTACGGATTACATGAATTGATTTTAAAAATCTCTATATTAACAAAAATAGTGTGAACACTTGTGTTTCTCATCTCCGTGACTTATGCGTTTTTTATAATTATTTAATCGATTAGTTATTGAATAAAAAAAAAATGCAATGTTTAAACTACTAAATCTTTTACTTAAAAAAATGCTTTTGTATGAGCTGCATTTAATATGAATCCTACGAAATAATTAGCGTTTTAATTGCGTTTTTTTTGTTTGTCATATTGGCCTTAGACTGAAATGATTATCCTATTCTACTGAATTTACAAAAAAAATGTTACGTCAATGCTTATGCTGAAAATTTACGAATTTGTGAAACCATAAATGGTGAGCCCATGAATAGCAGGGGTCCATTATATATATATATATATATATATATATATATATATATATATATATATATGTGCGTGTGTGTGTGTGTGTTCAAAATGTTAAAGTTCCTTTAAAAATATTTTAATTTTTTATTTAATAAAATTTATTACTTATTTAATGTTTTATCCACTCTAGTGTATATATTTCAGCCTCAGTTCTAAATACTTGCCGTGTATGCTAAATATATTGAGCTCTCTAGTCGAAAATATGACATATGATTTTTATATTTATAACTCTATATAATTTTATCTTAGATTAAACCTTTCCATTTGGATTGAATCCGAAACTACACAATTTCTACTCAATACTATATATATATATATATATATATATATATATATATATATATATATATATGTATGCACATAATTGTTGACTGAGTTTGCTGAAAGCCGAAATGTAATTTTATAAAAAAAATCTTTTACAGTATCATTTGTTTTTGCTGCTGCTGCTGTTGATTAAGTTGCTAAAGAAGGGGTGGGGTAGATTTATGGTATAATAAAATCTAAATTAAATCCTTTTTATTCTTTTATCATGAAGAGAAAATATTAGAGGATTATAAATAGCAGGGAAGAGAGGGAGAAAGGGAATTTAAATGTTTAAAATTAGCTTGTTTCTAATCACTGTATATGTCTTTCTCTCTTTTTCTAGCAGACTATGGACTAAATAATATTACTATTACTGGTGATATTTCCTTTTGTTTATGATAGACTATTTCAATCTTTTTTATTTTTTCCTTTCTTTATTAATTTCGATTGCTAATAAATACAGAGAGAAATAGAGAGAGTGATGGAAGTGAGAATAGACAAAGTATAGAATAAGAACGGGGGGGGGGGTCAAAACGTAGTGAGAGACGGTGAAATTGATAGATAAAAAGTTAATAAGAAATGGGTCACCTAAACAGTTAATTGCAAATTATGGCTAATTAGAACAATTAAAATGGAACTTTTTCTTTTTTTTTCAAACAGGAATATTTTAGCACGCATTTATGTGATTCAAATATATAGGAAATACACTGTAAAGAAAGAAACGTTGATTAACTCCGCCTAGCATAATAATAGATGAACACACGCATTTATAGTGGATATCTTCAAAGCATTCAATTTTCCCTCTATCCTTGGAAACCTAATATAATTTCTGCCAGGCTCAAATGATATCAACAGAAATTGAAATCCACTGCAGCGTACATTTCAAAAACAGTTTTCAACAAAGTGTGAATGCAGGAGAAAACAAATTGGACATGGGATAAAAACCAAGCAGTAATATGAAAATGACACGATGAATGTGGAATGTGAGTCTTCAAGACAGGCTTAGATCTGATGACCTTAGAGGAAGATTAAATCTGGACAATGTAAGGAGATGCAAACAGAACAGGAAACTTTAATGGTACGGTCACACTGAAAGAATGGATGAGAGTTCTTGGGTTAATAGATGTAGAATAGTTGAAGTAGCAGGGTCAGTTGGCAGGGAGAGGCCAGGGAAAACGTGGGAGAAAGTGATAAGGATAGATTTCAGAGAAAGAGGGATAAATAAAGACCCAGCTAGAGATAAGTTAACTTGGAGTAAATTTCTAAAAGTCGTTCAACACATGCCAGAATGTAAAATGAACATTAAATCAAATATGATAAAAGTTGTAAAAATAACAAATAGGTGAAGATTAGTTGAGAGCAGTTATTGTTAACATTGCAGTGGCTGATCCAGTGTTAAGTTTTATTTTAAAAAAAGAAAATAGTAAGGTTTATATTATATTATACCAACCAGATCAGCCAGTATGGGTTGACCTAGACTTAGGTACTCCCATGTCTTAATGACACATGAGGCAATCAAAGAGATCCATTGCATTCATAAAAAATTTAATTGGGCATACTTTTTTACTGTTTTCGTAGCAATAATATTTTACAGTGACAGGTCGCCGAACCACTAACATTTATAAAAAAGACTGTAAGTGGAGAAGTCTCCGATAGATATTTACTTCCTTGTTTTCAAAGTGGAGCGAAAATGTAAACCACGTCTTCACGCCGTTGTTGTTATTTGTTTGTTTTTCTAAACGTCATGAAACCAACGACTTTTGGCTGTTCAGAGCCACGAAAATATTCACTTCTGTGTCTTTAAAGAAGTAAAAGCCAAAATTAAAAACATGACTTCACGCCTTTGTTGTTATTTGTTTTTTGTTTTTTTAACCGTTATGAAACCAACGACTTTTAGCTGTTCAGAGCCACGGAAAGATCTACTCTGAGTCGGCCAAGTTCAATAAATCAAACCAGCATGATTTTTTTGTTGATCAAAACTTTTAAAAATCTTTTATCTAAATGGTATATTGAAATAATATCTAATCAATATCCATCAATATTTATAAACTTATATTGTCAGATTTTCCAAGTTAGACCAAAATACTTTTTAAGCTGACAAATCAAACTTTGTTTCTGACTAGTGAATATTTATTGTTATTGCTGTACGATGTTATTGGCAACATAACATACTTTGCTACAATTTATTTTTTACATTACTAAGTCTGTCTCAGACAATCTATATTATGACACATACTCACCACTCTTTGCAAGATGTGGTTAGCGAACTAGTGTTATTTAAACACCTACTCCCGAGACTAGTTGCTCTAGCAAGGTTTGAGAGTTTAGTTTACCATGTAGCTAGGTGAAAGAGAGGTGCATGTATACCTTTGTCAGTGACTTTTGTCTCAATCCAGAAAGCCTCTTTTTAGGGAGTTGTATTTTCCCTTGTGTCTAACTCTGTCCTCGTGGGGAGACGAGTAAATAGGAACTATAGACATATCTGAAGAGAGCTGATTGAATGAAACACAGACGGAAATAGTAAATGTCAATTAGTGACAAAAACGTGTTGAATCATCAGCCTGTCAGTTGGGTAATACTGGTGGGCAGAAGTGAAAATGCCTCTTCAGGAGGAAATTGGTAAACGGCAAAAAGAGCACATGACATTTGGAGGAGAAGGAGGAGGAAGAAATTGGTTTGATAAGATGAACTTCTTGAGAATAACATTTGAAATAAAGAGGCGAAAGAATGGTGGAAATGGCAAGAATGATAATTACAAGTCAACCCCATTGAATTAGAGAATAAAAATACTTAAAGAGTAGATTTTAAATTGCAGTAATAATTTCAAGAGACAGAATAGGCTGATGTATTCTAGTAAATGGACCAATTCAAAGAATGAGTTCCATGATGTGAAAATGCTAACATAGAAAATGAATATACAACTAGTAAAAGACTGATCCTTTAATAGTGGTATATTTGTTTACCTCCTCTGATGGAGGTTAGACACAAGGTCAGGCCTTGAAAAGCCAGCATATTAGGTAAAGTGCACTATGGTAAAGCCTGGAAAGGTGGACCTTCTAGAACTGAGCAGAACCATACTGTGTGATTTTATCTAAGTAACAAGTGTCAGATGCAAAATAATTAGTACTTCTCTAAAATTACTAACATCTTTACAATGACTTGATGCAATAACACAATATTCATAGATTAACTATGATGTTACAAGTAACGTAAACTTTTATAGGAATCAATAAATATCGAAGGATAATCAGGATTTTTAGGTTAAACATAAGTTTTTTGGGTTTTTTTTTTTTGTAGGGGTCTGTCAATACAAGAATGGCAGAATACATTGTATTTAAGTTGGTTGACGTTTATGTAACTAGGTTTTAAAAAATGGACTGACGATTGGGATAAAAGTACACAGCATAAATCAAATTCACAGATTAGGACGGTGAACTTAGTGTACAGATCATAGGGATCTATAAATTTTTTAGAGTTCACTGAAATTTTTTAAAAAGCTGTATAATTGATTTATGGTTTAAGTCTCATTGAAATCAAAAGATAATTATATATAGATACTAGCTGTAACTACTCGGTGTAGCCCAGAATTCTTTGATGTGGTTTTAGTTTAAATATTTTCATTAAAAAAAAAATGTATAAGTCACAAAGAGATTAAAGAAAAAAAAATGTAAGAGAGACAACTTATTTTTAGATTTTAATTAAAATAGAAATTATCTCCCTTACATTTTGAGCATTTTAGATCAATATTTAAAATTGTCTCCATTGTAATAATCTTCTTTGTAAGAATAATTATTTTCTGAAAAAAACTTAAACAAATTACATGTAAAGAACACGCTGCAAAGATAAAAAGTGAGAAATTACTAGTCAGAATAAAATATCAATTTGTCCGATGTATTGCTATTTAGGTTTAACATGGAAAATCCAAGATAACACAATATAGTTTCAATCCTGGCTTGAGGCACTTGATTGTCTGACCACACTGAAGAGCTGTGATATAGCAAAAAAGTCTGTCTGTATATGACATATAAAAATAGTCACATTGACATATCAATTCCTGTTAGGTCACCAAAGTTAAGCAATGAGTGACCATTTGTGAATATGGGTCTCCATGCAAAACTAATTTCATCAAGATTTGTATACTGACAACAACAAATAGAAATTATCCTCTACATAATGTATAGACCTATAAGAAACAATTGTTGCTTCTGTTGTTTAATTCTTATTTTAATTATTGTTACAGTTATTTCAACACAATCATTTATGACACATTACATTTAAAGAGGTCATGCAATATTCCTGTTACTACTTGTTAAAATATATTGCCTTCTTCATTCTCTCTTATAATATGCATTTATCACTATTACAATTACTGTTTTTAATATTTATGTATATACTAATTTGTTTTAAACTAGTCGGCACTACCCAGTGTTGTCCAGGAGGTTTATTTTCATTGAACTTAAGTAATAGTTTAAATAATAAATAATTTGATACACAAGAGGTATAAAACCCATTTCACTCTAATTTATGTAACTCAAATATGAATGTACTTTAAATGCTGAAGAAGTATATTTTAAGGATATATTTTCCCATCATCATCATCGTTTTAACCCCATTTTACATGTTGACATGTATTGGACAGCTTTAAGAAATTGACTACCAAACTAACCTATTTTTAGCCGTCTATATCCTTCTTTCTCTAAAGTCCATTTTTATCACTTTCTCACATGTTTTCCTTGGCCTTCCCCTATGAATTGGACCTGCTACCTTAAGTGTTTTACATCTACTCACCCAAGAACTCTCATCCATTCTTTCAATTTGGCCATGCAATCAAAGTGTCTTGTTCCACATACATCTTCCTATACTGTCCAGATTAAATCTTCCTCTGAGGCTATTAGAATGAAGCCTGTCTTGAAGACTCACATTACACATCCATTTTATCATTCTCATACCATTTCTATCCATGCAACACATGTCCTGAACCCTCATTGGCCAGGTTTGACTTCCATATATCATCACACTGCATACCAATGCCAGATAAACTCTTCCCTTTGTCTGCTGGTTAATAAAGACAGAAGTGCCCTGAACTAACCCCATCCATTCTTAACTCTTGCAATCACACTAGCAGCTGTTCCAATGGTATCACAAAGGTAACAAAACTTCTCAACAACCTCAATAGCTTCGCCATCCAAATATACTTTATCCACATTTGAGTTCTCATCCATCGCCATTGTAGTATACTTTTGCATATAACCTGGTGATCATCTAACAAGCTTATAGTAATTCCATTACACTTCTTGTGTACTCAATGCTTACAAGTACCATAAAAGATTCAATTGCACCAAACCCCCTTTCCACAAACTGAGCAGTGGAATTTTCCTCTTTTAGGGAGCTTTCCAACACTATAACTACTGATCATCACTTTGGTATTGATAACATTCACTCTCAGACCTTTACTTTCCATAGTATTTCTCCAAGTCTTTAACTTAACAAGTAGGTTTTCCATTGTTTCACAGGCAAGTACTAAATCATCAGCATACAGCATCCTCTCTGGACAATACATACAAAACACCCTGTACAATTCTTCTAAGACACAAATGAAAAGCAACGGACTCAGTACAGAACTCTAATATACCAAACATTAAAGCTGTCACTAAATGTGCTGCTAATTCTAACATGACTTTCAGCATTTCTGTACATTGTTTGAACAACCTTCACTAACCACTCATTTGCCCTAAGTTGTGAAAATACAAAATATCTCTAGTTACGCGATTTAAAATTGAAAACAATAGAGTTATTTAATTATATGATTTATCTTTTGTGATTATTTTACCCAAATTGATTGAACACATTGTGAAGAATTTAAATATTATGAACATAACCAAATCTTTTTTTGTTACAGAACATTGAGATGTAACATGCCAAATGCCTATTGCGTAACTTCAGAATATTTCCCACATTATTTTGGGTTATGTAAAAAAAAAAAAAAAAAAAAAAAAAAAAATTAAATTAAACGCAGAAAATGTAGTCACCGGATTAATATTAAACATATAATGCAATCAGAAGTAAAAAAAAAAAAAAAAAAAAAATTATATTTAAACATAAATAAAAATGGAAGCAGTCAAAGCACATTCTGTAAATAGCTAAAATAATGAAATATTTTTCAATATTGACCTAAGAAATATGATTTACCAACAGTTATTATTGAACGCCTAAAATTAGTACCTAGTGATTATGGTGATAGTGTTATAACTTCTCACTGTGAGAGCAAAGTCTCACTTTTTCCTTTATTCATGAACCCCAAAAATAAAATATCAATCAGGATTAAATATTAAAAATCAATGAAATTGATGTAAAATATTTTTTTTTTTTTTTTTTTTTTTAAACACTGACCAATAATTGGCTTAAACCACTGATGAAACAGATTTTTAAAAAAAAATCTGTTATTAAAGTTATTCTCATTAATGAAATAGTAGAAAAACTGACTTTCAAAATGAATAAATGATAAAGCTAAATTCATTAGGGACTTATTAAAAAGATAAATAAATTTGTATCAACATTACCAAGATGTTGATATTTATATAAATAAATGCGAAAATGTTTACAAAAAACTTATGCCTGAAATGTTTATTATTTAAAATTTTGGTTTCAAGTATTTCAAGTTGTGAACTTAGCAAAGCCAGCTAGTTTTATATATAAAATATAACTCTGTCGTTTTACTACTTTATCTTTGAAAGAAATGTATAAAACTAGCTACATCTACTGGACGCTACCTAGGTGAAAACATTGCCAGGCAGAGAGCTGAGAAAAAAAAGGTTTACATTTTTTTTAAATAGGATGTTTAAAAAAATATTTTAGTTTTCACTGATTTTTTATTCAACAGATATTCGATTAGTAGTAAATAATAAAAAAAATCAATTTGTATTTATGAAAGTTATGCGTAAGTGGAAAACACAGGCACAATATTTTGTCTGATAGCTTTATTAATGGAGATGTGTTTATGTGTTTACACTTTTTATATATTTTTATTCATTCATCCCACTTATTTTTTTATTTAATCTCTTAAATTTATTTTCCATCTCAATCTGGTTTCACACACACACACACACATATATATATATGTGTGTGTGTACAGGATTAACTCCGAAACTAATTAACTGATCATTATGAATATTTTAACACAGCTGCTGTGTAAATGTAAAGGTGAGTAATGTGGCCTATATTTAGTTTAATTTAGTTTTATGCAAAGGTGGCAAAGAGGGGGGTACAAACCATTTGTAGAAATTTAGATACCTTTGTTTTTTTGTGAAATTTTATTAATAAGCATTAGATATCAATTAATAAATATTCCCCAAATTTTAGTATTTTTTTTTTTGTTTGTTTTTTGTTTTGTTTTTTTAAATTTAAAGAGATTTTAGGGGGCATAATAACCTCCTATTTAAAAATTAAAATATTTCAAATTTGCATTAAATTTGACCCAGGGTTATTCGACACCAATTAAGCAAAATTCCCTTAATTTCAATTTTTTCTGAAGACCCTTTAAGCTTAAGTCTTAAATTTTAGACATTTTCTAGAATCAAAATAATGGAATTGATTTTAATCAAAATTAGAATAAGGATTCTAGACATAAGGTTTAGTCTCATTATATCTTGATTTTAGTCTTACTAAGGGGGTATAGAAATCATGCAAAATTATTCTGTTCAGGGAATTAATTTTACCTGTCCTGGGACGGCTATTTATCTAGTTATATATATATATATATAGCATTAGATAAAGTGAAAGAATAAAATAAGGCGCAAATCAAATTTTATTAGAATTCAATGTTCAGGCAAAGTACTTTAAAGTCCTTAACTCATGAGTTTTCAAAGAAAATTCTTCTCCTCAGAGGACCATTCACCACCTGGATTATTTTTCAATCAACCTCTTTGATATCTTTCCTGAATATGTTTTAAACTTTATGACTTGGATGAACTGGATAGGTTTAACAAAAAAGTATGTTTTCAGCCGATATATTTGATGTTTTGTATACTTTTATGTATTTTTATATATTTTCAAAGTTTAATTTTATTACGTGCAGTAATGTCATTGCGGTATTGGTCTTCTGAGGAGAAGAATTTTCTTTGAAAACTCATGAGTTAAATACTTTAAAGTACTTTGCCTGAACATTGAATTCTAATAAAATTTGATTTGCACCTTATTTTATTCTTTCATTTTATCTAATGCTATTAATGCTCTATCCAGTATATTGAGCTTCAGTTTTATCCGGATGTTCACTAATTAAAGATATTAGTTGCCTCTTATATCTTTTGTTGTATAATCCATTGCTGACATAGATAAAACACTAATTCGTATGCCTATATTTTTGAAGTCTTAGAAATAATATGAATGTTATTTAAGTAAGTAAATATAGAAATTCTTAAAGCAGACAATAATGAAAAAGTCCACGATCTCATTCATTTCCTTGCTGAGAGGATTTCATTGCAAATAACAGTTGGATTATCAATGTTTCTTTACAATAAAAGCATGTGCAGGTCATCAATTGAGAAGAAAACAACAAAAACCTACTTTTTTTTTTATCTTGGCACAAAGAAAAGCAATTTGAGTGAAAGAAGATCTAACATAGATTTTTGTTTAGATTTACCCAATCAATGACCTTGAATTCCAATATGGCAGCATTCCCGCAAATATCAATATAAATCGGAAGTTATACACAAGAACTTGCCAGGGAAAATTAAAACAATCAATTCATCAGCTTCTTGGCATACTTTCTTTTTTCATATAAAAAAAAATCTATAGGCAACAAAAGAATAGGCACTTGTGAAGAATTGGTGTTCCTTCAAGAATGCAACTTTTTTTTAAATTCCCTCCCTTGCTAAATCATACTCATCTCTACAAACATTTATGAAAATTAGACTTTTTGCTGTAAATTGATTAAACGTTTGTTTGTGCGTTCATGTTTAAAAGCCAAAAGATTTTATTACACATAGTATCCCAATGGAACTTTATAGTAAAATTGGTGAAATTATAACCAATAGTTTTGCAGCCAATAAATATTTAGGATTAAGATTTTAATGTTGACATCACCTCTTCATGACACATAACATTTATTGGATGATATTAGTAACAAAACATTGTAACAGTCTTACAAAATAAATAAATAAATAAATAAAACTGAAAATACTTTAGTACAAATAATTTGGTCTCATCTCAGAAAAACTGATTCTGGAGGGAATGTGCGTGTGTAGATAATGCAGGAAACTCATCGATCAATCATTCTCATACAATCCACCAAATGTCTGCCAGTCTGTATAGATAAAGCCCTGACATTTCAAGTCTTATTACAATTCAACTTTCAAGAATTATTCCAATCATCTTTGAGAAGGTTTTAAACTTTTCTTGATCAGCATTATTTCATTTACTTTCCCAAAACTGAAATATTTCTCATCCCAGTAAAAAAAAATATGTGATATAATCCAATTTTATCAGCAGAAGTAATTGTAAAATCTCAAAAGAAAAGCTACTTTTGCTTCCAATTTTTTAAAAACTTATAAAGTTGAAGTGATGTTGGTGCAATTATTACTGACACAGACTGTGGGATTGGCATGCTATGTTTAACTTCTGTAGGAGCTATTGTATCACTTTTACTAATACCCTTGCAAAATGTAGGAACCCATCTCCCCCACCCATATATGGGTGAAATAGTAAGGTAAGGATAGATTAGATTTTCATGTCTTGATGTGAAACTATTGTGAAACAGGGTGCACTTCGTGTGGGATTTTGTTTGAGGCACCGTTGTGACAATATCCGGTTACAGCCTCGGCACTACTGCGGAACCACGAAAGTCACATTCCTTCTGACCATTTCTTTGCCCATAGTTTGGTGCTCACAATGTTTCTTAGATCCATAAAACTCTTATTTTTGGCATCACTGGTTCAAACATTTTAATTAAGCATCGGTAAATATCTGTCCATTACCTTTCTGCGATGTTAGAGAAGACTTGTCTCTACTTCAGGAATGGAAGATAGTTGAATTCTGCAGCTGAAATGGAATGGTTTCAATAAAGACATTTTTTTGCATTTTCTTATAAATTATAATTTATTTCTTAAGATTCCATTATTTCAACTTTGTAGCAGCTGGTCAGTGAATGAATCGCCTCATTAGTCGCCTATTGCAGAGCTGCTTTTTCTCACACTATAAGCAAAAATGCCTGTCAGTCAAAGTGCCCCCTCTCGCAAGCACAAGTCGGTGGCAAACTGTCACATAGGTGAACTTGACAGGGGTGTCTTCTGACTTATTTGCACTCTGTGACTCAGTGTAATATCGACACAAATTAACTGAAATATTTGATACCCAGAAAAAAGCCTGCAACCTCACTTCATCAAATCTGACACAAGGCTGCACAAACAATGTATCTCAGATGCTCCTTGTGTCACATTGGTAAGAGCAACTAGTATTGGAGAAGGTAAACTCCAAAATAACATCTGTGAATAGTTAAGATTCGAACACATGGTACACAATGCACATGTACAGACATTACTTGGAGACAGTTGTTTTTTTCTGGAGAAGAGAAATTCCAAAACCATCTATTTAACTTTGGGATAAATGGTCTTACATAAGGAAACTACAAACCATTGAGCAGAGAAAATCATAAATAGCCAAAAACAAAACGTCTACCGATTTAAGCAAATGTTATACGAAAGTAAAGATTCATATGTTTATTTTTCTAAATCTTTTATCTTTATTATTTAATTTTCTATTAAATTAATATGTAAAATTTAACGTCGTATTTGGTAGAATTTAAATATTTAAACCTCATGAACATCGTTATTTCTAACTATGTCATGGTGCAAATAAATTATACAAGATTCTTTAGTGCTGTTTAAATGATTCTGAATCCAGATTAGATCATCTTTTGCTTGTTAAATTTAGATTAATTTACAAAAATAACAGAAAAAATAAATAATAAAAGTAGGTGTTTTTATTTAAAAAGGATCAACTTCCTCCGGGTTTTTCTTTTTGAAAAAAATTTAAGATTACCATTTGTTGTTAGTCAGAGAAGATGTAAATGTAATGGCTGAAGAAAACAATACATGCTCAAGCAAAGTGATAGGAACAAAAGTAATATAATCATTTTCTGCTGGACAATATCTTTACCTGTAAACGTTAACTGATATATTTGTTTGAGTATTTCTTTTGCAGTGCTATCAAAGTTTAAAAAAAGAAGAAAAGACTCAAAAGCTGATTTTCAAGACAAACCCAGTCTCCAATATAAATTATCTTAAATTTGAATCATGCAAAATTCGGCTTTTGGCAGAAATATCACAAAATTACTGCTCATGAATTAAATTGGATAGTAGAAAGTGGACCTTGGGTTTACTTTCAATATCCTCATAACTCTCTCTTCCCTTATTTTGTCTTTTAGTTGTCACATTCCATGAGCTATGTTTATGACAAAGGGGTAAAAATGGCTGTTTTCTGGGTCGAAATCTATCCATCTAACACTTATTGTAGGCCAGTTTTTGACCTTGAGGTCGTATTTTTTGTTTTGTTTTAGCTCTTTACATCAAGTGGCTTCACACCTTGTCTGGAGCCATTTCCATAAAAATTTTTTTATTTAAAGCTACAGGAGGGAGTGGGGTGGGGTGTCCAAAGACTGGTCTGCAAATAAATCAAAGCAAGCAACAGGTGACACAGTGTTAGGCATATGTGGTCAAGTCTACGGCAACAAATTGTCTCCTCATTTAGCATAAGTATCAAATCAATTGAGGTTCCATTAATAAGCATGTTAACCACAAAAGATTCAGGATATGACACTATGGTAAAAAAGGTTTGGGTATGCAAGCATTTGGTTCAATTTCTTTTATGAATAGTTTATTGAATCAGAAGGGGTTGCTTTGTTTTTAACAAATATCAACTTTTGGGGACTGAAAAATTATAAAGTGTAAACGAACTGCATTTTGAACCCTCAAAAAGGGTGGTGTTCATACTTTCCCCAATAGTATGAGTGCGTGTAAGTGAAAGCAATCGATTCAAAACAAATTGAGCTCAGCTTGCCAATCCCATAGTCTGAGTCAATATCCATCACACCATATTCATCCTTTTACTTAAGGTTTAGTTTGTCTGTTTTATGGCATATAAATCCTTTTGGGAGGTATGTTATGCTGAAACAATACCTATAAAAGTGTGAATGATTCGTTGTATATGGTTAGCTGAATGCAATTCACTATTTTAATCATAGCTAAGGGAAAATTGTTGATTCTTATTTTTCTCAAGGTTCGAATAACAGGTAATACCACTTATTTTGTGTGGTATTCGCTCACCATCTGGCATTCCGCCTTACTCTAAAGTAGAAGTATTATGAGGAATACAAATTCACATGCGGTCCCAAGTCAGCATGTATATACTGGTTAGAGGAGATGACATACATCGCCTAGTATTTCCAAATGATCACCCATCGTATACTGGCCAGGCTCAACGTTTCTTAACTTGAGTGATCTAACGGGAACCAGGGTGTCAACGTGATTATGCTGTATATATGATATATACCAACGTTATCCGTGTGTAATTGAACACAGAAGGATGTGAATTTGGAACAGGCGATTCCATAGTATGCGACGGTATCCATTAGGCCAAAGAAAAAGACTGGTTGCTTTGAACATTATCAGTCCTCCCCAAAAAAATTCAGAGATACTTGTTATTGACTCATTTTCAATATGATTAACTTATATACTAAAGTGCTCATAGAAAAAAGTCATTATATCCATTATCAACCTTGACAAAGGTCAGGATAAACATCCATAAAAAGGTGCTTGTAGGATCCCCACAGGTAGGGGAAAACATCCATTCACGATCTGATTACACTGAACAGAGGTATCATTAATTATTTGATGAAAAGAGAAAAGAGGTACCTAATTGCAGAAAGCCAGTGACATTAAATGATTCATTACAACAAAATGATCATCTTGTCATTTACCACATTCCCAATGTAACCCGTTTAAATATTTTGTTGATAAAGCATTAATAAGTAGAGTACACATCCCAAGACTGCTTCATACTATGCAGATACAAAAGGGTCAGAGCCAAAAATATGTCAAAACAATCAATAATAAATTTGTGTACTGAAAACTGTAAAATTAGATTACATGAGTGAAGTTATGGTCTTTGAGAAATTTGATTTTTGTCGAGTGAAGTTTCTATTTTGGGATCTTAAAATAAAATAAAAATTAATCTATTCCATTAAATTTAAGGAAAAGCACTTTAGAAAATACTATCCTTTAGAACTTTTAAAAAGAAATATATATATATATATATATATATATATATATATATATATATATATATATAGGTAATAATAAAAAAAGTACATTTATATAGTTCAGATTGATTAGAATAGGAATCCATTTCTAAAATAAAGATGAAACTAAATATTTGATATTTTTAATTTTTAATAGCTATTAATAAATACAGTATTAAATAATGGTTAAATAATTCAATGAATCAATGACAATTTCGAAACAAAATAACTATTACACATTTTAGCAGCACATGACCGACCGTGATTGCTGCCGACTTCTCCAGAAACATATGTAAAAGTTATTTTGTTCCGAAATTATCATTAAATGGTAGGATATAACCTTGAAAAATATATATATATATATATATATATATATATATATATATATATATATATATGTATGTATATATATAAAACATTATCTATACTGATAAATAGAATCTCAGTGAAAACCTAGAAATAAGAATTGTTCTAACGGTTTTGGAGTGCCATCATAATTTAACCATAAAATTAATTCTTTTGATTTTCTGTTTTCTCAAACTAAATATAATTATAGTTAATCTTAATTCATATCTAGGTTTCAAAAATTTTCATAAATCCAGTGAAAATATAATAGGAAATAATCATGTATGTAGTTTTCGTTTGTAAGGAGGAGGGAGGGGTCTATTTTTTGTATATTCTTGTACCTTTTTCAGTGATCATCTTAAAAAAAAAAATCCACCCTCCTATTCTTTTCTCATGGATTTTCTATCTGAGACATATAGAAAAAAAAGACCTGCTAATAGATAACATTAAGAATATAAATAAAGAGATCAAATTTCATGAGAAAATAGAAAATATTGATAGAATTTATTTTTTTTAATGAATAAGAAAAACAAGTTTATTTTACTCGCTAACTGTTGTGTAACAGGACGGATATATATGTATCATTGATGAAAATGACAATTTTAACAAAAATCCTGAAAATATTTTCTATTGATAATCAAGTGGTGATTATTTGAAATTATCTTTTAGCGGTTTGAAGAAATTCGTTTTTACTGCTTCATAATTTTTTCATCTTTTTTGCTAGTTGATGAAATACTATTTTAGTTGACTTTGTGGAAGTCTATTTGATCTTCAAGTCTTCTACTTACTTGAACTTCTTTTCCCTTTCAATTTGAAGCATTCAATTATATCTCCCATATGCTAAAATCTAAAATCCCCAAACATTTCATAACTGATATATACAAATAAATACATATTGCTTTTCATTATAAAGTTGCAGAGGAGTTGTTCTTTTTAATAGATTTTTTTTATTTAGTGATGTTGCATTGAAATATACAAAAGAATTGTAGTTTGCATATTTTAAACCGTTTTCTGAAAGGTATCATTATTGTTAAATGAGTTAAACTTCATATTTAACACTTCTTTTTTTTTCTTATTTTGTTGCAGACGATGAAGACGGGAAAGAGTCATAAGCAGATAAGGATTTGCTTATCTGGTTAAGAGCAGAGATGACAGAAGATGACAGCCATACGGATTTACGGTAGGGATTAAACAGAAAAGATCAGTTTGAAACTAGAAATCGATTGGGATTTATAGACTCACAAAGACAATACTGAATGTAAGAGAAATTTCTTGAAAAAGGCTGCAAAAATAAGACTACATGAAGGAGAGATAAAACCGGTTTTGAGCAATAAAAAGAAGAAATTGACCCTATAAATATTAAAAGAAAAAAAAGAGAAAAGTTCATAATATTTGCAAGTTATAAGAAATAATCAGATCATGTATTCATTCTGGAGAAGAAAGTTGATTGGTCATTTTGAAAAAAATCTCAAAGTAAAAACGGTAAACAATGCTCATAGAAAACAGCCCAACTCAAAGACAGATTAAAACAAAAAAGACCCTCCCCAAACTTTGACATCTTTTCAAATTTAATGGTAGTAAAAGATAGGAAATCAAAATGGAGAACTCAACAAGCCCAACTAATATCAGCCTTCCTGATATAACATATGGAATGGTTCAATCGTTTAATCAGACCGCAAATGAATTTGCTGGTTATGGGATGCCCATGATTCAGCCATATGCCCTGGTCTTATCCGCTTTTATTCTAGCCATCACAGCCATCCTCGGTCTTCTCAGCAATAGTGTGGTCCTCACTGCCCTGACCGTCGGTCAGTTACTCAAACATGCCCACTATATCCTGCTTGCATCATTACTCATTATAAGTATCCTATTCAACGTTGTGTGGTCACCTTTAGAAATTGTTTGTCTGCTCATGTATCAAAGCAACAATGATTTATTCTTAGCAATCAAGGATTCGGCACACAGTCTTTACTTTATGTTACTTATTATGATTGGTGGAGTGCTCAGCCTCCTGCTGCTATGGTTTCTGTTCTGTTTCAACAGCTACACCAAAAAGTTGACAAAATACCTGGTTGTAGTTGGATTACCAATCATCGTGCTGCTCGGTATCGGCTTAGCTAGCCTTTATGGATTGATATCCTTAATATACGAGAAACCGTATCGCGACCAACCACTTTATCACCTACTCAATCGGGAATCGTACATTGTGAAACTCATCGTGCTCACCATTACCATCGGATGCTTATTCATCGGAATCATGATCATTCTTGCGTTAAGGATGAGCCAGCTCACTTTTCAACTGTCTGCCGAGTCGCTCACCTCCATTTCTGAACATTCAATTACCCTGCCGACACTGACTCCAAGCGAGTCAGGAAGCGAGTACAAAGAGCTGAAACAAAAGGCCAAGCAAAAAGAGCCGAAAGGCCAATTACTAGTTAACAACTTTCCCCCAGGTTCCAAAAGTGAACAAGGTGTTCTGAAGAAAAACAGCTTTGCATTAAATTCTGTAGCCTTGATGCAAATGTTTGGAAGGCGGCGTCACACTATCTCCAACATTGGGGAAATAGATCTCAGCGACAACGGGTACACAGAGCATCAGAGACGAGCCCAGGGTTATCAGTATGTCAGAAAGTTTTCTGTTGATATTACGGCTTTGCAGGCTCAGCTGGAAGACCCGAAAAGCCACAGCAGTATGTCTTCGTTTAAGTCTGCAGAAGACATGCCCCAGTCAAACGCCTCATTTTCAATGGGGCCAGCCATCAAAATACCTTGCAGCATTGAAGAACCATCAACTTCAACAACAAAACCGCTAAAGAAATCATCAGCACCACCACGGATAATGGTAGAACCAGTCTTGGAAGAAGACTTTCACCAGACTATTAAGGAGAAAATTACTGAAGAACACCAAAGTCAAAACAGTTTCCGGCTGTGCTTGCTACTTTTGCTAACATACATCCTGTCTGTGATTCCAATGTACATCACGGAATCTATTCGCAGCCTCATTACTCTGGATTCTTACATTAACAGCCTCATTTGCGTGACTGCCGTTTCAAGCATCCAGACTGTCATCTTTCCCCACATTATCATATGTACTGACTCCTCAGTTTATAAGGTCTTGCGTGATCTGATCACAAAGTGCTGTGTGCCCAGCACAAAACAAAAACACGAAAAAGAAAGTCAGTCCATGTTACCTCAACCTGTGCAGTCAGATTTCAGTATCAGCCAACTTTAATAAATAAATAACAACATAAACACCTTTGTTATGTGAGGGGATTTCGATGAAAAAGAAATTCCCAAATATTCTGAAACTCATCAGGAAACGTTAATGGATCATGTAATAAAAAAAACCCAAAGAAAATGTCTCTTCATGTGGAAGCCATCAGAAAACTGGAGTATCATGAATAAAACTGACAAAAATATATAAGATATTGTAAATTTATAATTTTTTTTTTTTTTAAATGAGTAATAATTCCTTATACATGGATGGATAAAAACATCTGTATAGTTTGTGAATATATATATATATATATATATATATATATATATATATATATATATATATATTGTTAAATATTTATGTCCGGAATTGGATTCAAATATTTGAAATTATAATTGTTTTGAATTTTTAGAATCTATCCTAATAATATATGAAAGCTCTGATTGATATAACCTATTAAGTATTGAGCTTATGTTAAACTGCGGTACTGAAACATATCCTGCAATATATGGATTACTCTCACCCAGCGTAACTCAAGAATTGTTTTAGTTTATCAACTTAAATTTTTCCTTAAATATATAAGTGTTTGAAGGTATAAAATTTAAAAGATTGAAAAGCTGCAACATTTATATATTTATTTTCTTCAGAGAAATTTCCTTTCATTGACACATCAGAAAAGGAAAAATAAAGTTAATATTACTTAATAAATTTATATAAAAAAAAAATTGTTCAAACTGTTGATCAATGTTCTCAAATTGTTTTAGATGATGATTGATTATTTTGATTGTTTGGACTACTGTTTTCATCTTGGATGCTATTCTCACAACATTCGAAATTCCGTAGATTCCCGAGTTCGATAAGATGCACCTGAAGAAGGTCGGAGCTTACATCAGCCGAAACGTTGTGAGAATAGATGTAAATGATGAACAGTAGTCCGAATAACCCAAATAATACATGTTGATCAATGTTATTAATCAGTGGATTCAAAAAAATATTAAATTAATGAGACAAATTATCATTACTATGTAACCTAATTAATTTAACGTGTTTTGAGCAAGTTGATTAAGAAAATATTTTAAAGATTTTTTTTATTATTCATAAAATTTATAAATTGTTCAATATTAATTGTTTTTTTATGAATGAAAGGAATTTCTTTGAAAGAAAAAAATATGTTAATTTAACATATATATGATAGACATATACAGTGCATACACATACAATCACACAAAACATACATGCTTCAGTTTAGTTCAAAATTTCTGAGGTGTTAATTTCAGATATTACCAGACAGAATACTTCTAGAAAAATCAGACAATCATGTACAGACAATGTAAATTAAATATTAACTTGAAAAAAAAAAAAAAAAAATTTATACCAAATAAGTTGGCATCAGCATGCTTATTTTCATTGTCTTACAATTAATAGTATAACCAGAAAGCAAAAAGATTAGGCATTGTTTTAAACATTAGAAGCCAGTTAGAATGGCCCAATTATTAAAGATTTGAAAACAATTTCTTACAAATATAAATCTATGCAAGAAATAGATTTATATTAAAACAAAAAAAGGATTGAAAAGTCAAGTATCCTTCGGAAAGTTAGGAGTTAATCTCTTCTTACTAATGATGAGGGAATAGTTGGGTAGACTGAACTTCTAAGCCAGCTATCTAAAGTAAATATAGCAACTACTTCATTTTGGATTCCTTGCAACAGAAGTTAGTCAAAATTTCACAATATCAAAAGAACATGGTCTATTTCAAGAGGAAATTATCTTGATTCCTAAAAGTGTCACAATATAATAAAATTGAGTCCTTTATTATATAGCAATTGTTAAGATGGTAATTCTCAAAGACATTACCTGTGAATCAGATCTCCCTAATACAAAACTAAATACAAATAATATATTAATGATACAGTTATAGAGCAATGATTAGCAGACAATGAAATTGCACATCAAGACCTTATACTTATGACCTTGTACCATACTAAACTAAGCTTCATGAAACAGTTGCATCTTCAAATATCATTCATGGCAGATTTTACATTCAGTAACAAGTTCAACAGAATTTTAACCATCTATTTTTGAAGTTCTTTAAATGAAGAACTTTTCTTAGTTATTTTACATTTTTTAATCTATCCTATTGTTGCTTTTAACATAATGCTCAAACCTGATAAACATTTCTGAATTCCTAAATTAGATGGTGGCAATTCAGAAATAGATGTTGCAACTAACATTTGCTGATACTGTATAAAACATTTTAGATGCGGAATGCATATCTTTAAGTGGAGCATAAATTCAGAGCACAAAAGTCTAACAAGATGAGGGAAAAGTATTAAGAAAATACTAGTAATGAAAAACATAAGAGAAATGCTAAGTTTTTACAGATTAAAAAATATGGAACAACTAGAATGGTAGAAGTTGGTGTAATGTGAGAAAATGTTTTAAAACAATAAAATAAAAACAATAAAATAAAAATAATAAATAAAAAAAAGTGAACATGTTTGGCTGTCATTCACCTAAAATGACGGAAATTGCCATGTCATTTTTTAAATGTCTTCATTGTCTAAAAAAAACAATAAGATCAAAGATTTTTTATGGTAACAATATATAATTGTATATATATATATACACACACACACATACATACATACATATTTTCTCAATCTGATATGGATGTAATAATATTTGGCACAAAGTAAAGGAAAAAAAAGTGTTGAAAGTTGACCATCTGAATCTATTTTGGAAATATCTGTAGTTGATCCAGAAAACAATGTCACATGCAAAATGAAGAAACCAAAATCCAAGCTAATATAAAAAGAGATAAAAAAGGAAACATTTTTTGTGTATTGAAGTGAATACTGCAAACTTGTCGGGAAGACAATAAAACAAATGAGAGAAACAATATTTTAAATATGGATATAAATCATGAAAACAAGCCCAATCAATTGAAGTAACATTTTCATTCCAAATCATAAACCATAAAAAAAGTCATTTATAGTTTAATGTTGTTCTCCATTTTGTGTTCTTTCGGATTCAAACTGACAACTGATTTCAACAACATGATAATAGAAAAACCAAACAAAAACTTGTGTAATTCTTTAAATTGTTGATTGTCTGATATTCTATGTAATGTGTGTCCTATGTCATCTAGTACAGAAAAGGTATTGTATAAAATTATGTATGTTGACATCCGCAAGTGGAGAGAGTAGAAGGCGAGACAGGTATGAACATTTAAGACGAACTACAAAATTGTATTCATTCACCAAAAAAAATAAAAACTACAAAAAAAAAATCGTTTTATTTTATTCATTTATTTAATTTTTCTACATTTTTACAATAGAAAATCATTTTTAAAAATCCCTGGGACATTCGAAAAAAAAAAAGAAAGTTAAAACTAATATAACTGATTCTTTCAATAATAACCTTTTCCCAAGTGGAAGTGAAAAATCAAAATACTTTGAAATGAAAGTTTTTTCACAATTGGTAAAAGATTTAAACATAGGTATTAAAATTTAGGTTCTTAATATAAACAAATGAAGCCTCTGGAAATTCTATAGGTATTACAGAAAATATGGTTTTCCTTAGATAATCTTTATTACATTTAATCTTATACTTAAAGTAAAGTGAGATGCTCCTATTTCATTGACCAGAATAGTTTAATAAACAAAAATCACATGCAAAATGTTTTGTCATTCCTTTTTTACCTAAATTGATTTGTCATGAAAAAAAGAAAGAAAAGTTTTTTTTCAATCACATTAATTGGTTACACCATTCCGATACATATTTAAATATTTTATTCATTAAGTGATAGTTGTTACCCTCTTATTAACATGTACTATGACCACCACCCATTGCATCAGGATAATTTATTTAATAAGATACATAATTTTCGATTAACCAGTTGCTAAAACATTATAATCTATCATATTTTATAACACATACAACTTGGGAATTATTTTAAAAAGGTTCACAGCTAATTATTTAATTTAGAACAAACACTGATTATTTTATTAGTCGTACTATTTTCATTAATTAACATCTTAAAAATTAAAGGCACACCGAAAATACAATTGAGATAAGATCAACAGATAAAAACATTATAGGTATTTTTACATATACGTACATCCATACATTACATTCAGAATTAACATCATCTACTGTTAACTTCAAAATTTATTGCAGCCTTTCTTTTTTTTTTTAGAGGGGGGCGGGGGGGGGGGTACTTCATTGGTGTTAAATGAATAATGGTGAAATTAAAGTTTAAAAAGCTTTCTTTCTTACACTGTCAATAGTCACATGTGGTAAATACTGTGCTTGAACATAGCTGCCAGATGTACGGAGTCCAAATGTAGGCTATATTTTGTTTACTTTTTGTAAAAAGGGGGTGGAAGCCCTTGATGAAAGTTTAGATATCTTAGATTTTTGTGACATTCTAACAAATATCACACATCAATTAATAAATATTCCCTAAATTTCAGTTTCTTTGGAGTATTTTAAAGGGTTTTAGTGGGCATAATATTGACACAACCTGCCCATTTGAAAATTCAAATATCAGATTTTTATCGAATTTGATTCATAGTCAACAGATACTTATTAAGCAAAATTCCCCGAATTTCAATTTCTTCTTAAGATCCCTTAAGCTTAAGCCGTAAACTTTAGACATTTTCTAGAATCAAAATCCATTACATGATTTTGATCAAAGTTAGAATAAAGATTCTAGACATAAGGTTTAGTCTCATTATATCGCATGGAGAGAAATGATATGATGGTCGATGTGTAATGTGAGTCTTAAAAGGCTTAAATTTGATGACAACAGAAGATTAAATCTGGACAGTATAGAGAGATGTGTGCAGGAGACTTTGTCACATTGAAAGAATGGATGAGTTCTTGGATTAGTAGATGTAGAACAGTTGAGCTTGCAGGGTCAGTTTGCAGGTGAAGGCCAAGGAAAACACGAGAGGAAGTGATAAAATGGATTTGAGAGAACGAGAGATAAATAAAGACCTGCGCAGATATAGGTTAGTTTTAAAGACAATTTTTAAAAGCCATCCAATACATGTGATCATATTTGGTTTAATGTCCATTTTATGCTGGCATGTGTTGGATGACTTCAAGAAATTGACTTCCAAACTAACTTATCTCTTTCCAGGTCTTCATTTATCCCTCAAGTCCATTTTTATCACTTTCTCCTATGTTTTCCATGACAATCTCCTGTGAACTGCACTTGCTGTTCTACATCTATTGACCTAAGAACTCTCATCCATTCTTTTAACATGACCATATACACAAAAGTTTACTTTTCTGTACACATCCTCCTATACTCTCCAGAATTAATCTTCTTCTGAGGTCGTCAGATCAAAGCCTGTCTTTAAAGCTCACATTACACATCGATTGTATCATTCTAATATCATTTTTCTCAATGCAACACATATCCTCAACCCTTTTGTCTTAATCACTTCATTATTTTTAATGGGTGGGGGCAGTTAAACTTAACCCTCTTGATTCTGCTATTTCCTGAAGAGTCCTTCACTGCCCTCTAAATTTTTATTCAACATTTTTAGAGGTTGAGTATTTATGCATGTAAATTATATTTTGAGAAAACTCAACTTTTTCTGTAAATTAAATTGCAACAATAAAAAAAAAAAAGTGAAAATTCTATAATAATAAATTTTTTTTAAATAAAATAACTGCTACAAAAAACTCAGATTTTCACATGCTTTTTTGGATATTAATCTTTTTTTTTCTTTTAATCTTAATTTAATCAATAAGTCTGAAAAAAATTTCAAAAATTAAAATAAAAAAATTAGAGGGTGATTAAGAAATCCTGTAAAATCATTTTTTTTTTTAGAATTTTAAAAGTTGATGCTGAATAGTATCCGACGAATTGGAGTAAAAAAACAAAAAAAACAAAAAAAAACAAAAAAAAAACAAAAAAAAAACATCACTGATAGAAATTGTAGATATTCATTTAATAATCAGTATGTTCATTAGCAATTCCATTCAATCTGTGAATAACGATTTTATTGTATATATAAGTTTTTTTTCTATACTAATGAATTAACATTAAGGTCAAAAGCCACTCGAGGATAAGGGTTAGTGAGATTTTCAGTTGGATGATGGAACAGTACTATAAAAGAATTGAGAACTATGATTCACAAGACTCGACATATTTGTTGACATTGGACTTGAAAACGACCATGTTCCACGGGTGGTAAGTTATTGGAAAGAAACTTTGTTCATGGATGTTCGTTTGATTTTAGGTACACAGAGTTGAATATGGTATTAAAGTAGATAGTTTAACAGTGTAAATAATACAAGAAATTATTTCTTAATGCTTAATAATTAAAAATTTTTAAATCATCTGAAATAAGAGTTAGGTGAATTGTGACTTAAGTCGTGATGACCACACAATTGTATTGTGATTATTTTTCAATGCTTTAATCGTCCATCTTTTGAGAGAGACAGATTGGTACACATTACGTTATTTTATGTATGTGTTTTCTCACACAAATCAAATAAAATCCAAACATTTTCACTCTTTTCTCAGTCATAGCCATTAGGAAAGATAGACATTATGTAGAGGATAAGCTGTGACTGTCAGTCCACAAGAATTGACAATGTTAGATGTGTTACTTTGGAAGAAAGAAATATTTTAAAGTTTATTTTATGCACATGTAATTTGTTGGTAGATAGCTGAAGTATGAAGGCAACGTTAGATTTTGCAGGGAGGGCCTTGTGAAGGTGTCGTTGTCCTCTCACATACAGTACCTAGTAGTCCCAAATAGTCACTTATCTAGTAATGACCAGGCTCAACATTGCTTAACTTCTGTGATCTAATGGGAACCTGTGTGTCAATGTGATTATAGTTGTATTATGAATATATACTACACATTAATATGACACAATGGAGTGGAGAATTATCCTTTGGTCTCTGATCACATATTTTTATATTTTGATCTAAGTACAAAAACAAAAAAAGATATAAAATGAATGCTAATTCATGAATAAGTCTCAAATTATATGGTTACTCTACTCTTATCTACTTTCTAAAATGGATTATATTTGTCGGCTGTGTTTGTGACAGCTATGGACATCTAAACCACTTGACATAAAAAGCTGAAATTTGGTAGGAATAATCTCCTTTCCATCTATATTGAGTCTATACCGATACCATAATGCCATAGAAAAATTTTAGTGGAAAGTTTATAAGTAATGTACTGGTCACTTTCTTCCTGACATTTTCATCTACTTAATAAAATTGATTAAGTTTGTCTGTGTGAAGCCTACAAACACCGGAATTGATGGTTATAGAAAGCTGGAATTTGGTAAAAATGATATTTTTCGAAGTCTATAGCATTGCTCTGGAATTTCTATTATCAAAGGTTTCAAGTGAGTCTCACCATGAACCTGTTCTGGGAAGAGTATTTCACTAGTACACATATCTCACATTTCATGTCATCTTTTAAGTAACCTTTTAAATGAGTCATGTTTCTTCTACTTTTGAAGTAAAATGTCACGATTAAATGTTGACTTCAAAAAGAAGCCAGCCTGATTGAAAAGCATAAACAAACCAGACACATGATTTCTTGCAGAACAGAAAATGTCTGAGAAAAACGAAGTTGGAAAGAAAATTTTGACTTTAAATTTAGACATTTAAACACAAGATTAAAGAGCAACTCTTAACTTCTAAGAATCCAGCAGTGTGTGCCTGCATGTATGTGTGCATAATATTATTAAATACATCCATATATATTTTATTAATATACTAGCAAGAAGATATGGCATTGTCCAGGATTGAATAAAGGACACTATGTCTCCCTGCCTCTAGCCTGTAATACCATATTATTATTTCATTCTTTACATTTCATAATATTCAATTTTTGATGTGAAACCTACGGATGCATTCAGCATTGATAGCGAGTCTGCCAGAGGTTAAAGTAATTGGTAATTAATTGATAAATCTATAATCTTTAACCACTTTTAATTTGAGACACACTTGGTGTTTCCCAGGAATCAATGAGGATCCCTGTGCACTTCTCTAAGCCATGAACTTCTTATTATATTTTTACATTATAATAAAGTCAAATGTTGCATTTCTATTCCATGGATGTCAAACACGAGAACCTATAATAATTTTTTAACCACTTTGATCAAACTGAAATATATTTATCCAAGTATTCTGTGTAATGTAGTTTCATAGTATATATGGTTATGAGGGTCTATTTTAATATTCAAGTTATCTACTCTATAAAATCAAGTCAGATTTTCAAAGTCAAACCCAAATAGCAATACATCTGATGTATCGCTATTTGATTTGGACTAGCATTTCTTTTTGTTAATTTTCTTCACTATGTTATTGGCACAAATATAATTCATTTTGATTAGTTTTTCCTTTTTTTCCTGATAAGGTTTCGGTCAATGTTAAAGTGGATATATCCTTCTTCAATGCAATAGACAAAAGCATGAAGAAAAACATTTCCACAAGTTTGTCTTCATACTTCAGCTATCTACTAACAAATTACATGTGCATAAAATAAACTTTAAAATATTTCTTTCTTCCTAAGTAACACATTTTTCTTTCCAATTTAGACTTAAGCGGTCATTTCTATTAGATGCTACAAGAGGTAGTAAAGTACTTTAGTTGCTTCATTTCTACAAATATAAGAGACCTTCCCATTTCTTTAGTTCCATTTACTTAATATAACAAAATGAAGACTTTTCAGATTATGTGTCTGGGTTTGAGTTTGTGCGCGACAAACAATAACAAAACAAGATAATCATCATCATCATATTTGGTTCAACATCTGTTTTAAATGCTGGCATGTGTTGGACGCCTTGAAGAAATTGACTTCCAAATTAACCTATCTTTCACAAGGTATTTACTTATCCCTCTTTCTCTGAAATATATTTTTATCACTTTCTCCTGTTTTCCTTTGCTTTTCCCTGTGAACTGGACCTGCTACTTTAACTGTTCTACATCTACTAATCCAAAAATGCTCATCCAGTCTTTCAACATAGCCATACCATCGAAGTCTTATCTTCTGTATACATCTCCCTATACTGTCCAGATTTAATCTTCCTCTAAGATAATCAGAATGAAGCCTGTCATTAAGACTCACATTACACATCCATTGTATCATTCTCATATCATTTCTCTCAACGCATGTTCTCAACCATCACTAGCCAGGTTTCACTTACATATATAATCACAATGCATACACATGCCTGATAGACTCTTCCCTTAGTCAAAAGTGGTATCGCTCTGCTGGTTAGTAAAGGCAGAAGCTCCCTGAACTTACTCCATCCACTCCCAACTCTTGCAATCACACTAGCACCTGCTTCACCCTGTGCTCCAATGGTATCACCAAGGTAACAAAACTTTGACAACCTCAATAGCTTCGCCATCCAAATATACTTTATCTCTCTACATCAGAGTTCTCATCCATCTCCATTGTCTTACACTTCTTGCACACAAACTGGTTATCTTCTCTCAATCTATCAGTAATTCAACTGCACTTCTTGTGTATGCAATGTTTACAAGTACCAGAAAAGATTGAATTGCACCAGACTCCCTTTCCACAAACTAACCACTAACATATATTATCATCTTCGTACAAAATATATTTCAAACCTACTGTGAAACCTATACAACTTGCAACTTCTTTAATTTGAAATAAGTAGAGATATAGACAGCAATAGAGAGATATAGACAGCAAGAGAGAGAGATATATAGACAGCGAGAAAGAAAGAGAAAGAAATTCAAAAAACATGTAACGCACACATTGGCATGCTTAAAAGAACACCGAAACTTGCTTCGGTCAATCATTAGACTAGCTTTATTACATGCTTTACAAGAAAAAACAACAACATTTGTTTCATACATGTTTTTGTCAAAATAACGAGGTCTAACCTAAAACTGATTTATTTTGGAGATACATAGGTCAAGGTTCAAGATAATTAAAAAAGGAGAAAGTCGCACTTCTGGCAATAACTTTGAAACTTTGATTCATCGTAGAGGCTCGCTACTTGGCCCATATTGTAACTAAGTCTAGCATCCTATATGACTTTGACCTTTGAGTTAAGTCAAGGTCAAAATTTTGAGAGGATTTCAACTTCCATTTTTCTAAATTTGATGTATCTGACAATCTTTGATAACAGTAAACACTGCACAATCTCAGCCTGATCAGATAAATAGTTTTTGAGTTATCAACATTAACATGGCATAATTTTAGGAATACTTCATACAATACGGACAAGTAAGGACCAGATAAGATATGTAGTCTCACAACTGACTTATGTTCTTGTTCCCTCTTTGATCGAAATGATATGTACTTATCCAATGTACTTTCAGAATATATATCTGCTTATGAGTTTTTGAACAGACAAGAACTACAACCTTTTTATAATAAAAAATGCTAGAGTATAAAATAAAACAAATTGAAAACAGATCCTATTAAAATAATTAAATATGAAATTAAATTAACCAGAATGCATCTTGGTGTCTTAAATGCTATTCTTCCCTTTGCTCGCACACCAGACATAGCTAGTTTATCCCCCAACCTGCATTCGTTATCTAAATCTTCTCTCACTCTTCATGCAAGTCTGTCTGCCTGCTGATATCATAAACAACTTCATTTTTACTAAGTATTGCTATAATGAACTTTAAAAGAAAGAGAAGTTTGTAGTCTTGAATAATTAACAATATAACAAGGTTGATAAAAGTATGAAATACCTGCAATGTCCACTGAGGCAAATGTTTACATAAAAGAAACCAAAGATTTTACTCACCTGAAAATAGAGACAAAAAAGAGAATCATTAGAATGATATCAAACAAAAAGTCTATTAAGCTTTTACAAAGCATATTTAAAAGCAAAACATTAAATCAAAGGTTACAAAAACATTAACTCAATGGGGGTGGGGGGGGGGGGGGGCTAACTAATTGGTAAAGATTTGATTTGTTTTTGTTAACTTTTGTTCACCCCAAGTAAGGCATATTGCTATTCAAGCATAAGGGGCTACTGTGATAGGAGTTAAATTTATAGGGAGACAACTTGGGTGGAAAGTTGAGAGGAAGATGTTAGTTAACATTACATTTAAATTTATGCATGTTGGTACGGTCGGGGAAACAGGGAGCAAGGAAGGAATTCTTAAAGGAAAAAGGAAGCAATCCAGAGAAAGAAGCTATTAAAGTAAATAAAATTTATGGCATCTTGGGATCTCTACAGAGAAAGGGTGTGTTTTTGCTGCTAGTATGGGGGGGGGGGGGATATTTACGTTGAGGATATATAAGTTCATCGGAGCACATTCTGTGAAAATACTTGTAAAACAAGCACAAGGATGCAACACTGTAGCGATGCGACAGGAGCTGGAGCTTGGCAGCCAGTGCGAGATCTATTCAGTTAAAAATTCCTTTTTTTGCACCCTGGCCAATAGAGAGGGGCTAGTGGTTGGTGCACTAGCCTATACATGGCAACAATATTCCATGCACATGGCTTGGCTGTTTCATGAGATATTAAGCCTTTTTGTGTTATTTAATTCTAAAATAAATCGATTTACTATTGTAAACAATTCATTGTATAAAGCTGACGTCATAAAAGCTTAGGTTCGACATGACATTATTCTGGTCCAGAACTATCAGTCTAGGAAGTTCTCCTTCAAGGGATTACCTCCTCCTTTGGAAGAGGAGTTATTGCTGGTCATCTGAGGCGCCCCTAGCACGGAATGCTGATGAGTTTATTCCCTGCTATTTTTTTATCCTTCGAAAGAGCTGACCTAAGTTAAACTAAATATACACTTAATTGAACATAAGTCACTATTTTACTCCTAGGTGGGGGTGGAGTAATTGTTGGTTCATACCTTTCTTAACAGTATTAGAACATAATTTGCATTAATATTCATATAAAATAACGTTGTAATCTGAAGTTAAAACAAGAAAAATGAAGGAAAACTGTAAAGTTTAAAAAAAAAAAAATCAATCAGTATAGAAAGAAACAGAAAAAAAATCTCATTATGGAAATAGTGTGAAGGATTTCTTAATTCATTTTAGACAGCGGGGGGGGGGGGGGGGTATCAGACTTGCTCAGTTTCATCCGATAGTTAATAAAAAAATTTTTTTAAAAACCTAACTTTTGTGTGATGAGACAGATATATATAATCTATATACAATACACATCGGTCTTTATATGGTGGAGGATGTTTGAACTTAATTTAAAGGAATACTTGTGTAAAGATATCTGTAATATGTTTTTGAAGTGCAGAAGGTTACTTAGGTGTGATCGATATGGTTTGACCCTCTGATCAGTTGTAGTATCTAGATGAACATCCATAGTCCGTATTAAACATCTTTATCAAATTGTGAAAAGACGATTTTATTGTATTGGGAAACTATTTGGATATAGATATGTAACCAGGAATTTTAAAAATAAGAAGCAAAAAACTTTTTACAATCACCTTTACAATCATTATATGGTTATTTTTGACAAATCGATTTTGAAGTGTCTGAAAAACCATCAGTACTGGAATTTTGAAAAATGGAAATTGATGTTCTGCTTAGAAAAAAATGTATATTTGAACTCCAGTGTTATTTTGTTAAATCAGTTACGAAATTAAAATTTTATGAAGCCACAGAAATCGTAGGAATGTTAAATAAAGTCTGGTTGTATTAATACAAAAAGTTTTGAATGAAATAAAGATTACTTCTAAAATAATTGTCGGTCTGTTAGTAATAGTTATTAGAAAAATTAGATATTTCGGTATTCACATTTCTATCAGACTATGCGGAGTGGAACAAAATAACAGTAAAAAGCCAAATTAATGTTAAAATATGACTAAGAGGAGTGTTAAATTACAAAACGAAATCGAAATCTACAAGTCAAAAGTAGTATTGGATATCGAACCAAGATCTCCAGACTTAGATTAAATTACAAGGCAGAAAAAGTACAGGAAAATAATTTGGAGGCGGGGCTTGTCTAAAATATATGGATAGACAAGAATTTAATTATTGATGTGAGGATAAACAGATGTTACCGACAGGTGGTGTCCAGCCAGCAAAAAAAAGTAAATTAAAAATATAAATGCTAATGGAATTTTATTTTCTGAAATTGGCATCTAGTGTAGCAACATGGGGAGGTGATAGAACAGAAATTCCAAAAATGGCTTTGCATTTTCAGGATGGTCAAAAGATTAGATGGACAAAGGTGAAAGAAAAAACAGATGTGTTTTTTTATTTTTGCTTGTTTTTTTTTGGTCTCAAAGAATGGGGAAGGGACGAGTTTTAGAATTAAGAAAATAAATAATTTATGTAGAAAACGATTCTTAGAAGGGATTGGGACAACATGTCAGAAGCCATCTGGATTCTAATAAAAATTTAAACAAACACCAATAAAACCTAAATACCAGTTTTGTTTTGTTTTCATTATGGAGTGAGCCATGGGTCATAAACCATCTGGATTGAGAATTAAAAACAAAATTTAGGTGACAAAAAGAAAAGTTAATTTCAAATGCTTATTCTTTCCCATGGTGGAGATAATAAAACCCTGCTAGAAAATTAACCAGAAAATCATTAACTAGAAGCGATCTTTCACACAATGAATTAAGGGAAGTGGATTTTTTGTGGTCTATCAGATAAGGACTGTGTTGAAAAGTAGAAAGTTGTGACAGAGCTGGTACCAACCAAAAAGGGATTGAATAAATTCTCCCAAATTATAAAAAATAACAGAGAGCCAAAGGAATAAAAACTGAATGCAGAATGTGGCCAATCTACAACATGGGCTGACTGATGGCCCATCTCAATATAAACTAAAAATCAAAGCATTTTCTTCTGACAGACAGAGAGATTCCGACAGTTAAGGTGAAAATGGCTTGGCCAGATGCCCTTGAGCCTAACCTTGGAATCGACTCACTTCTCCCAAAACTAACCATTGCCAAGAACTTAGACAAATTCTCCAGAAGAAGAGACTTAACAAAACTCTTTGCGTCAACTCCAATAAAAATCGGATAGAATCTCTAAACCAATTAAGTGTCTAGAAGAGAATGTCTTCAGTTATTGTGTACACATTGGATCAAAGTCTTATATATAAATCAAACAATCAAATAATGCTAAATAATAGATTTTTTTCAAGGAATGCTATTCTGTGGGTTTCTTTGAAATAAATTTCTAGTCAGAGTCTTACAGACTGGCTAAGATCTGATGAGGAAAATAAAATCTGGACAGTGTAGATATATGTGTGCAGAACGGGAGATTTCAGTAGTTTGGTAACATTGAAGAATGGATGAGAGTGCTTGAATTAGTAGATGAAGACAAGTTGAGGTAGCAGGGTCAGTTGGCAGGGGAAGGCCAAGGAAACCATGGGAGCAAGTGATAAGGATGGAGTTGAGAGAAAGTGAGATAAATAAAGACCTGGCCAGAGACGGGTAAGTTTGGAAGTCAATTTCTAAAAACCCTTGTACACATTCCAGCATGTAAAACACGTTAAACTGAACATGATGATGATGATGGTGATGTGTTAAATTTCCTTTCTGTTGATATTTATTTGTATTCAACAATCAACCGTACCAGAATATCGTTTGACAACTCACTGCTTTCCATAATTTAAGAACATAGTGTGCTGCTGAAAAATGTGTATTGTATGAATCAGTAAGAAAAACCAACAACGAAACAACTGACAGATTAGATCAAAAAGATATATTTCTATAAGATGAACCTAGATTTACTTACTGATAAAAGTTCAATTAGTTTTCAGTGGATTTAGAGTTTAATTATGGATACATTTTGGGTTTCTGCTGTTAAAGGTTTTTCTTATGCTACATTATAAGATTTTGACAGAAATGATAAATACATTTTACCAAGATCCAGCTTCTAAGCAAAACAGCAATAAATAAAATGTACCTGTCCACTATAGACTGAGAAGTACTGAATGAGGTTCAACTAAACTTAGTATACAGAGAATGCTATAGGCTATGGAATTTTTACCTCAGTCAACAAATAAGGTCAATGATATTTCTCATAAAAGTGTTGTATTTTTTAGAGCAACACTAAAATAGATGAGCAAAATAAATCAGAATCAAATTCAGTTTTATGATAATAACGTGTAAGTGGGAAGTCGGGGTGATCTGCATTTGCGGTAAACTTTATAACTCAAATACAGCCATGTTTAAAAGAAACACATGCACATAAAACTTGTAATAAAATATTAATTTAAAAAAAGTTTGTTAACACAATATGTCAAATATAATAATTGAAAAAGTAGATAAGAAGTCGATCTCTTTCACATTTATTTACTTTTTTAATTATCATATTTGACTTACTAGGTCAAGAAACTATTATATATGATATTAAAAAACAGTTATTTTATATAAATCAGATCGATTCTTACCGGAATCAAATTCCAGAGGAAAAGTGAAGATCAATATTCAAACCTTTAAACAGTTACTTCAAAATTTGTAATAGAGCTATAAATAAATAAACTGACAGATCAAAGTTATTTCATACTGAGATTTTGTCAGTTTTGAAGCAAAGAAAAGCTAACACATGTTGCTACAACAATCAAAACATACTTTAAACAAATTTTAATAGTAAACAAAAATCTCCATATTTACTATTTGTTTCATGTATGTTTTGATTCTTCTAGAAACATGTGAGCTTTTCTTCATTTCGAAACAGACAATAAATCAGAGTATGACATAACTTTGAACTGTTAATTTATTTAATATATATATATATATATATATATATATATATATATATAAATAAATGACTAAATATTGACGACGTTCTTCTGATAAAATAAGAATTGCATTCAACAGCATAGAATTCAAATGTGATCATAAAGTATTGGGTGTTTTTGGCAACTAATTTCTATAAACATAAGGACTATCCTTATGATTGATATATAACATAATTCCTTGAAAATGGCCAGTGAAATAGACGAAAGTGCTCAGAAAAAGCAAAGTAAAAACGTTGAAATATCGATTGAAAATTTTTGAATTTCCGACTGAGCACATAAACGGCTACTGTTAAAAAAAAAATTGGAAAAAAAATAAAATAAGTCAGATTTTTTTTTTTTTCAACAAAAGTAAAATTTTCGGTGCTTATGCTGATTAGCGGCCAATGAAAAAATTATTTTTATATAAAAACAATAATATATACTTATTAAGCATTATATTCCTACTCACTGTACGAAAAAGTAGAAAAAATTATCCACTAAAACTTTAATTACAAGTATTTTCCATTCTGCGTATCATAACAGCGACTCGTTCAGTAAGCCTCCATCTTGTTTTTTAAGAAGATTTGAAGGGCAGATAACTGAAATCTTAATAATTAAATATTTATTTATCTATACACAAGCTTGTTTCGTCTTTTAAAGATGAATAAGTACAGATTCAAACAAAACGACCTAGCTACCAACGTGTTCAAACTTACAACCCTGGGTCTTGTAAATCAGGTCACCTGCACAATTGAGACTTGTAAATACGGTTTTTAATACAAACTTATCCTGGTAATTACATATAAAGTATTCAACCAGGGGGAGGGAACTATAGTGTTACTGTCAGGACCATGTAATTATTTTGTCCCAATCAAAGTGGCCTCCCTTTATTAAGAGGGCTTTAAATATACTTTGAGATAAATATCTTTCCATGCACACACACAGATGGAAATTATTGTGGATGTATATGCAGATGAATGAATGTTGGCGTATACAATACTGAGAATACTGACGTTCAACCTCACTGAATCTGGATATTTTTTCTCATCTGAGAATTGTTAACCAAATAAAAACGTTCTCATAATTACATAAAGATTTTCATAGAGAAAACAATTTTTCTTTCAGTTACAGTTAATTAATAAAAGTTTAAAACCACTCAGCTGGAATAAGGTTATTTGGGAATTTCAAAAAGTATTGCATCATATGCTTTGGAGTCAACAATTAACAACACATGGTTTAGAGTCAAAGTTTTTTTTGTTGTTTTATTGTTATCATCATCATCATGTTCGGTTCAATGACTATTTTACATGATGGCAAGTGTTGGATTGTTGACAAAAAAAAGGTTGTTGCACAGTAGATTAATCCGAAAACAACTTTACACCCATCTTCAGATATCCAAGCTCCGTATGTTGTTTAGCAAATGTCAAGCACTAGTATTTAATAACACTTGTTAGTTGGGACTTGAAAGCTGCAACAAGGATTTTAAAATTTATTTATTTTATTATTTAATTGTAGAACACTTTACAATGTCTAAATTAGAGTTTGGTCTTAAAGCAGCTTACAAACCCCAATGACCAACTGTTATGCAAGTCAAATACCTGACATTTACATGAGCACTTGGTATCCCGAGGGTAAAATAAAAAAAAGTCTTATGAAAAGATGAGATCTTTTCAAGATTCCGGTTAGAATCTTTAAAAAATCTCTTGGTTGGAATCTCTGAAATTGCAGGGAAATGTCTAAGATCCGGTAGTACACCCCATCCCCAGCAAAAACAGAAAGATAAAAAAGTTGAAAAAAAAAAGAAGGGTGGGGGTACATAAATAAAGAGCTTGGAAGATGAGTTATTTGTACAATTTTGATTTTCGTTAGACGTATAACTAGTTAGTCAACGGTTTAAGACAATGCCAGCATTAGGCAGTCCCTTTTCTGAAGCGCAGGTTAGAATCTGTACAAATTTCACTTTGTGGTATTCTCTATTTATTTATTCCAAGTACTGCGGATTAAATAAATCATTTGTTTAGTAATAATACATGCACAATCAATAGCATCAAAGAAAGCAACATAATACATTACATTGTCGGACATACATTTCAATATTAAAATACATTAATGTACTCTAACAAACTAGGGTCTAGTTTTTGCATGCTTGCTTGTAAAATCCAAGTTTCCCCCGACATAACGCTGCTAAAATATCTTGGCAGGAAAAGTAAAGCAGAACATAAAAATAAATCGCACATGATAATGTCAGCATTATTTTGATAGAAACATTCGAAGCAAATTATATTAACACTTTTACAGCTTCCGTGCAATTGGCCACATAATTCTGTGAAACGTAATAAATCGCAATATTTCATTTATATGCAATTTTCAGAGGCAGGCGGATGATTCAGCACAATAGTTATGAGTCCCTAGCAACGGTCACCCAGCAGCCTGGGATTGGAAGCATTAGTCGAACAACAAAGTGACAAGGCATTTCAACTAGAAGAGAGCCGGACAAGCGTTTACGGTCAACAAATATATATCGAGTGTAGACATTGTTTTGTATTATTCACCTGTTATTTATTGCTATATCAATTCTCAAGTCATCTGTTTCTCTCTCTCTCTCTCTCTCTCTCTCTCTCTTTTGGCCGATCTCAGTTAACAACTCTTTCTCCAATGGGCAGTACTGTCACTTTCCAAGAACAATAAGTAATTGTCCATCAGTACAAAGATACAGAAAAAAAACAAAAAAACAGATGGTTGTTTTCATCAAGTCCATAAATAGTTGTTTGCAGAAACAATGGTTCAATTACCAATTTGTATTTAAAGAGGTTCTAATGAACAAAAGATTTTTCTTGCAGGAAATACTAACGTCTGAAGATTCTCGTTGAATGTTTTCGGTTCATAACTTTGCATTGGCATCAATTTTTACCAAAAAAAGTATTTCCATTATTTGCAGTTTTTTTTTTGTCTTAAAATCTATCTACTCCATCATCTATTAAATTATGAATTAATAATTAAATATTTTTATCCACAAGCAATCTTGTTTTTCCTTTTTAAGCCTCACCAGTGGGGATCCATAATTGGTCTACCTATCACCAGGTTTGAACCTACGACTTTGGGTCTTATAACCCAAAGCCGTTAACTGCGCAGCCAACAGATCAGCTGTGCAAATGAGACATGTAAATACTGTTTATATAAATTGGTACTGTTAATTACATCAAGAGTGTTCAACCAACTTAGGAGAAGAAACATTATATATATTATATATATATAAATAAATCAATCAAAGTTGTGTGTTCGTTGTTCGCAGTATCACAGTTAAACAGTTAATTTAAAAGTTCAAAATGATGCACCCGAAGGTCAAAGGTTACATCAACTGAAATGTTTAAATATCAGCAAGAATAGTAATCCAAATAATAGATCTTAAGCGTCTAAAATATAGCTGAAAGAAAGAAATTCCATAGTTTAGAGGAAAGTGGAATGACACTACTTTCGCAGAAGTTGTGGTAGCATTTTGGTAAACAAAGAAAGTGGGGTTTTTTTTGTTCGATAAAACATATGTGTTGTCAATTGAGATCGTTCAGATTTCTCACTTAGATATTAGCTGATAAACAAAGGAGTAAAAATAAAAATCCTAGATAGAGGATATTCTTGGATCAAGATGAATACATGTAAAAATAGCTGTTTGCATTGAGAAATAGATACTTGGTGATACATGTGAAACCAGAAGAAATACCTCCAAAAGTATATATATAGTGAAAATTTAAATTTAACCACATTGCAAGGTGCTATCCCTTTAGGAGATTGGAACAGTCTGAATCTCATTACTTGTATTTACATTTAAAATACAAAACTTTTTCTTACATTTCAAAGCCTGACTCCAGGTTTCATAATACTTGGATTCGAGGTTTGAATTGTCCGACCGGCAGTTTGGTCATGTCATCCATACTGTCAAGTGTAAGGAACAAGAGAGAGAGAGAGAGTGTCTGGCGCAAAGAGAAGATTGAGAGGCATTCCACCCCAGTGGTGCTAACTATTCAAATGAGAGCATTTCAATTCTTAATTGAAGCTTTAAAACAAAGTACATATCACTTATCTTAATTACTAAATAAAAAGTGAAGTATAAATATACAAGTGTACACACTCCGTCAAAAATGATGGGGGGGGGTAGATTATGCTTCGCCAGTTTTTACATTAATATTCATATAAAATAATGTCTCAATCAGTTTTGTTAAAAAAAAGAAAGTAACGTCTAAAACAGGAAAGTTAAAAAAAAAAAGCCTATCAATCAGTACAGAAAGAAAGGAAATAAAATGTCTCATTATAGAAATAAAGTGAAAGACTTCTTACTGAATCTATTTTAGATGGAGGGGTGTCTGATTTGCTATTTGCTTTCCCCATAATGGGAGAGAAGTATATATATATATATATATATATATATATATATATATATATATATATACACATACACACAAATAAATACACATTGGTCTTTATTATAGAGTGAGGGTTAATTATTGCTCATATCATTAATTCATATGAAAAGCAATGAAAGTTATCACTTGATAATTTAGCAAAAAAATCTTTGTCTGATCCAACCATTGTTTATTAGTAAATGCTTGCTTGTCCTTGTTAAACTCTTATCTGTCAAGAAGAGTTAAATGGAAATTTCAGTTGAAAAGCCGAGACTCAAAACCAGTAAATCAGTCAGAATGACACAGAATCTCAAACTGATAAACCTTCTTTTCTAGCGCTGATACCTGCAGCATTAATCTGATTAAAAGGTAGATTAGTGGTTGGGCATTCCCCATTAATCATGAAATTGATACAGGTAGACAGGAGAATAAAAATTCATACCTAGATTTTACGAAACAAATTGTTATCCACATGAAAATAAAAAAAAATAACAAAAGAAACTCTCCACACCAAAGAGCTTATGGTGTGACACACATATACTAGGAGAATACTCATCCCAGGACAGGTAAAATTCCAAACAGAACAGTTTTGCACCACTTATGTCCCCTTATGAGGATTAAAATCAAAATATTATGCTACTAAACCGTATATCTAGAATCTTTATTCCTATTTTGATCAAAATGTATTACATGATTTTGATTATAGAAAACGTCTAAAATTTTAGGCTTAAGGAGGCATAAAAATTGAAATTCAGGGAATCATGTTTAATTGGTATCTAATGACTATGGATGAAATTTAATGCAAATCTGAAATATTGGAATTTTCAAATGGGAGGTTATGCCCATACGTCCCCTAAAATACTCTCAAATCAAAAAACTAAAATTTGGAGAATATTTATTAATTGATGTTTAATATGTATTGTTAAAATTTAACAAAAAAATGGATGTATCTGAACTTTCATGAAGGGTTTTCACCCTCTTTTTAACTCCTTTGCATTAAACTAAATGAAACTAAATATAGTCTACATTACCACCCCTTAGCAGGTGTGTTCCATAACTCATAATGATTGGTTAATTAGTTTGAGAATGAATCCTGTATATACAAATATATAAACATATCAAGCACCAATTGTCATGGCTAATAACATTACCTGAGAGTTCATCATTCAAACTCCTCGGCCCAATATTCACAGGTAACATGAATTGGAACAAATACATAAAAGACATTGCCAAGGCTACTGCAAAGAAGGTGGTCTCTCTCTACTGCGCTAGAAAACTACTCACACCTGCCAGTATCCTGTATATCTACAAAGCCACCATTCGCCCATGCATGAAGTATTGTTGCCACATTTGGGCTGGTGCATCTACCAGTATTCTCTCCCTCTTAGACATAGTCTAAGAAGAGTCTCCAATTTAATATGTCCCGCACTGTCAACCAAACTCCAGCCCCTGTCCCCTCGTCACAATGTTGCATTCCCTGTGCTTGTTTTACAAGTACTTCAATGGAATGTGTTCTAACGTACTCGTAGCACTTGTGCCCCTTCGCCGTAAATATCCTAAACTAACCCGACAATCAGTAAAATTCCACCCCTTCACTGTAAAGGTCCCTAGATGCCGGAAAACTTTCTACTCTAACAGTTTCTCCCTAGAACTGCTAGACTTTGGAGTTTCCTTCCTGTTTTCTGCTTCCCTGACTGTACTAACACGCAAAAATTTAAATGTAATTCGAATAGACATCTCTCTGTTCAAGTCCTTACATAGTGTTCCTTACGTCCCAGTGGCAATATGCTCTTTTTCATGTTAATAAAAAATTTTTTTAAATATGCACATACCTAACTATATAAAAGATATATAACAAAAGAAATAGTGATCCTTATTTAACCTGATCTTAAATAAGGACATTAGATTTATAAGAGAATCTGAAGGTTCAGGACAAAGACATTTTACCCACCTTATCTTGAATAATAACTTGAAAAAGTAACATCATTATCATATTCGGTTTAATATCTGTTTTACATGCTAGCATGTGTTGGATAGCTTTTAGAAATTGATTTCTAAACTAACCTATCTCTGAATAGGTCTTTAAACTACATAGTCTGAAATGCAACCAATTTTCTTTACAAGTCATTTCATTAGTTGAGACAAGACTTTTCATAGGCAGAATGATCTTCCTGATGCCAAGCCAGTAAGGTGATGGGGACCAGTGTTTTTATCGAGACACCATCCCTAGATGATTGTCTACCAAGGCTAAAGAGCATTTCACCTACCCTATAGTGTACTTACTTGCAATTTGTTATTTTTTTTATTTTGGAAACTACTCCATTTTGTTTTTGTTTTTTTATTTATCCAAACACATCATGGCTAAAGGAAGAATGTAATCAAAATATACCTGAAATAATACTAGAATAGCGATTACAAAAAAAAAAAAAAATTCAATTCGAAAGCCTTGAGGGTTTACTAAGCAATTAGAAAACAATTTCAGTCTGCATTTCTGTAATTAAGAATTCTCATTATAGCAGATTTATTCAGAATGACTTCATGATTCGTTATGGTCATAAGATTTGGACCATTTTCAATTAAGGGTGAAAAAAAAAAAAATGTTTAGACGAAAAGATTCTGACATTTGACTTTTACTACAGATTAATAGGCCTAAGGATATATATGTTTATCAGAGTATGTGATGATTATTTAAAAAACATTGTGATCAGCTGAAGTCACTAATAAAAGTTCAAGACAATTCTGTTGATTTGTCTGTATTATGGCAGAATACTTTAATTTATTTAATGCTCATTATCATATTCGATTTAATGTCTGTTTTACATGCTGACATGTGTTGGACAGCTTTTAGAAATTGACTTACAAACGAACCTATCTCTGACCAGGTCTTTATTTATATCTCTCTCTCTCAAATCCATACTTATTACTTGCTTCCATGGTTTCCTTGGCCTTCCCCTGCCAACTGACCCTGCTACCTCGACTGTTCTACATCTACTAACACAGGCTCTCATCCATTTTATAAGCACATCTCCCTATAGTGTCCAGATTTAATCTTCCTCTGAGGTCTAAGGAAGATTAAATCCGGACAGTATATGGAGATGTGTGCAGAAAAGTCGACTTTGATGGTATGGCCATGTTGAAAGAATGGATGAGAGTTCTTGGGTTAATAGATGTAGAACAATTGAGGTAGCAGGGTAAGGTCAAGAAAAATGTGGGAGCAAGTGATAAGGATGGGAAGAAATAGGGATAAATAAAGACCTGGACAGATATAGGTTACTTTTGAAGTCAATTTCTAAAAGCCGTCCAACACATGCCAGCATGTAAAATGGACATTAAACCAAATATGATGATGAGGTCATCAGATCTAAGCCTGTGATTAAGACTCACATTACACATCGAGAGTATCATTCTATCATTTCCCTCCATGCAACGCATGTCGTAAACTCTCACTGGCCAAGTTTCACTTCCATACATTATCATACTGTCACAATGCTGGAATAGAATATCTTAAACGATTTGTTGTATACAAGTTGCTATTTTACCCATAGCTGGAGAAAGGTTTCCATACGTTTACCAACAGTAGTAGTGTGTAAATGATTACAATAAATCAGACTAGATTTGAAATCAGCATAACATATTCTACAGTCTGTGGCTGTAGTCATTGTCACCCACAACTTAGCTGTAATACGATCATAATTAAGCTATTGCATCATATGCCTTTGCATGATGCAAACACTAATGGCGGTTATATCAACTATAATCAGTGAATAATGTTTTTTTGAATATAAAAAAAGAAGTCTGGACTAAAATAGCAAATAAGCAGTGACGAAAACAACAAATGAATATTCTAATTAGAATATTTCATAGAATTATGGCAAAACGACATCTTCTGCTTTCAGACATTTTTTAATGTGATCATCATCTTTACTTGTCATAGGAATTGGCAGTTTTGGTAGCCTTTTTCAAAGCATCTTTTCAGAGAGTTTGTTCCAGGAACAGGTCAGATCACCTCTTATTACCTCATCTACATGTACATGTTTTTTTTTTTTTTTCAAGGATAAGGGTTAATTAGACGGAATGATTGTTCCATTCCATTTAATCTACATGCTTAGCAATGAAATTTGCTACTTCAACTTGAAGTGTGAGAGACTGCGCAACAAAACTTCTCATAGACATGAGGACATATTTAAATTCTAGATTGAGATAAATTATTAGCCAACAATGAAAGACAGACATAAGTATGCAAATAAAGAAAATAGTACTCTAAATTATTTATGGTAAAAAGAAAAACGTCCACACCAAAAACATTGATCTGTAAGTGATTTCTGCAATATACAATTATTAATTCAAAGCAAGCGCTTGAAGTCTAAAACAATTCTAAACATGACATTTTTTTATGACTTTAAAATAAATTAAAAAGAAAGAAAAATTTATTTCTATACATTTATTTTTATTGGTAGTTCTTTTTATTATCAACAAAACATGATTAATGCAAGAAAAAAAAAAGGCGGGAAAAAAGCTGCAATGAGCTACTTAGAATCCATGGATTTCAGATGTCAAACTGACAGCATTAACTGACTTTTGGTTAGAAAATAAAAAGCGTATTTCAAGCCAGAATGATCTGGTTTAGAGGAAGCTGACAGAGACTTACACTCTGAATCCTGTGTGAAAAGCTGCTAGTGACAGTTGTACTGGATTTGAAACTTGAAAGAAAATGAGAGGGCATGATGGGTTTGGGTAGGGGTGATAGTCATGGCACTACTGACAGCAGCAAGGTTAATAGTGACAAGTTGTTGATATGTAGCCTGCTTGGTCGGTTGTGACAGAATTTCATAGAGGAGGCAGTTGGCAAATTATGTCAGCAATTTTGTAAGGAATCTCAAGTTCTACAGATCTCCTTACAACAAGACATCTTAAAAGCTGCTATGGCAGTTATCAATTGCAAACTCACACATTATCAAATATTTGCAGAAGTAAAAAAGAATTAAAAAAAAAAAAAACTATTCACACCATATATGTCAAACTCAGGATCCCCTGAAGTCCATGAGAGTCAATTTATATTGGCATGAAGGTTGCTTGTGATTAACAGAAGTTATGTCAAAAAACTATTGCACAAAATTTTAGTTACTTAGGAAAATACAATATGTAGAGAAATGTTCTTTTATCATTTCTTTTGATAGTTTTAAATTAAAAAGTATGTTAAGTTTCATTTTATATTTATGAAACTTGCTGAATTTCTAATTCATGGGTGTTAGAAAAACAGCCCACCCCCACTAATTTCCGAACACAGTGGGCCAGGATGTTAGTTCATGATCGCCTTCAAAAAATTAGAATCTGATTTTTCTTTCTTTGTTTTTTTTAGGGGGGGGGGGGGTAGTGAAGGGTGTTAATCTACAATACTTTTTTTTCATACAGAAAGTATCGACAAATATGTTTTAAAGGAGACAGGAAGACACTCATTGATGAAACGAAAGTTTTCTGCCTCTTCATGCGCATGAATCACACAAAGTACAGACAGATAAACATTTTCAGAAAGAGGCAAAAAAGGAGGCGATTCAAGGCAAGACAAAGCTAGGTGGTTTGCTTCATGTTGGTTATTTTCACAGCGTTTCGGCCATTGCATTTTTCGGCCTTCTTCAGATGGTTTTCGTCATGGTTGGTAACCTTTTGGGACTTTGCAACTGAACCATTTAATTAATCGACTGAAGTCATGTCTACGTTCCATACTTTTTAGATACCTTATATGAGCTAATCTGTTCCTAACTTCCTTCACCAGAGATTCAACTCTAAAACTCAACAAAAGTTAACAATATTTAGATGTGGTCATGTAAAAATAAGGTTAGAATACAAAAACTAGAGTAGAATCTTCCATGAGAAGTCAAGTTAGAGCCACATGTACAGGCATAGTTACAGTTTATTTATTTTTTATTGTCTTGTGTATGTTAATTAACAAGTTTAATTTTTTTTATTTAACATTGTTTTATTTTTAGTTCATTAATTAACTTGTTTCATTTTTCGATTACCATTGCTCAGGTATAGTATTCGTGCAATCATTTTTTTAATTAAAATTTATAATTTGTATATAAGTTTATTTAATTTTGTTTTGTTAACATTGTTTCATTTTTCGATTGATTATTTCAGCCTTCCAAACTGTTTCTTGAAAATATGCTTATTTTCTTTGTCAATCCGAGTTTTCTCCTCTGCATTAACGACCCCGACTACACAAGCGTCTCATGTTTAGTATATCCTCTTTACGATTGCCCTTGTCAAACAGCCTGTGAGAATAAATGTATAATATGTAAATTCAACTTTCTTAATTATTACCTTCGTTTTATTTTTCTTCTGGTGACGATACAGAACATGGCAAACAGCTGTTCACAAAGAAACGAAACATGTGGTTGCTACAATGACAAAGAAATAGAATATCAAATATCCTTATTCTTTCGCTTTAAATATGTTACACTAGCTTCATTAGAAAATCCATATATATCCATATATATATATATATATATGTATATTCCGGTCAGAAGAGATGACATTAAGTTTTGCAGTTCTTGCAGGTGTCGACATCCTTCCACATATAGCGTCTAGTATTCTCAAACTGTCAACCATCTGGTACTGACCAGGTTCAACATCGCTTAACTTCGGTGATCTATCAAGAACCAGTGAGTAAATGTGATTTTTTTTTTTATGGAAATAGCTCCAGACAAGACATGAAGCCACTTGATGTAAGGAGCTAACAGGAATAAAATATGATTATCGCAAAGGCAGGAGATGCCTATTGACGTTAGTCTTAAAAAGACCAAGGCTATAGGTAAGAGGAAAACAGTCAGCAGGAAGAGAGTTTCACAAGCTTGCAGTTCTTGGAAAGAAGATACTGGAATAGGAAGCTGTATTACAATGAGGTATCAAAACTTATGAAGATCACTAGACCAACGAGTCAAACAAGCTGGAACTAAAGAAGCGGGGAATAGAGCACACAATTCCGAATAACACATGATTATGTTGTATATTGAGAGAAGAGCATACCAGGCTGACAGCCTCGTACCAGATTCAACTGGAGTTTGTGCGGTTGTAAGATCGCAAACAAAGGAAAGACAACTTTTGAAAAAGTGACGTGGGTGACTAAGTGTATCTGGAAGTATGAGACAATAAGATGGCTGAGATAAACAGCAAACTACTTTCAAAACAAAGGAAGACAACACATCTCTGAGGAAAGAAACAGACCACGCGCATGATGTGCAAGGACCAAATTCATCCTTTCTTTCTTATACAGTACAACCAAGATTACTTTAACCTAACTTCTACCCACCCAACAGAGAAAATTTGTAAAGATATTCGCTCTAATGGTTTATCTTGGATAAATTGTGATGAGAATAAAAGAAAAAAACGACATTTATTTTTATGTTACTTGTGTCATTCTTTATATGTTTTTGTAAAAGAAACTTGTATAAGTGTGTGACTACTTGTTGATATCTAATACCATGCTATTCTTCAGCTAAAACATAGAAGAAAAAAGCTAGCCAGCTGCAGATTTCCATAATAAATCATCAGGACAGAGAAAATAACAAAAAAAAAAAGAGGACGACGTTAAATGCGGATAAATAAATAAGGATTTATTTACTTATATCTACAAGACAAAACCTTGTTGTTAGTAATAAGTAAAGGTCACATTAGAGCCACTCAATTCAGTGAAGATGTCTTCCAGCTAATACAAGAAAAATAAATAACTTGATAAAAGGTGCAAAGCTGCACAGAGACGTAAATAAAGGTCAAGTTTTCAGCAAGATATTTAGTCAAAATACTTCATTTAGCGAGCTAGCATACAGACAGCAGTCACTGATACCGATACACATTAAACACACTCACATATCAAATGAGAGAAATCAAAATTCTGTATACTTTATTGACACAGGCAGTAGTTTACACCTCTCACATACACATTAGTCTGTCATAAAAACACATATACAAGCAATCTAATGGATTCATTCAAACATTCTCCCAAGCCTCATTTATAGTGACTCTTTCTATTTTTCTATAATCCTTCTCATATGAATAAAAACAACAAAAGAACAAATAATTATTCAGAAAAGAAATAACGAAGTGAAAACATTCCGTGTCCATGGTGTCAGTAAGTCAAAAAGCACGATCAGCCATAGAATTGTATTGTCCGACAAAGCTGTGATTGAAGACGTTGGACACCGTAAACAAAAGCTTATTTAACCAGGAGCCCGGGAGAGAAGAGAGTCTGACAAGGAGACTTGTGGAGAAGGAGCCTTGTGTGACAAAACTAGCGCAGGTTCCAGACCCGCTAGTCAAATTCATTTACGAATTACAAAGAAATAAAAGCATTCTTTTTATAACAAAATGCTATATTGCCCTTTATACTAAGACCAGGAACTCTTGCACTGACAAGAGCTGAACAGACAAGTTGTGTTATCTCCCCTTACACTCGAAAATTGCGTCAAACAATTAACAGTTTGACTCAGGCAATAACACTACATTAGTTTTTATAATTACATTAACTCATGAAAGCATTCTAAATTTAAGGTTGTATTATTTTCATACCAGGTCGAAGATACATCCTCGACAATCAGTCTGACAGAGTCTGGGCCATTTGAGTTAGGTGACCTTTTTTCTGTCGGTCTTAGGTATTGTTCTGTGCATTTTTAGGAAGTCTGCCTTCCCAGGCTTTACCTTCTCTTTTTGAGAAGGGGGTTAGTTTATTGCTAATCACCTGAGGCGCACCTACCAGGGAATGCCAACGGGGCTGCTCAGACATTTTTGCAGGCCAGAGTGCTCTTCCTCTTATGCGCTGGCTTTCAATTCCCACCTTCCGACCTTGTGTCACATCTTCCCACATTGTGAGAGAGGAAAATACTACCTACATCAGTGTATAAGCATAACAACTGTTTTGGTTTAATGATAGAATTCTTTTAAAGAAGATATAGAATATAAACAAGAATCAAATCTCCATTTTAGTATGATCATTAATCTTGTGCTCAGTCATCATTGAATTCACAACAACTGTGACCTTGTGTCAGTAAATTAGCATGCCCCCCCCCCTCCTTTAAATACATCTGTTGGTTTCTTGCAGGTATGCTAGGATAAGGAGAAGAACATTGCTGTCTGTGGTGAGGAGAAAGTAATCAATGTGCAAAGCTAAGCAAGAGGCTCTTCACATAATAATTAAAAGGAAATTCTACTTGATATTGGCAGAAGACCTTAGCAGTGTCAAGTAGCTGAAAGCAGCCAGGAAGGCAGGATTGATATGAAAATGATGGCATCTCACTGAGACATTTTGCCTGTCTTCAAGTTCAGGCTCCAACAATCACATTGCTATTCTAGTAGGGGTTCAAGGAACATTAAATGATTTTATCTCACATATCTTTCTTTTCTTTTTTCTTGAAAGCCATCAACAATCACCCTCTCACTCACAGACGTGATGTTGCTAGTCTCGGTCTTTTCTATAAATACTATTATGGCATGTGTGTATTTCAGAATTGTGTTGTCTATTCTCTTCTTCCTTTGTTCCAACTCGTTTGACTTGTTGGTCTAGTGGTCTTCATAAATTCGCTGATTTGATAACTCATTGTAATACGGCTTCCTATTCCAGTAGTTTCTTTCCAAGAACTGCAAGCTTGTGGAACTCTCTTCCTGATGACTGTTTTTCTTCGACCTATAGGCTTGGTCTTTTCAAAACTAAGGCCAATAAGCCTTTCCTGTCTTTGCCATAATCATATCTTCTTGTTAGCTCCTTACATCAAGTGGCTTCATCCCTTGTCTGGAGCGATTTCCATAAAAAAAATCCTATAAGAACATTCTGAAATACTTCAGCAATCAGATGAAGAACACAATTTCTTTTTGGGATGGGCAAAAATCTTTGACCTATGAAGCCAAAAGTTGAAGCACTGAAACAAAATCTCAATACCTCAACTTATGGCAAAAATGTGTTGGATTTGATATCAAGTATGCCATTGTTGGGGATCTGCAGTTAAAAAATTTCAAGAAAATGGCAAGTTTTTAAAAATTAGTATTTTATCTCCTCTAAAGTTAATTAAAAAAAATTTTTTTTCATTCAATTTATCCCAAACAAGGCACATTGCCACTGAGACATAAGAGAATAATGTGAATTAGGGGCTATACCTACAGCGGAATCCTAAGTGGGAAGTTGAGCAGCAAGACGTTTGTTTACATTACATTTAAATTTCTGCATGTTGGAACAGTCAAGAGAAACAGTGAGGGAATTATAAAGGCTAGCAGTTGGAGGAAAGAAACTAATAGAGTAGAAAGATTTCCGGCATCTGGGGACCTCCACAGTGAATGGGTAGGATTTTGCTGACTGGCGGGTTCGTCAGGGGTATTTACAGCGAGGGGGCCCCCGTGCAGCAAGTTCATCGGAATACATTCCATTAATGTACTTGAAAAACAAGCCGTGCGTGTGTGGTCCCCCTCTGTATGTGACTCGATGTGGCGAGTGTAAAATACAATAAATTTGGGCAATTTGAGGCATTTTTGACCCCCCCCCTGGAGCGCGAACCAGAATTATTCTGAGGTCAAGGATGCTCATTTTAACTGCAGAACAATTGCCTCTACATTTTGGCCAAGTTTCAGAAAAATTGAATGGAGGATCAAACGTTATGTGAGAAAAGGGTCATTTTTTGCAATTTTGGGGCTTTTGACCCCTTGGGGGCACAAACCAGATTTTTTCCAAGGTCAGCGATACTTATTTTCTATTAGGAACAATTGCCTCCACATTTTGGCTAAGTTTCAGAGAAATTGAATGGATGGATGAAAAGTTATGGGGCAAAAAATGTCATTTTTTGCCATTTCAGGGCCTTTTGACCCCCTGGGGGGCTAACCAGATTTTTCAAAAAAAATCGGAGAATGTCACTTTCTAACCTGACCAAAGTTACAACTTCATGCAAAATTTCAAAGAAATTCAATGGATGGTTGCGGAGAAAAATCCGGACGGACGGACGGACATGCCTCAAAATATAGGTCCCCCGATTTTATAAATCGGGGGACCAACAAACACAGAGATACAACATTGCGGCGATGGAACAGAGACTGGATTTTAGTACGACCTATGAGATTAGAGGATTTTTTTGCATCCTCTCTTTTGCATGATATAGGTTAGTGGTTGGTGCACCAGCTCAGACGTGACAACAATACTCCATGCATGGGTGAATGTTGGCTTTGTAGAGATATAGGATACTGGCAGATATGAGAAGTTTTCTAGCTCGATAGAGGGAGCCCATCTTCCTTGCGGCAGACTTGGCAATGTCTCCTATGTATTTGTTCCAATTCATGTTACCTGTGAATGTTCAGTCAATTTTGTAAGTATGTTTGTTTGCATACAACCTAGCATTCACACTGCTTGACCAATCGTCAGCAAACTTAATCAAAATATTAGTCCTGGTCTAATTTATAACTGATTTAATTTTATTTCGGTCAAGGTCACAGTAAAGATAAAAGTAACACTTTTAGCAATAACTTTGGTTCTGTTCATCAGAGACTGGTTACTTGGCCCATATTGTAGCCAATGAAGTCCCGCATCTAATATGATATTGATCTTTGACCTTGAAAAGTTTGGTCACGGTCTAAATTTCAATATAATTTCAACTTCCGATTTTCCCAAATTTGATGTATGGATCTGATGCTCTTTGATAAGAGCAATCAGCATGCAAATTTCAGCCTGATACAAATAAATAATTTTTGAATTATCAACGTTTCCATGGTATAATTTGAGAATGGTCCATACAATATGAAGGAGTAAGGCCTATATAAGACTTTGGCCCATCCTTATGTTGTCAGGCAGAAGTATTCAGTCTCATGACTGACTTATATTTTTGCTTTTTTATTCTTATATTTTTGCTAAATGTGTCCTTAATGAGGCTATCATCCAATTTCTTTTTTTGATTAAAAGATAAAAACGTATTAATCTAATGTATAATGTCATAATTTTTTATGCTTAATAGCTTTCTTCCTACAAAATCAATATTTAAAGAGAGAGAGAAAAAGAGAAAGAGAGAGAGAGGGGGGGAGAGAGTTTGAAAATTGCTCTTTTTTTATATCCATATATTCCTATGAAACAGTATGGATTTTCTATATTTTATTATTTGTATGTGGTCAACAGGAATATCTACATATTGCTTCACAAATTCCAATGAGTTGTTGAGTGTACGTTCTTTTGATATCGACTTGTGTAAATGCACAATTTCTTTTGTTATTAGTATCTTTAAACCATTTTATTGTACATTTTGTATTTTTCCATCGATTCGGGATCAATATCTTTCTGAATTTTATATTTACTTTTTCCAATATTTCCTATATTGGTTTTTGTAGAGTTTAAAAAGGAAAATGAATTGCTAAGCAAATTTTTAATACATGAAACCTGTAGTAAAATTACACAAGTTTACTATTTAAATATGTTGGTTTAACCTGAGCCTATTTTTCCATTTTGTTAATATTATACATAGACAATACATTAACATGATTCATCATCTCTATATATATAAAGTTAGGCCATTTGTCGCACTGACAGTGAGCTTAAAAGGCCAACTTCCTATTCAAGATAGAAGGTTAACAGCTTTCTGATATACTCAGTCATGTCTATGCGATAGCGTCAGAGGTTAGCTAATTTGCAAAACAAACTCTCATTAATTAATTTTCATTTTTTTTTTATTCAATGATTGTTTTCATTTTGCTATTTACAAATATTTTTGTAGTGTCTATCTGAAACCGAAACTATGTCAAAATTCTCAAGAATATTATATCATATTTTTCTCCTCCAATGAGGTTATGTTTTCAGTCGATTTTGTTTGTGTACAGAATAGTGTTAACATAGTTTGACCAATCTACATCAAATTTGGTCAAAATACTGTGGTCTAACTTGGCACTGATTTAATTGTGGGGTATCTAGATAAAAAGTAACGGTTGACTAAAAAGGTGAAAGACACACTTTTAGCGATAACTTTGGTTCTGTGCATAATAGAGAATCGCCAGTTGGTCCATAATAAAGCCAGTGAAGTCCCACATCTTGTATAGTCTTGATCTTTTTTATATTATGACTAGCATGGTTATTTTGTATTGTACAGACAACAAAATAAAAGAGTTAAAAAGTGGGTGTAACATCTTTCTTATAAAACCTCTCTCTCTCTATCCCATCCTCCTTTCTTCCCCTCATATAAGACTAGTATGGCTATCCGGCGTTGCACTGGGGGCATGGACAACAAAATATAAGATTATAAAACTTCTTTCTCCATCACCTTTATCACCTCCTCTCTCGCACCTTTACCACCCTTTCTCTCTCCTCTATCATCCCCTCTCTCGCTTTCTATCTCTCTCCTCCTTGCCTCTAACAATTTCTCTGGCAACTGGAAAAAAAATCATTGATGAATCATTTTAAAAATTTTTAATTGCTCTAAATGCCAACCCCTTCTGACTAGTTCTGTTTCTGGTGACTCACAAAAGAATAAATATTAAAAAAATGTGCCTATATTTTGTCTGAGACAATAATGGAGAAGATTATATCAGTTTTGTGGGTGTGTCTGGTGTAGTTTTTTATTTTTTATTTTTAGTTGGAAGCACACTAACTTTTCCTTTATATAATAGATGATGAATTCAAAGGAAAATATACAGAAATTTAAGAAAATATGAAATACAATAACAAAACTTTAGATTTCTTTAAATTGTTTAATTGATACCATCATAAGCATTACAACCGGATGGTGTTAGGTAATTTTGTTACCGACATGATTCCTTGCCTTCAGCCCCAGCCCTCCATTTGCAATAATGAGGTAAAAAATGGTAGAGAGTATGAAGAGAGAATGTATTCCGATAATGAAAATTAATGTGATTTGCTGGGGTGTCACGAGAAACTCAAATGCAAAACTGTAAAGTGAAACAGCTTTAACGAACAATATCAATAAAATGCTGGAAGATCAAAAGAAAATACGAGTTAAAATCCGAAAAAACAATCTCTCAACTGAAAACTCTTAAAATCTGATACCTAATGCAACCTAAGTTGTCTTGCTAACAAATCTGCGTTAGTGCATAATCTATACCAATATAAGAGGCATGTAATGTCTGACAACTATTGTTAAGCTATTTGGTATGAATGATCCTCTTCCTCTACATGTGGGTAAAAATAGGCGCACACATATCGGAGGCAATGGCTAAATCTTTAGAAAGTGATCTCCAGTCTGTAATAAAATGGTGTCATAAATGGATGGTAACATTTAATGCTGCTAAGACAAAACTCCTTTCCTTTAACAACTACAAAAAACCTCTTCAACCACTGATTCCCATGGCAAATAACACCTTACCTGAGAGTCTAATGTTATAACTCCTCGACTTAACATTCACAGGTAACATGAATTACATGGAAGATATTGCCAAGGTTGCTGCAAATAAAGTGGACTCCCTCTACTGTGCTAGAAAACTTTTCACACCTGACAGTATCTTATATTGCTACAATTCATACTTAAATGGAGTATTGTTGTCACATCTGGGCTGGTGCACCATCCACTAGTCTTTCCCTCTTAGACAAGGTCCAAAAAAGAGTCTCTAATCTAATAGGTCCCTCACTATCAACCAAGCTCCAACCCCTGTCCCATCGCCGCAATATTGCATCCTTGTGCTTGTTTTACAAGTACTTCAATGAATTTGCTGCTCTGGTGCCCCCTTGATGTAAATACACTCGACCAACCTGACAACCAGCTAATCCCATCCATTCACTGTGAAGACCCCCAGATGCCAGAGAGCCTTCTCCTCCAATAGCTTTTGTGCTCGTGTTTTAGTTGAACTAAGTTAAAAATAAAAAAAAATTTTTTTTAAAAACACTAGCAATCAAGGTTGCGCAGTCGGAGATTTTAGGAGGAGTCAGAGTCGGGCTCATAAGAAAAGTCGAAATCAGATTTTTTAATCTTCAAAGAATCAACAGACAGGCTGAATATTGGAAGACCTTAAAATATGGAGTCGGAGTTGGATATTTTGAAACCTAGCAGTCAGAGTAAGACATTATACTTTCCGACTCCGCAACCCTAGTAGCAATGAGAGAGAAAAGTGTTTGCAGTTTTTTCAATCCCCACAGGACTTTTTCCCCCTCACCAGAACTAGCTGTTTGTCTCTTTAATCGAGACATAGTAGTTAGTTCATTGGATAGTGATGCCTAGTTGATGTAAAGATGGACGCAGTGGTAATGTGACAGCTGTAGTTTCTGTCTCCCTGTCCTCGTAGCCGCAATAATGTTAACAAAATAAAAGAAAACATGCCAACAACATTGTTGTTCAATGTCGTTATGCTTGCGGGTGTTTTATTCTTTTACACATTATGTGAGCTTTCTTATGGAGCGAATGAACACAGAGCTTCAAAAAACAGTGTGCATACACATTCAGCTCACAGGCCAAAGAGGCAGATCTTTCCTCTTGGCCACGTTTCATTTCGGACTTCAGTCTTAATTCTAAACCTTTAAACTTCTAATGGAAGTTTCCACTTTTTTTTTTTTTACTTAATCTTAACCTTATATGGAAATTTCCGGTTTTAACCATAATTTTGTACACTAACATCTAAATATTGCTATACAACAAAAATGCATGAAGCTTTTATGCACAAAAGAAAACAAAAGCTTTACCCTTTGAACTCTAGATTCTCGAATTCCATCCTAAAATTGTCGTTGCCAGTGTACATAGTAATATTTTTTAATTCTGACTCTCCTTATCACACAATTCATTTTTAATTCTGTCAAGTTTAAAATCACTTATAACTTAAAAAATAAAATAATATTCACCCCAAACAACACACATCTCCACTGAGACGTGAGGGGCATTAAGAGTCATATTTATAGGAGCATCCTAAGTGGAAGAGTTATGCAGCAAGTTGTTTGTTCACATTACATTTAAGTTTCTGCATGTTGGTACAGTCAGGGGAGCAGGAAGGAAATTCCAAAGGCAAGCAGTTTGAGAAAAGAAGCTATTATAGTAGAAAGCTTTCCGGAATCTGGGGATCTCTACAGTGAAGGGGTGAGATTTTGCTGATTATTGGGTGGGTTGGGGATATTTACATTGAGAGCACAAGAATACAACATTGCAACAATGAGACAAGGGCTGGGGCTTGGTAGACAGTGTGGGACTTGATTCATTCAAGTCATCTTTATTATCACAAAATATTTAAATAATTGTCTGTTCGGTACCCAGTTATTTTAAGGGCGGGGGGCATATTTGACCTTTTCTGGCAGAGAAATTGGCTTGAAAATAGAGATTCTAGAAGCAATGGAGAAATGGCTTAATAAAAGGCTAATGTAATAAGTTTAGTGATTGGCAACAATTTTTTATCATCACCGCCTGTAAACAAGATAACATGAAGAGTATTTGATGATATTTCCGAGATGAGGTGGTGTTATTTCCTAATTTCAAAGAGTAAAGGGAAAGCAAATTCATTGCTTTAAGAGTTCAAGCTGTTAATATTGTTTGAATGACTAGAAAAAAGAAAAAAAAGAAAAACTCTTGAACTCAGAGCCTTAACAAACATGCCTGCCCTCTTTAAAAATCAATGCTCTATTAATAATAGATAGTATGTATAAATTATTTACTCATGAATGAAGCTTTCTTAGATTGGATAAAACTTTTAAATTTTCAGGGGTCAGCATTTGGGCTACTGTTTACACAGCTGTGCATATTGCAAACCGTTTCTTTCATCTTGGAAATTGTTATGTTCACAAGATTCTATCCGTTGCATTTGCCGCCGTCTTCTTCAGATGCCTTAACTTGTAGTCGGTAACCTGACCGTAATTTCCAACTGAGTGGATTAAATAACCATAAACGGTTGACTTAAAAATAGATTATTTGATTTCTGAATACGAAAAACACTTTAATAACTCTCCTTGCACAATTTTTTTTTTTATAGAAATTGCTCCAGACAAGGTATGAAGCCACTGATGTAAAAACCTAACAAGAAGGAAAGATGCTTATCGCAAAGACAGGAGATGCCTATTGACCTTAATCTTGAAAAGACCAAGGCTATAGGTAAAAGGAAACCAGTCAGCAGGAAGACAGTTCCACAAGCCTGCAGTTCTTGGGAAGAAGTAGGAAGCTGTATTACAATGAGGTATTAAAACAGTGAATTTATGGAGACTACTAGACCAACGAGTCAAATGAGCTGGACAAAAGAAGCAGGGAATAGATCAGACAATTCTGAAAAACACATGTCATAATAGTATTTATAGGAAAGACCGAGACTAGTTACATCACATCTGTGAAAGAGAGGATGCAGAGAAGAAAGGATGGTGGCCAATCAAATTACAGATACGTTTCTGCAGCTTATCAAGAACCCTCAAATGGGACAGAGATTCACCAGCCCAAATATGACAACAGTACTCCATACATCATATTAATTATTGGCAAGAAAGATTTCAAGAACTAAATCTACCAGATTTTTTTTTCTAATAGACTAACATACTTTTGGAACAAATTCCCATCTCAGATCAAAAATAGGTTAAGTGTAAATCAATTCAGGAATAAACTGTGAATTTAGAAATAATAGTTCAAAACGGGTTTACAAGGACAGTTTTGGGGTCTCTTTGTGAAATATTTAGAATTTGATCTGTATATTAATATTATATATGAGCAGATTTACTAGGATCGAATAAGAAGCCATATGTCTCTCTGCCTTCAACCAATAATAACATGACTTTTTCTTTTTAATTCTTATTCTTTAAAAAAAAAATTCAATTCGATTTTTTGGGTTGTCATCCAAGGATATAATCATTATCGATTTAGTGGGAAAGAATGTAAGCAAAGTGACATTTATTCAAATCAGTTTTGGTAAAGTTATTGGCTTTAACCTTCTTGAAGTACATCCAGATATGAGAAACACGGGTACTTTTCAATGGAATCCTAAGTGTATAGTATGTAAATAAAAATGCACACACACATATATATATATATGATGAAGAGTGGAAAAATGTTTCGACGTAATGAAAAATGAAATAAGGAAAACGAAAACATTAATTAAATATCCATCTACGTTTCACCTTTATTAGAAGGTTTCATCAGGACAACAAGTACCAAAGTCTGAAAAATAAATGTGAGGAAGCGCTCAGCACTTAGAACACTGAGAAATGAACAGTCGATAAAAGTTTGAAAAGCGAGCATTCAGAAGTCAACGATATACATAACGTTCCATAGAACATTACAACCGATAAAAACTTTTTCTTATTTCATTTTCCACACACACACGTCACTTTTATGTCAGCACTTTTATGTCCCTTTATGAAGATTAAAATCAAGATATGATACTAAACCTTATGTCTCAGATGTCCATCAGTCGTAGAAATAAAGTTACCAAAAAGACATTGGTACAAAGTTATCAAGGGAACTTCTGTTTGTAAGTATGATGCAACAAGCTTATGACATTTTTTATTGAAACATCTGATACAATTCCCACCCCTACCTCAAGAAAAAAATAATCAAAAGATATCTCGAGAAATCGAAAAGCGGTAAATAGCTTTCTTATAAAATCTATACACAAAACTGTGACTTATGTGTATGGGGGGGGGTACGAAGGGGCAAGAAGAACAATGCTAAGGGGGGGGGGAACAAGATGAAGGATACGAGGGAGGGGAGGGGGGTGCAAGAAGAAAGATGCGAAGGGGGGAACAGGAAGAAGGATGCGAAGGGGGTAACAAGAAGAAGGATGCGAAGGGGGTAACAAGAAGAAGGATGCAAAGGGGGTAACAAGAAGAAGGATGCGAAGGGGGTAACAAGAAGAAGGATGCGAAGGGGGTAACAAGAAGAAGGATGCGAAGGGGGTAACAAGAAGAAGGATGCGAAGGGGGTAACAAGAAGAAGGATGCAAAGGGGGTAACAAGAAGAAGGATGCGAAGGGGGTAACAAGAAGAAGGATGCGAAGGGGGTAACAAGAAGAAGGATGCGAAGGGGGTAACAAGAAGAAGGATGCGAAGGGGGTAACAAGAAGAAGGATGCGAAGGGGGTAACAAGAAGAAGGATGCGAAGGGGGTAACAAGAAGAAGGATGCGAAGGGGGTAACAAGAAGAAGGATGCAAAGGGGGTAACAAGAAGAAGGATGCAAAGGGGGTAACAAGAAGAAGGATGTGAAGGGGGTAACAAGAAGAAGGATGCGAAGGGGGTAACAAGAAGAAGGATGCGAAGGGGGTAACAAGAAGAAGGATGCGAAGGGGGTAACAAGAAGAAGGATGCGAAGGGGGTAACAAGAAGAAGGATGCGAGGGGGAGAACAGAAGAAGGATGCGAGGGGGAGAACAGAAGAAGGATGCGAGGGGGAGAAAAGAAGAAGGATGCGAGGGGGAGAAAAGAAGAAGGATGCGAGGGGGAGAAAAGAAGAAGGATGCGAGGGGGAGAAAAGAAGAAGGATGCGAGGGGGAGAAAAGAAGAAGGATGCGAGGGGGAGAAAAGAAGAAGGATGCGAGGGGGAGAAAAGAAGAAGGATGCGAGGGGGAGAAAAGAAGAAGGATGCGAGGGGGAGAAAAGAAGAAGGATGCGAGGGGGAGACAAGAAGAGGGATGCGAGGGGGAGACAAGAAGAGGGATGCGAGGGGGAGACAAGAAGAGGGATGCGAGGGGGAGACAAGAAGAGGGATGCGAGGAGGAGACAAGAAGAAGGATGTGAGGGGGAGACAGGAAGAAGGATGCGAGGGGGAGACAAGAAGAAGGATGCTAGGGGGAGAAGAAGAAAGATGAAGTGGAAGAAGGGTGAAGGGGGAGAAGGGTCAAGAAGAAGGGCGAGGGGGAAGAAGAAAGAGGTGACGGAAGAAGAAAGGGGTGAGGGAAAAACGGGGTGGGAGAAAGCAGGAAAAAGATGGGTTATTTTGTATATGTCCAAGTATCTATGAAAACATTTTGGAATTTTCAAATGGTTTTCACAAATATTTAATAATATATATACCAAATACTGACCCCATGGTTGATATAATATATATGTTAATAGTAGTTAAAGTGTTTTGGATGAAATTTATTTCTAAGTGTATATAGTAATAACAGTAGGAATAGAAAAACAAAAGATAATTATTGATGTTTCAGAAGAAATGGTGAATAAATGTTTGACACATACCAGAATTTCATTAGATAAATTTTCTAGAAGAATACCCGTCCTCAAACAGAACAGTTCTGCACCACTTTTATGTCTCCTTACGAGGTTTAAAATAAAGACATATGACTAAACTTTGTTTAGAATCCTTATTCTAATTTTGATCAAAATCTATTACATGATTTTGATTCTAGAAAATGTCTAAAGCTTAAAGAGTCATAAGAAATTTAAATTTATGGAATCTTGTTTAATTGTCTAATCACTATGGACCGAATTCAAAGTAAATCTGAAATATTTGAATTTTCAATTGGGAGGCTGTGCTAATATTATGCTCGCAAAAAACCCTTTAAAATACTCCAAAGAAACTGAAAATTGATTAATATTTATTAATTTGTGTCCAATACCTATTGTTAAAATTTTACAAAAATCAGAGGTAATTGAATTTTAAACTAAATATAGCCCACATTACCCACCATTACCTAGTAGCTGTGTTCTAAAATTCATAATGATTGGTTACTTAGTTTAGGAGTGAATTTTATACCTACAAATATTAACATATACACATAACTATCTTTATAGAAGTAGAGATTAAATTTGTCATTTAATGCTAAAGCACAAAACCTTGTGTAGCAATATTTGGATATCGATGTGTTAGAATCTTCCACATGTAAATGGATTTAAGTAAAGGGGAATTTTCCATTAGATGGTAAAGTTAGAAAATAAAGCTAATGTGTCTAGGAAATGACGTTATGAAAGGAAGTCAACATGACAAAGAAGCCAGTAAGATTCTTTCTCTTCAGTGTTAAATGTCGAAACACATGGACGTCTTTTTTGTGCTCTTCTACGGGGATGGTCGGGAATAAATGAATACTATGCAATCACTGAGATAAACTTCCTACGTAATATGAATTAATATATTTGTAAAAATAAAAATAAATACAAATGAAAACTTCAGAGCAAAAATATGTGTGTATTGTTTTCTTTACCATGACGATTATTACACCTGAGTAGCTTAACGAACGCATAAATGTATATATATTTTTTAAATATATATTTTTTAAAAATATATATTTTTTAAATATATATTTTTAAAAATATATATTTTTTAAATATATATTTTTTAAATATATATTTTTTAAATATATATTTTTTAAATATATATTTTTTAAATATATATTCTACTCTTAGATTTTTTAACGGTTGAGCACTTTGTCAATGTTTTTCTGCTGATACGAGATACATATAATATGAATGTAGTGTGTTTAATATAATCATTGAAATGTATGTTTATATATATATACGGCGGCATAGTCACGTTGACACACCGGTTCCCGTTAGATCACTGACGTTGAGCCTGGTCAGTACTAAAATGTGTGACCATTTGAGAATATCAGGTGCTGTACGTGCTCTCCACTTATCTCGGCATTGTTTCCAGTAATCCCGGACTTCTCCTTGCCATTGGATTCAAGCAGTGACGATTTAAGAGAGGTGTATCCATCATCTTTCAAGAATGAACAGAGGCCATCATATTACAGCTACAAAGAAGAAAGCCATCAACAGTGTGACAATACTGCCATGGTCATTATTACGACTACTACGAAAACTAAACATGTCAACAAACAATACAGCTGTTTAGAAGACTTTTTTTTATTGAGTCACCATATATCAGGGGGTCCTGCATGTAGTGTTATACTTTTAAACGATTCATCAGGGTATTCACACGCTTCCAAAAGATGTACGAACGCAAGTGCACACACAAGATCCAATTTCATAATCTGCATCGGTATCCATTAACCAAAATCTCAACCTTCTTCCTCCTCCTCCTCCAAGAGTTGATAGAGGACAGAAAACGAGAAGCGGATCCATGCTTTTTAGAAGGCGATTTCTACGAAACAGGCATAAGCTCTTTAAAATGAAACTTGAACTGAATTTGTTAAATCTATTTTCCTTGCTGAAAGAAATACAATGCTTCGTTCTTCAACGTCCATGGAATAGATCGTAAAAGAGGGGGGAGGGGGGGTCATAAATCTTCAGAACACATTTTTTACAGATGCAAGATAGATTTGTGGATACGAGATACTTCTTTTCGTATTGATTTTTTTGCTCATATAAATATATTGATATACAAATCCATAATTTTTTTTAAAGAGAAACTCAAAATAAATCTTTAATAGTTTCAGTACAGATATGAAAATAAAAACACATAACCTTTGAGAGTTTAGCAAATGCACACACACACACACACATATATATAGGAAATTATGAAATATATTCATGGCAATTAAGTTACAAAGAGGCTTTCACGTTTCACCTGACGATTCCCTACAGAGATGAAACGTGGAAGCGTCTTTGTAGCTTAATCACCATGAATATAGTTTCATAATTTACTACCTAACTCTACTCACATTGAGCACTGTTGAAGTAAATACTGAAAATCAACACATAATATATTATATCTCCTTATAACATTTTATGTGGATACATGAAATAATAATATATAATACATACATTATATATATATATATATATATATATATTATGATAGAGTTGGATGTATTGTCCTTGACAAGTATACCTTCTGTTAGAAAGCTCAATGTAAGTACAGAGCAAAAATAAAGTTAGAATTGAAATAACTCAAAACACTATTTCAGTCAGATGTGATAATTTTTTTGCCTACAGCATAAGCTCGTCTGATGAAATAAATAATCACTTCTGACTGACGGTGCTTTCTACATTATATATATATATATATATATATATATATATATATATGCGAGTGTCTGTGGATGATTATATTTTATATATATATATATATATATATATAAACTAGTTTACACTATCCGGTGTTGGCAGGGAGTGTCATGCCGGTAGGCTTATAGAAAAATCAAATCAAATGTAGTCATGTTTAATAATTATTTTAAGTATCGACCAAAAAAGAAAAAAGCATTGATTACAAGAAACATCTGCTGAACTGTAAAAAGTAAATATAAAATTCAATGTGTATCTAAAAAAAAGTTACAGAATTTTTAAAAATGAAGATAGAAGTTGTCTCATGATAAATTGGAGTAGCAATCTCATCTATGGTATATGATATTACGCTAAAAGAAAAAAACAAAAGTTCATGTATCACTGTCATTTATGCAAACAAAAAATAAAAATTAAAAATAAAGAAACCAAAAGGAGAAAAAAAGGAGGATAAATCAAAAACAGAAATTATTCTTACTAAAATATAGTTTATTTTGTTCATCAAAACTTCAGAACAGAACTTTTTTTTGTTTCATTAATTTCTATTTTTCATTCAGTATGTTTTCTTATACTTTAAATTATTTAAAACTAGCAAATATATGCTCCCTCTGGTCAAATATTTTTGCTAAGTATATCTTAAGTATACCTCTAGTGTAAATGTGGTATTGTGGTGACTGAGATGATTATAGTTAAGAGTAGAATAGAAAATGTTATCACATTAAACGAAGTATGCACAATCATTGTCCCCACACTTTTGATGGCCTTGTGCCTAATTTGTTCCGAATGTAATTTTTTACATTTTGTGGAAATAAATAATTTAAAGTGTAGTATCTGTTCTCAACATCCTGCTGACATCAGGCATGGAAAACACAATATGGTATTAAGTGGAGATAGGAAGTGGGAGGTGGAGGGGCTGACACATAGCCAACCAGAGAGAGATAGAGATAGCCAATCAGTAACTAGCTTGCTAGCTAGCCACCCTCTTCCTCCTTTTTTTTCTTTCTCACTTATGCCTGGTCAGTAAGAATTCTTGCTAGCAATGTTAACAATAGTTTTTCTGAAGTTATCCATTTTTTAAATTAAATCTTAAATTAATTACTGTTAATATCGTCAAAACTATTGCATAGGTAAATAAAATAGTACAATAAAATTAGAACTGAATAAAATTAGAACTGAATAACATTATATATTAATTTATTATGAACTGTTTAAAGAATAGATATGCAAATTAACAATTTCAATGACTGTCCTTAGATCATTCATCTCTACTATATATAGAGTATTTCAACGTTATATTATTGATTTAAATGACAGCCGTTTTAATAGTAATATAGGAGTGATAAATGAAAAAAAGCTTTTGCATTTATTCATCTAGATGACTACATTTGCAATTATTTTTCTATAAGCACACTATCATTACCTTCCCCAGCAAAGCTGGGTAGGACAGGCTACTATATGAAGAACCCCACCACCACCAATCTGTTTAATCAAGCCACACACAATCACATTTATATAGGAAAGGTTGGTAATTTCTAAGAAGAATGATACAGAAGAAAGATGCAACCTGATGCCTGCCGGACCTGTAATCTTATAAATAGATGGCAGGGGTGATTAAATATTTAAAATTCAATTAATCGTTTGTCCATTTGAGAGAGAAAATCAGATACTTTCAAATTAACACATACTGTTTAATATCAATATCATTTTGAAATTTTCTTTAAAGCGAAAGATGAATTTTAATTGCTGTTTCATCATTCACTTCTTTAATCTTCTTTTTCTAATACCTTTAAAGTATCGAAGAAAGATTCTGAGCGTGTTTGTCCTAATTAACTGACGTTTAAGAATCAGTGACTTAAAAATAAAAATCTAGCTAAAAACAAGCAAGATAACTTATTTCCAGGGTTACAGACAGAAAACTGCATGAACCATGTGACCCTTATAAAATGAAGTTTATCCGCAAATCAATTGCTCACTGTCTCTGGTGGTGACGACCATCTTTGTAAGGCAAAACTTTGCCGCCTTGTGTTGTGTTTGATGTGAAAGAAGAGAAATGGCTTTCCCAAGACAAGACAAACCCAGGAATACTATGATATAAACAAAAAATTGAGATAGTCAAGTAATCCTTGTTGCTAGCTATGCACGAGTCATTTTCCAAGGCAACCACTGATAGTTCACGTAATTTAAGCGAGTGAAATTTTGCTCATTCTGGACTGTTTTCTGCATATGTTCACATTGATGTGTTAACGATTCTATCTCGTAACTCCCTGTGTGTTCTTCCAGTGATCCTTGTATATTGTTCCTGTTTATCATTCCTGTCTATTTTTAAAGATCTAAATGCCGGATCTAGTCAGCTAGTAAATAAATGTTTGGTAATCATCACTATTGATGACATAGTAGATTATTTTAAAGGAAATAGCGTTGGAAAATTAGTCTAAAACAATTTATTTTGCTTTACCTATTTTAATATTTAAAGTTTTAAGCAATTTAATTTACCGTAAGTGAGTAAAATAATTCAATAATCAAAATGGCTGAACACGGATTATTATATTCACTGTCACAACTAACATAGAAACATAGATGAATTCTGGTAGAAGGACATGAGTCGTCCTATGGCACCAGCTCCTTGTCTTCATCTTTGTATGTGTCCAGTGACGACAGCAGCCTTATAGTTGAATTTGATTTCTTGGTCAATCCAAAACTTATCCAACCGCTTCTCAAATATCTTTACAGTTTCGGCTTCAATTACACTTGATGGCAATCTATTCCACAAATCAACACAGCGATGGCTGAATGAGTATTTTTTCAGGTTCAAACATGTCTGTTTCTTGTAAAGCATCTGACTGTGTCCCCTGTTTCCCACTCTTGTATTTTTTCTAGTCAATAGTTTATCTGCATTGAAATCATATTTTCCAGAGAGCAATTTATAGCACTCAATCATGTCCCCACGTATTCTTCTATAGGCCAAACTTGGCAATTTCAGAGCTTTCAACCTTTCTTCATAACTCTGATCGTACAGTCCTGGAACAAGTTTAGTTGCTCGCCTTTGTACATTTTCTATCATTTCAATGTGCTTCTTTTTATATGGTGCCCACACTTGATTAGCATATTCAATATGAGGCCTCACAAGCGCTTTAAACAATATAACCAATGAACTTCGATCGAGGTATTCAAAACATCTGCGGATTAAACCGAGTATTTTGTTGGCTTTGTTTACTTTCTCTTTCATGTGTTCTTCAAAATTTAGCCTATTGTCTATTACAACACCAATGTCTTTTTCCAAGTTCGTATAATCCATGGGTTGTAGACAATCATTCAGAGTATATTGAAAGCAATTTCTAGTGTTCTGTTTAGGTAAAGCAAAATAAATTGTTTAGACTAATTTTCAATGGTATTTCCTTTAAAATAATTTATGTTACTAATGGTAATGATTATGAAATGTTACTTGTGTAAGTCAAACCTTAAATTGGCCAGATTTGAGGGCCCAGATTCATCTGAGCTGTCATTTGGTGCCAAAATACAATACCCATCATTAAGAATTAAGAAATTATTTGAATAGAAGTAACCATTTTACCGATATCTTGAGAGAGGCATACCATTCCCCAATGAGATTAGTGTGTAATTAATTGAACACAGTAGAAATTATAGAATTTGAATTCAATCTAGTTGATTCCATAGTCTGCAACAGTATCCATTAATCGAATCATATTTTTTATAGAGATAAGAAATAATTTTACTTGCTTCCCCAAGACACAAAACAGTCACTAATGTGGAGAACTGAACTCCTCAAAAGTAGGCACTTGACTAGAAACAAAAATAATCTGTATAGGCTAATGGTAATTCCTCATGAATGAGAGCATCTCAAGAGTCTAATGCATTTTTCATCAAACCTGTTAATTTTATTACAACCTATTAATAGAATTGTTGTATGTTATTCAGTCTTATGCGCGTTTCACAACCCGTAAACAAAAATATGGTCTTTAGTTTAGCAGGCTGCTTTTCTAAGAACTGTTCATTTAATAATAAAAAAACAAGTACACTATTCCAAAACAGAAGGAAGGTAAAAAAAATAAATGAGAAAAACGGCAAGTATAAAACACGAAAAACTCACATTAAAGACGACAATCAGAGAAACCCCCAAACATAAACTTGAACTGATTCTCAAACCACCATCTTGATATATATATATATATATATATATATATATATATATATATATATATATACGAGTATAAACTCTCTATCAAAAATGATGGAAAAAATTATCCTTCATATTCATATGAAATAACATCAATCAGTGAAGTAAAAAAAGAAAGGGAAATAAAAGAAAACGTCTTAAACTGGAAAGTTTAAAAAAATTTTTAAAAGTAAAAAAGTATATACATATATATGCATTGCTCTTTATTATAGAGTGGAAGATATATATATTTAGCAGGGACGTGATGAGTCAATAACAAAAAAGTTGAAATCGAGATAAATTTCCCAACCTGGGGGGGGACCATGTGTGTGTGTGTGTGTGTGTGTTTTTTTTTTGTTTTTTATTTTTTTTTTAGGGGGGGGGGGGTCATTCTTTGATGAAACAAATGTCGTCTACAACTGCCGACCAATATCGTGGATGATTTTGAAGCATGAGGCAAAAAAACAAAACAAATCACGCTGAGACTGAAAGAAGAAAACAGAGAAAAACAGGCAGAGAGAAGAAGAATCACAAAGAGAAATAAAATTAGCCAAATGATAGGACGTAAAGCTCTAGTGATTTGGCAGAAATCAGACTTTTTTTAAATAATCGTGGAATTCCACTTTTTCCGATTTATAAAAAAAACGAAGGTCTTACAACCCCGATTAAAGGAAATGTATGTAGTTTTTTTTTCCCATATGTGGTTATGTGTATAAAGTGAGGGTTTTACGAGATATTGCTAGTAGAGGCGGATTACTGTACTTAAAGGTCTTCCTAAAATGCCTTTCTTCATTGCATATAAAAGATAGTGAAACCATATTTGCATTGCTGTGTTTTAAATGTGATGAAACTATCATTTTTTTTTTTCAAAAGAACGAGAATAGGTAGAACTGAGAATTAGTAGTAATTCTTGAATTTTGGAATCGGTACATTTTATATTAATGCAAGTGCTGATAAATTTAAACGATACCTTAGATTCACCCTCACCTTTCCAAAATAGCCAAATAGATTATTTGAAGTTTCTTTATGAACAAGCAAGAAAACCTTGGCCTCAATACAAATAAAAATATTAAAAATGCACTTTTTAAACAAAGCTGATGATTTACGATAGAGTTAATCTGTAACTTTATTATATCATCCATCATCCACAGAAGTTATGGTTAATTACCTGTAATGAAATCATGTTTTTTTTTTCTATTTTTATTAATTTTTTAACCTAAAAAGATGAGAACAGTTATTATATGCAGTATATTCAGTATTATTTATGTCTAATATTTGGCATAAAGTGATTTGAGAGAGACAAAATTTGTTTCTATTTGAGAACCAAAATTGAAGTATATATTCTTTGTGCATTTATATCTCCAACAGCAGATATGGGGGGGGGGGCTGATCTTGTTTACTTTTTTGTTTATTTCTACTTTTCATTTACTCGCATTTCCCACATTATGTAATACATTGATAATACTTCCAGTAAATTCAGATTTTTTTAAATATCACATCTGAAAGCTCCCACTACCTTCTTGCGATTCATTTACCCTACTACAAACATGAAATTGATCAATATTACCATTACACTAATTATATTTTTGACACTCGGTTCTGCGTGCGCATGTGTGTGGCAGGAAGGGAGAGGTTCACCAGGTGTTTTGAAGAATTAAAATTGAAGGATATTTTATCAGAGCATATGAACCCTTATTTGAAATCAAGATAAAATATTTGTAGATAATTCATTGAACATAAATTTCCATTTTCTTTACTCATAGGGAATTTAAACCTTTCTCAATAAAGAAGTGAATATAATACTTCCAACTGGATTTGAACTTGTTTACTGATTCCATAATTTGGGTTTATAACCATTAAGTCATCTCCACACTTTGGAAAAAAGGAATTTAGATCATTTGCAGATAATAACGATACCTGAACTGTTCAAGGTTTTGCATTAAAAAGCTTAGATGTGTCTTCTCTCAAATTGTTAACCAGTATAATTAATGTAAACAGTTCAATCCACACCGAGTGCTGACCCCACTGGAACCAGAATCAAGCTAAGTAAATATATAACATTTGATTTTTTTTCAGACATTGGATTTGATGGACTTATCTTATTTAGAAGAATTTCTCACAAAATTAATGAACGAGACTATGCAGTATCCAAGATTTTTAGTACGGGTGCAACACTGGAACCAATGGTGCAAGAAAATCAGAGACTTGCTAGATAAACCTTTTTGCCAGACCATCCTATTTCACTCTAATAATAATGATAATAATGCATCACTACACATCCCTAACAAACTAATTCATCAACACACCCGTAACCCACTAATTATACACCTACAATTTTATCTAAATTATCAGGGCTTGTTAGAAGCTTGAACAAGCATTAAATGTAATTCAATTTAATCTCAAATTTACCAGCAAGTCCAATGTAAACAAATTTATAGTAAACTACACACGAGTCATTTGTTGGACACCCAGTAAACTAGTCTGATGGCAGTGGAATTATTAAATTCACTCTCATGATTTTGTCCGGATTAAAAATAAAGTTCCGAACTATCTATTGCCAGAAAATTGTTGTTGCACTTGTTTTACTCAAAATAATATTTAAAAAATAAGGTGCAATACTCGAATAGAGTGGCCTTATACCAGACTAAGATTAATAGTTACGTATTTGTAAGCCAAGCTGAGTGTGAGCTACTTATCTTGCACACCAATTTGCTAGTCTAGCGACTTCAATCCTCAGCAGATGAATAGAGAACTTCAACAAGATTACACTAATCTCAGTAAATAACTAATGTACCGATCATGGAACACTTCTTAGTCGCTTGTACAGTGACTAATCCTCACTGGTAGTTTCATGGCTGTAGCCTTGTGTCAGATTTACTTAATCTTAATAACTTTCCCTATACTGTAGCTGAGATAGTCTCATTTTTTTTCATCAGTGTCAGAAGAGAGCAACTTTATTTGATGTCATTAAATAGAGGATTTCCATTCACATAGTTTGTCCACTTGTGTCAGCATTGCAACTTCATTTGCTTTCAGACCACATGCTCGATATACTTGTCCAGATTGTAGTTCTTAAATTTTTCTGGACTTTAAACCCAGTTTATGAAAGTCCATTAGGGGGGTTAGTAACTCATACTCCTGTGCTGAAAATACTACGCAGAGAGAACTGCTGATTGGATATTATAAAATAGTTGTTGAATGCGGACAAAACTAAATTATTTTTTCTTGAAGCATATGCCAATAAATGACAAACACATACAAAGCAAAAATGTGTAACAAACTTTTGGATAGAAAGCTATACCCATGAATGAAATAGGGGACAATCTCACTTTACTTTAGATATAAGATAAGTGAAGAGATGGATGTACGGCTAAAAAGCGGAACGATATTTTAGAATACCAAATAGGTAATGCATTAAATGAAACTAATTTGGAAGATAAATCCTATTAACAGTAGTAGGAGTAGTTTGTTTTTTTTCAACATATAACCCCCCCCCCCTTTTCAACTTTTTAGTCGTAAATTACAAAGGTATTTACACTTATTAAAATAAAATATAATTAAAATGTTTGCAATTTCATTTTGAATTATCTCATCCACACAAAGTAGATAATTTTTGTATTATGAGAAAAGGAAAAAAAATAGTAAATTTGGTACGTCTCAATTCAGGATCAAAGCCAGAACCATTAGCTATGGTGGACTGATGCACAAATGAGTGAAAGTAAACATTGATATCAGTGAACATATGTGGAAACTGCTGCTAAGACATATGTGTTCAATTGTTGCCATAATGACAATAGAACCTTTTTTAACTGTTGCTAAAGTGGTCGATTCATGAAAAATCACAGTCAGTCAAACTAAAGGGAAAAGTAGTTCGGTACACTTTATAGAATGTGTCATGAATAAAGCAATGTTGGATTGTTTTGTATGCATATTCTAAGAATGTTGACTGGCGAAAGTTGTGTGGCTTGATTTTTATTCTATACAATTGGTCAACATTTTTTGCAGTTTTGTGTATGTAATAATCTCGTAAGAGCTAGTGGGTGCTTTGATTAAGAGTGAATGGTTCTGACCTTGGTGTGAATCTAAAATCTAAAACCCATAGATGAAAGTGATAATTTTCATACAACTTTGAAAATATTTTGTATTGACATTAAAGAGATGATTATGTGACACTTTACTGGGGGGGGGGGGGTCTTACATAAAATAGAAGGCAGCGGTGTGGGTTCTGATGATATCTGAGTATGAAATTTTACATAAATTTCAATTGGAAAAGCAATTTTTCTTAGTAACAAAACTATGAGTCTGTGAAATGAGTCCATATATAACAAACTACAAATGGAGATCATTTGTAATATGATGATGCATGTTGAAACTATAACTTCAAAAAGGTTAAAAATGAGATATTTAAAAAACTGTTTATTAAATTACATTTTTGGAAAAGATGCAACTTTAGTTCACACTCCACACTTTTAGCTTTTAAAAGAATTCTTCTGATAGTTTTCGTTTTGCTGCTTCATTTTCTTTTTCATTTTTTGCTGTTAGTTGTTGAATTGTTATTTTAGTTGACTTATCTCCCATATGCTAAAACCGGAAAACCTGGAACACTTTCATCACTAAAAACAGTACCACAAGAAGAGTTTTTCTGTATATCGTGACTGTGTTGTGAATGGAAGGATTTTTTTTTTTCGTGTTGAAAATAGTAAGCAGAAAGAACGTTTGACCAGATAGTATATACACATTGTTAATGTAGACAAAGCTAAATTATTTTTTTCTTTAAGCACGTACCGACAAGCGACTGATACACGAGCAAAAATGTGTATGAAGCTTTTGGATAGAAAGCTATACTTGTCAACGAAATAGGGACAATCTCACTTTACATGCAAGATGTAAGATATGAGATGAGGCAGCATAAATGTTTTGGTTACATTTCCTACAATGGTTTTTTATTTATGTTGTATTAGAAAGTATGGCTTGACAGAAGCGATTACTCTCTACAGATTTGAGAAAATTTGAAATTCTTGAAAAAAATAAATAGATAAGGCAGTAGATAAATATCCCTATTTTTCAAGAAACATCGAAGTAATCTTTGTTTTTGGAATTCAGTGGCATTACGATGGACGGGTTTATATATTGGTAAAACTTACAGCACTGGATCCTCTCCTCTATAATAATAACCAATGTGTATTATATATATATATTTATATATATATATTTGCCAACACTTAAAAAAGCATGACTGTCTCCCTTCTCAATACAGAGAAATCTTAGTCAATAATACAAATATATTACACCACGATACCAACATTAAAAGGCTGAAGATTCTTGAGGCCCTTTACATAAAAACGAAACGCCCTACAATCAATAACATTGTTTATGAGACTAGTCACAACATTTTGAAGTGTCTAGCTTAGTAATCAACGTTATTAAACTCCTAACCATTAAACAACTACACTTTTGAATTTTAAACGCTCTTAAAACATGGTCAAATTTTTTTTTTTTTTGCGCTTAAGAAATCAAACTCTAACTTCACACCCCTTCGAACATAATCACGCCCTTGTAACTTTTCAATACTTTAGACGCTCCTTTTTTTAAGTTGTATGAATTAAAAAATAAAAATGAAATAAAAAATAAATATAAATAAATAAATTAATAAAAATAAAAAATAAATGAATAAATAGAATAAATAAATAAAATAAAAAGTAAAGACATACTCTTTTCCTCTCTTTACATTCTATAAATACATATTCTTTTTTCACACTAACACGCCTGAAGATGATTTGAGGATATCACATCGAAAGTACTCGCAAGGAAGATGGAACAACAAAACTACGGAAACTTCATACACCAGTTTGATCGAGGTACGAAGTTGACCATTCGGAAGATGGAAAAAATTTAAAAAAAGATCACAAAGCAGAAACACTCCGTGCTATTCAACAACGTTTGCCTAAATGAAAACTTGCTGCCTAAATACACACAATATATATATATATATATATAAAAAAAAAGAAAAAACCCATTTTAGTTCCAAGTCGTTCGGTGGAAAATCACTTTTGTAAGTCAATTTACTTTTTGCAGTTACTATATTATTTTGCTTCCAAGAATTTACGCTAGACTTAACATTATTTAAGGGATCATCAGTTGTTTACCATGAAAAACTGTTTTGGGAATTTAAAAACAAAAGTTTTTTAATTTCATGGCTTCCCATATATATATATATATATATATATATATCTGTCTCATCACACAAAATTTAGAGAGTAAAAAACTGCAGGACAAAACCATTTTAAATGTTTAGAGGTAAGGAGAAAGCAAATAGCAAGTGCAACAACCTTTACCCTGGCTCTAAAATGAATTTGGAAAACAATCCGTTACTCTATTTCCATAATGAGACATTTTCTTTTTTTACCTATTAATACGTTTTTTTGGGGTTTTTTTCAAACGTTCCAGTTCGAGACATTTTTTTTCATTCTTTCTTATTTCTTTTTTTTTTAACTTCATCGACTGAGACATTATTTTTTTATATGAATATTAGTGCTAACACTAGCGAAGCAGAACTTTTTTTTGTCATTTCTGACAAAGGGTGTACACTCATACTAAAAAACTCAGAATTAATTCTTTTTTTAAATATCAATAAATCAGTAAGATTAGAAATATTTTTTATGACAATAGAAAATTCTATAATGAAAAAAAAATGGAGGAGAAGCATCATTGTTTCCTATTGCAATGCAGAATCAAAATACAAATAAAATCCAAATTATTTGAGTTGATATTATGAGGAAGCCTAAATTATAATAGTTTTAATGTAGTGCCCCCCTCTTTTCTGTGATGGGAATTTCCTCGGAAAAATCTTATCTTTGTCACAAAGAAGAGTTTCAGGCATATTTTTATTTATTTATTTTTTTAAAACTCCACTATTTTTCATGCGTGGTAAGATGGAAGTTGGATTTTTTGGTATCATAATTCAATAAGTCTTTACAATGTATTGATTGTTTTGGGGGGAGGGGATGGGGGGAATACTAATGAGTAACAGGTTATCAAGGCCCAAAAAGCTACTCAAGAATAAGGGTTAATGAGTTTGTCAGTTAGATGATGAGACAACATCTTGAGAGGATTGAAGATGCAAGATAAAACTTGGCAGAAGGTAGAAAGGGAAATTATTTATAATGGTTGTAATAAGACGAGTTTTTGCTGTGAACATTTTACAGGGGGAACCAGAGATTGGAATTCAGTCGAGCCCCTACCATGAAAAGGAGTTGTAGGGAAGAGAAGAGGACATCCCTCATTAGATTTTGCAGTCGATTTTTACTCTGTCAAGGCAGGAAAGTGTACTCTGACGGCACCTCCCAGATGTAGCAGCAGTATTTCATCTTTGGATGTATCCGACTCGTATACAGGTAGAAGATTGCATTAGGAGTAAGATACTATCTGGAGCAGTGGAATGATCCAACTATTTTTCCAGCGACCTTAGAAACAGATTTGATGTAAGTCTTCTATTTCAGGTCTGGAGTTACGGTTAGTCCCAGAAGCTGATCAAAACAGGGGGTTTCCTCACGGAGAGAACAAGTTGTTTTTATTAGGGTAAAGGGAGAATCCGAGCATTGATGAAAGGAGAGAAGTTTGGTTTTAGAGGTAGTTCCTATTTCTGTATATTCAAGTGAAATATGGACTTTACTTACAGCATGAGAGGAAGCTTGATGTTGTAGCAGTTACCTCCTCCTTTCAAAACATAACTACACCGTTTTGCCGGTAGGTGTCGCTTTTTCACCGACAGGTGGCACTGTAAAGCGACACCAGAGTTATCTGCCCTTCTGACTATAAAAACCGTTGCAAACGGAAAATCCATCTCTTCTTCACCGACCAGCCTCGACAGAAGTATGCTGGCACCAGCGCTCTCTCTCTCTCTCTTCGACAGAACGACGCTAATACACTAGCGTTTCGTCTCACGCTTTTCTCTTCAATCGGCATAACAACTACCAACACACGTGGGCAAACAACGGTAAGAGTTCTCAACTCGTTTTCTTTGTGTACGGCTTTCGAAGACTTTTCCTCTCGCCGGATTCATTTCTTCTTATACCTTTTTCAAGAACTGTTTTTCCATCGACACACATGCATACATCACACACTTCATCATTCCACGTATACACACGTTCAATAAACGTTATTTGAACTACTTCATTTTTGTTTATTAATTATTGCTCTGTCTTTGCATGCAACAATTGCTTGATTATACGAACACGTAAATAATCGGGGGACACCACCCTCGATCCGAACATTGGTGACCCGACGTGCAAGCTTTGTTGTATGGGGCAGAGTAATTAATTTCGTACAAGAACAAAAAAAATATATATATATATATATATATCATTTCTCGTTTTATCTTTCCGTGGTGAAACGAATTACGCACCCATCCTTTTCCTTTTTTTTTTCTACCCACGTGGTAGAAATATACAAACAAACAAAAGAAAAGAAGCCGCCATTATTTTTTTTCCTGGCAACGTGGAAATACCCAAACAAAGGAAAACAAAACATTTCTCGGCTCTCTCTCTCCGAATATAAAACAAATTACAATTTCATTTTTTCTTCTCTTTCTTTACCCACGTGTCGGAAAAATATATACAAAGAAAAAGACAAACTTTTGCCAATCCTTTTTTTCTTCTTTTTCGACGAACAGAAGGACTTTACAAGACGCCATTTTCTTTTGTTTTGAACACGTGGAGATAAAAAGAAAACAAAAGAAAACAAACGCTGCCCATCTTTTTCGTGACCACGTGTTAAAAAAAAAAAAAAATTCAAAAAATGCCGCCACCCCTTGCCATGACCACGTGTTGATAAAAAAAATTTAAAAAAAAAAAAACGCCATTTTTTATCTCTCTAACCACGTGGAAATGAAAATTCAAACAAAAAAGAAAAAAAGAAAATACAAATTTTTTTTCTTTCTTTTCAACAACAAAGGAAAGAGAAGCCGCCATTCTTTCTCTACTTGGAAACTAACATTCAAACAAACGAAAACAAAAACGTCATTCCTTGTGTGAAACAAATTATGACTCCACTTTTTTTTCTTTTCTTTTTCCTTTCTACCCACGTGGTGGAAATGTATATATAAAGGAAAAGAAAACTACAAAACAGACAAACACGAACAACATCACCCTTCAAGGCCTACCAACAATCTTCAACACAACTTGAACAACCACATTTTTCCCGGATATTCATCAAGCACCAAACATTTCCGGACATCACTGACGACACTATGGAAGAAATCACACCAGTTCAAAATGAGTACAACTGCACAAGCACGACTAAATACTCAACAACTGGACGTTCGTTGATCAACTGGGGGACACATCAACTCGAACGACGCACCAACACCAGTACAGACCCACTTGTACCTGGACCTGCTAACTCACTTGCAGACATTTGTGCATCTGATTTTGACCATAGTGTACCACCAATCTCAACAACTAGATGTTTGTTCATCAGTTCCACAACACGGACTAATTAACATGAACAACATCAACAACTGCACAGACCCACTTGTGCTTATTCATCAACAACTGCACAGATTCACTTGTGCTCATTCATCAACAACTGCACAGATTCACTTGTGCTCATTCATCAACAACTGCACAGATTCACTTGTGCTCATGCATCAACCACTGCACAGACTCACTTGTGCTCATTCATCAACAACTGCACAGACTCACTTGTGCTCGCTCATCAACACCGCACAGACCCATTTGTGCTCGCTCATCAACACCGCACAGACCCACTTGTGCTCACTCATCAACAACCGTGCAGACCCAAGCACCAAACATTCCCGGACAACACTGACAATTCAACGTTCGTTCATCAGCTCCGCATCACGCAGACTAATCAACATGAACAACGCCACCAACAAGTGCAAATTCACTTGCACTCAACATTTTTCGACCGCAAACTCACTTGCGCTCAAACTTGATGCAGACCCAAACAACACGCAGATCCACATGCGTTACAAACACTCAATTCCGCAGACGCACTTGCGATCAATCATTCAATACAGATGCAGAAACAGAAATAAGTAGCGTGCACACTACTTTTTTTTCTAATCTTCAACAGCAAAACAGACATACCCACAAAGAATGCTTCTCATCTACAACTGTACATATTGAATAATATTTTCAATATTTTTCAATCTGGGGGGGAGTCCTTGTAGCAGTTACCTCCTCCTTTCAAAACATAACTACACCGTTTTGCCGGTAGGTGTCGCTTTTTCACCGACAGGTGGCACTGTAAAGCGACACCAGAGTTATCTGCCCTTCTGACTATAAAAACCGTTGCAAACGGAAAATCCATCTCTTCTTCACCGACCAGCCTCGACAGAAGTATGCTGGCACCAGCGCTCTCTCTCTCTCTCTCTTCTCTGGTCGACAGAACGACGCTAATACACTAGCGTTTCGTCTCACGCTTTTCTCTTCAATCGGCATAACAACTACCAACACACGTGGGCAAACAACGGTAAGAGTTCTCAACTCGTTTTCTTTGTGTACGGCTTTCGAAGACTTTTCCTCTCGCCGGATTCATTTCTTCTTATACCTTTTTCAAGAACTGTTTTTCCATCGACACACATGCATACATCACACACTTCATCATTCCACGTATACACACGTTAAATAAACGTTATTTGAACTACTTCATTTTTGTTTATTAATTATTGCTCTGTCTTTGCATGCAACAATTGCTTGATTATACGAACACGTAAATAATCGGGGGACACGACCCTCGATCCGAACAATGTCTTTAAAATGAAACATTTAAGAAAATAGACAAAGAAAAGCAGATATATTAAAAAGCTTAGCAGTGATAGATGCATCAACAAGTGTTTAGAAAAAAAAAGACAATAATATGTTTTGGGCATGTTTCCCAGCTACCAGACTCCAATGACGTAAAGAAATCATATAAAGACAATTTAACTGAGAAAGATCAAGAGAACAACCACCAAAGAGATGGGTCAACCAAATAAGGGTTGATACTGGTATGCTGCTCCTGACAGCTGAAAGACTGGGCTAATAATGTAATAAGGGGTGGAATTTTGTTCTCACGCATGTGGCAAAGCTCTCTCGAGTAAATAATCAATTAAATCAATTTAATACACCTGCTGTTAGGGTAAGTATTTTTTCTAGTACATTAAATTCAACATTAACTCATCAGAACAGTAATTAACCAAAGAAATCCATGAAATTCAACATTATCCAGAGTAGAGTATTGTATAGAAAAGAATCTTCAGGTTGTAAAGACATGTAAATCAATTCACTTTCTGTCCCACTCTGAAAGACACGAACACTATGCCTTGTTTCCGCTGGCAATGACACTTTTCAAATGGAAACCATCGTTCTATTGTCTCTCACTAGATTAACAACAAAGATAGAGGTTGAGGGGGGGGTGTATTGTTCTCTTTTTCCAAGTCTTATCAATATGGAGAGAAAAACAGTTTAATTCTGTAAAACAAGAATCGGTAACAGACAAACAAGATTTAGAACAAAAGAAAGAAAAAAACGAAAACACTAGTTACCAGATATGTGTTAGGAAAGTGTATATAATTTACGCAAACAATTGTAAGGCAAACATCTTGAAGAAATATGGAGCACTATAATGAAAATAAATACAGAAGGATTAACCAATTATGTTATTTTTTACTTCATTACTTTCTTGTGAGTGTTAAAGACAGACTTAGAGCTAAGAACCTCGGAGGAAGATTAAATTTGGACAGTATAGACAGATGTGTGCAGAACAGGAGACGTTGTTGGCTTGATCACATTGAAATAATAGATGACAGTGTTTGGGTTAACAGATGTAGAACAGTTGAGTTAGCAGGGTCAGCTGGCAGAGGAAGGCCTAAGGAAAACCTGGGAGGAAGCGATAAATACGGATTTAAGAAAAAGAGGGATAATCAAAGACCTAGGTTAGTTTGGAAGTAAATTTCTAAAAGCCGTCCAACACATGCTCACATGTAAAACAGATGTTAACCCGAATATGATGATGATTCTAAAGAAAGAAAATAGAAAGAATGTAATAACTAGGTTAGATCATCTACTTTAAGCAAGGATTTTTACATTTGCCTTAAAATAATCTTTCAGCATTTGACATCAGAAATGTATTCACATTTTTTTCCTCCAGAGTATTGTCCATACATCAGCGTTTGACCTTCTTCAGGTGTAATTTTAATTCATGGTGACGTTCTCTCAGTTTTTTTGTTTTTTTTTAATAATATTATTGTTGTTGCATAGACATTTCTTACATGCTTAAATCTGATGGATTGATGATTTTCATGTTTATTTTTATCTTTATGAACACTCATAATCAATGGTGTGACACCAGCAATTCCATGGAGTATGACAAGAGCACATTCTTATAAGCAGATGCGTATAGATATTTTATCCTTTGCTTTTATATTTTATCAACAGTTTGCAGATTGATAACCACTATATCACGCACCCGTAAATGTAAAAAACACCAAATATAAATGTGATACTTGTTCTTAATATTTATCTACCTTGTCTGACAAACGGCTCCAGAAAGTATCTCACTCCTGACACAATCCTCTACCTGTATAAGAGCTAATTATGTCCGAAGATGGAGTACTGTTGCCACATCTGGGGAGGTGCTGTTCAGAGCACTTTTTCTTGCCTTGAAAGAGTACAAAACAGACTTAGAAATATGGTGGGCAATGTCCTCTTCTCCTCCCTACAACCTCTTTGCTAGTCTTTCTCTACTCTATCGTTATTTTCATGGTAGGTGCTCAACTGAGCTTCAATCTATGGTTCTCCCCTGTAAAATATTCACAACAAAACTCGGCTGGTTACACCCACTGTCAATAATTTCCTTTTTCTCTCTGTGTGCCTAAAACTTAACGAAACTTCAATGAGCAAAGTTTCTTTCACAGTACCACAGGGCTGTTTTCTGTCTGACTACAACATTGTCGTCTTCAAGTCCAATGTAAACAAATTCTTGCTGAGCCATTCTCTTAAATAAGCAATTCTGACCCATCGTTACTAGTCTCCTCGATGTTTTACTGTCCACCTGTCAAACACAATTGACTCTTATCCTCGAGTGGTGTTTAGGCTTTGATAAGAGGGACTCGTTTGTAAAACAAAAGAAAACTGAAATGGAGCGAGTTAAAATGGCTCTGACCATTGATGGGTAGTGGGTTCTTCACATTAAAGCGACCTTCTATCACATCCTATCTGTGTGATACGATTGGTAAACACTAACAACACTTCATCTCAGAAATGGTCAAAAAGACTATTGTACTCATTATATCATTCAGTGATGTATAAGAAACACAAAGGACAGAGTTCATTTTAGAGATTTCATTCTCCTATACTAGTTACCCTTCCAAAGCGTCAGAGTCCAGTCTACACTGCTGTTTCATCTATAACTAAGGAAAGGAAAAACGGAATATGGTATTACACTAAGTGAATTCACAGCAAGTTCCATTTCTTAACTTAGAGCACCTGATATTTTGAAATCTGATTCTGATCCGGTCACTTCAAGGGTTAGGTTACACAAAAAAAACATGGAACACACCAGAGACCTTGACAATTTTAAAAAGCAGAGAGGAAGAACAAATAGGAACAACATAAATGGACGAAAATAACAGGAAAATAAAACAGCTCGTCAATAAACAAAATTTCACCCGGTTATATTACACTTACACCATGTGATTGCTGTCCATGATTAGCCAACAACACAACTTATTTGCGTAGTCAGCAACAAGGACTACTTTATTATCTCGTCTTTTTGATTACATTAAAGTGTTCCCTGGTTCATAGTGAATACGCTTATTTTGGGAAAACTACTTTCCCTCTTCCACCTCAGTAACACACAAGGTGGCCACATTTTGTCAAATGAAGAAGGTCGTCACCACTGGAGGAAGTGGACAATTCATTTTGCATAGCTTCACTACACATTCCCTAATGGTCATCCATGTACATACTGACAAGGCTCAATGGTGCTTAACTTTAGTGCTATGACAAGAAACAATGTTTCAACATAACAGTCATTGATAAGAGTTTTTTTGTTTTTTTTAATATCTTGTCTTCCTATTTTGGTAATGTCTGTTTTATAGCATATCAACCGTTTTTAGGATAATTAATGCTGAAACAAGATGCATTTCTATCTCGGAAATATCTTTGACATATATACCAAAATACATATCTCTAAATGTGGCATATTGCTTTTATTCACTCACAAGATCATTCAGATGATCTATTTTTAAATTACTTATTATAAAGAAGTACTTCCAATATCTACACTGATACTACTACTACTACCACTAAGAACAATATTACTATTAATACAATGTAGATGACTATCCCCTGCCTAACATACTTTTAGGTATCCTTGTAATTCATTCTATTGGTATGGCTTTGTGTATTACAACATTGCAGTATCTTTTTGTATAATACTATATACAAAAACTATTTGTACCTAAAAGCAAAAAGTGTATACATTAAATTACACAATGTTATTTAAAGGAAGAGAGATAGAGTCAAAGGTTTTAGTTAGGGCAATGAGTGTAGACAAACTCAAACATGTACTACAGTCTTTAAACACTCCTTTATTGTAATCGACCCAAGAGGATATTTATAATTTAGAGACAAGCCATTATCCCCACAAATGTGATTTGGACGATTGATTCAGTTCTTTTTTTTTTTTTGCTACCGGCTTCAGGATAGTTCAATCTTTTTTTTTCTTATTTAAAACCAAAAGTTGAAGGAAAAGAAGAAAAAGACAACTAGCAAAAATAACTAAGTAGAGAAAGGATGATAAATTGATCTGATTCATTGTTGGGGATTAGAATGATGGGTTGGGCCAATCAAGACATTTCCTACCATTTGTTTGTTCTTCTGGACGAGTGATCAAAATAAAACTAAAAACAAATATTCTTAAAATGCATCCATGTAATCTACACGTTTAGCGATTAAAAGGCCAATTCAGAACTAAAGCATAGCAGACCAAAATCAAGCGTGACAGACCAACTAACAGATAAAACCTTATTCTCGATACATTCAAGCATTTCTATAAGACGTGTCCATTCAATCAGTGTGCTTAGTGTGTAAATTCTATTTTAGACTGAAGTGTGACATAACAATCAACTGATAGACAAAGTCTCTCATAAACATGTGAAGATGCATCTAAAAAGTATATTTTTATGAAAATGTGTTCGCATGTCAGATCTGACTGAGTCAAAGTGATAGTGGTTAGGGTAAAGAGGAATTTAACACACAGAGGAGGAAGAGGAGGGCAGCAAGATTGGATGTGGGTGTTTAAAAATAATGTTAAAACGGTATTTTCCATATAAGGTTAGATTATGCAGAAAAGTGGAGAATTCCATTAGAAGTTAGAATTAGAGCTACGTGTCAGGAGATGACACGATGGGCAGAAATTCCGAAGTGACACAGCAATGAAGGTGGTTAAATCTTTCTCTTTGGCAGACGAGTTAATTGAATTCAGATGCCTTTTTATAAGCTTTGTCTTCGTTGTACCCCCCCCCCCCCCCCCCCCAGCAAGTAATGGGTTGGGTTTGGTTCGGTTTACGGTATATCAACCATCTATTGGTTATTTTATGCTAATGTCCTAATAAGGGCAAACAGTCTACACTGGTCTAGGCATATTGAAAGAAGCAAGGGGTATATCAGCAATTGCAGAGACCCAAGACTGGACAGAAAAAAGAAAGCCAAGCACCCTAAGACGACATGGAAAGAAACTATCAGGCAAGACCGTAAACAGTGGCAAATGGACACAGTAAATCTCCACAATCATGATCACTGGAGACTTAGCATAAAGACAGTCAGATAGAGTCGAACTTCTTGTCGAAGGGAACAGACAATAAACCTGGATAGTGAGTGAGGATAATTATGTATATTCTCAGAATACATTACTATGAGAAGGAAATTTCACATTGATAGTGGAAACAATACGCCCTGAAAACATTACTCCTTGGCATTGGTAATCTTTGTTCTCAACATGATTGATCCTCAGCCACCGCTTTCTAGTATCTATTTAGGGAGAAAATAAAAAGGAGAAATAAGGTTTTGACTTTTTGAAGAATCAGATTGAATAATACAGTTGGGTATGAACTTATAGATACTTGAGCATGATGTGACCAGCCGATTGATTGGATCAGGCCTCTCTAATCTCCCATCTAGTAAAGAGCCGAAGTAGAAGAATGGCTCAGTCACCAGGATCCTGTCCTAAGGCGCTACGGGTCACCACCCACAGACTACAGGTGACCCTGCCAACAGGGCGACCCCCCCCCAGAGCAAGTAATGGGAAGCTTACATAATATTTAACTTTGCAGTGCTGTTAAAGAATAAAGCACCAAAGAGTATGCCGTTGTTGATGTTTTTATTATTTATTACTTTATTATAACAGAACCAAAGGAAAGATGAAAACGGAGAAACTTCTGCTACTATATCTTAATTACGACTAAGAAAACGGTTTAACAACAACGAAAAAGAAGAGGAGAAAGACGTCACTACCTTGAACCAACTACTTACAATGTGTCAACGTGAAACGACAGATGTTTTCTGCCAACAAAAAGATGATGGGCAATTGATTGCGGTCAAAAGGATTCCCCATCTAACATTACAAATAGTTTATTAGTGCCATTACGTAATGTTATATAATCATCATATTCGGTTTAACATCCATTTTACATGCTGGCATGTGTTGGATGGCTTTAAGAGATTGACTACCAAAGTAACCGATCTCTGACTAGGTCTTTATTTATCCCTCAGGTCCATTTTTATCACTTCCTTCCATGTTTTTTCTTGGCCTTGCAAGTTGATTTAAATGATTCCAAGTTGAAATGACCTAAAAAAAAATGACGATAGAACTGACATGTGTACGTTTTTCTGGTAAGGACACACAAATCTTCTTTTAAGAAATTGTCATGGAATTTTTAGCAATCTACTTAATCAATGCGCCATATCTTGGTTTTTTTCTTCGGGGGGGGGGGGGGGGACAACCATTCATCTTTACAATCAAAATCAAACTTAAAACATGAACAAAGTTTCTTTAAAAAAAACTTTCCACCCGTGGAATACAATACCATGGGGCTGCTTCCCAGCCAAATACAATATGGTTGATTTTAAGTTCAATGTTAACAAATTCTTGTCGAGCCACCCACTATACTGACCATTTAATCCATAGTTTCCCATCTTCTCAAAGGTGTTGTTCATCGCCAACTGGCAATCTCATTAACATTTATTCACGCCTTGAGAAGCGGTGACTCATTAGTATAAAATAAAATCATGAATGGCACTGCACACAGCTTTTTTTGTTTCAAAATTATTTCATGTGAATAACGATACCGCATCTCAGAAATATTGTCAAATGCTTATGCATGTGATGAGGTTTTGTAAAAGTTAATTTTATTAATGAACTATTATTTGGTATTGTTTTTTTTTAATTCAATGATTCTTTAAATCTTACTGTACAAACTGAAAACAACTAATCGATGTGAAACTTTAAAAAAAAAACAACAACCAGAAAACAACAAAAGTAAACAAATACGCAAGTTACATCTTACTAAAATAAGAAATACCCGAGTAAAGTTAAAAAAAAAACAAAAAAACTTAAGATAAGTTTTACTTAAGAAAATAAACTAATCTCATCTCTCTCTGGCTATCTTTTTCTCTACCTCTCCTGTTAACAATGCCATATTATTATGTTAGTTTTTCTTTATTATTGTTATGAGATGCTGAGAACAGATACTACACTTTGAATTGTTTATTTGCACAAAATATAAAAATTTAAATTACAAATAAATTAGACAAAGCCATCAAAAGTGTGGGGGAAAATCCTTGGTCAACAGTTATAAAAATGTCTATCTTACTCTTAACTAGAATCATCTCAGTTACCACAATACTGCATTTACACTAGGGGCCATCCTACTTAAAATATCTTCAAATTGTTGAATTTTTTTTTTTTTTTATAAATACATTTATTTACAGAAATTCATTGAATAAAAATGGGGAGTGAGATCTCAGGGAAAGGACCAAGAAGCTATGAAAAATGTAAGTAAGCATTTATAAATTAATTACCCCCCCTCCCCCCAAAAAACTGATTTAATCTATTATTGTATTATCTTTTAATGGGGATAAATTAGTGTAGTTACCTTGTTTTTTAAGGGGATGGAGGTAACCCTCCCAGGTCTTACATCCTCCTGTGAGAGAGGGTTAATGTAGTATCTGTTCTTTTGTCATGAAACCATCTTCCCAGGGACTACCTTTTTTTTGGGGGGGGGGGGGGGCAGTGGAGTATATTTTCTGTTGCCATGATACTGTATTCACAGGCATTACCTTCTGCTTTTTATGGGGAGATCCTCACAGGTATTACCTCCTCTATCTTGGAAGGAGTATTGTAGTACCTGTTCTGTTGTCAGGATATCATCCTACCAGACATTACCTCCTCCTTTGAGGATTAGTGTAATATATGTTCGTTATTACTTCCTCCTTTGGGATTCAGTGTATGTAGTTCATTCATGATATCCTCCCAGCCTAGCAAAAGTGTGCGACCGGAGGGAACATATATTTGCTAGTTCTAAATATAATTGAATTAAATGATGACTAATATTATTTTATGATTATACATATGAATTGCACACAGAAAGAAAACCATAGAATTAATCTTCCAAAATGTCAAGCTATCAACTAAAGAAATAAAATACAGTACAACTGTCCGAACAACCATTGAAATAATCGGATATTTATTTTAATTTATTTTCACCATTTTTTGTCATATTAATTTTAATGCTCTAATTCTACATTATTTCAACAATGTCCTATTTTCGTTCTTCTGATCATATTTTTTATAATTACTTTTATGTTTTTAAAATCTTGTAACGAGAATGGAAGGAGAAAAACTAAGAAATGATACTGAACAAAAACTTCTTGTCTCGCTTTCTTTTAATTATCTGGTAGCAAGAGAAGCTAACATTAAACCTATTCACTTCTTGGGAAATTAATGAAAGCCTTTTTCATCATGCAAATAATAATAATAATAATAATAATAATAATAATTCAAGTCATCTAGAGGCAACGTGAGGAAAATACTTCAAGAAAGAGGAAAAAAATGCCTTTGATGGTCCAAGAATGCATTCTGCTGGAAACATCTGTGATAGAAAAAAAGGTTAAAGCCTGCAGCCAACATTTTACTCGAACATTGTCTTCTTTTGTAACGAGACAGTCTGTTATCCATTAATAGAAGACACTTGGAAGAAAAGAATTCTCTAGTCTTAATTATTATCAATAACAATAATAAAGATAACCAACATTACCATAATTATAATAAATGCACTTGGTCTCATTAATAAAAACTTTTTTTTAATAATTGCACCAAATACCATTCAAAATTCCGATAATCAATGTACGGCCTACCTTCTGAGAACTCATCTAGATGAAAAATAAGAAATAATAATCAGTTCTAAGTGACAGTCTTGTGGAGGTTGAAGATGCAATCTTCAGTACGAGTGATGCTAAGAATATAATTATGAATTACTTCAGACTTCTACCTGTTCATGGCTGACAAAACAAGAACAATCTACCCTTGTAGATTAAATGAAGAGGTCAATTTAAAATTCCGTACAGATTCTGTACAGATTCTCGAGTTTGACCTAAAGAAGGTCGGAGGTTACATCAGTCGAAACGTTGTGAGAATAACACCAATGACGAGAACAGCTATCATCATCATATTTGGTTTAATGTCAGTTTTACATGCTGGCATGCATTGGATAGCCTTAAGAAATTGACTTCAAAACTAACCTATTTCTGTTTTCCTTGGCTTTCCCCTGTGAACTAGAGCTGCTACTTACTGACCCAAGAACTCTCATCAGTTCTTTCAACATGGCCATATCATTGAAATCTCCTGTTCCACACATATCTCCCTTTACTGTCCAGATTTAATCATCCTCTGAGATCATCACAACTTAGCCTGTTTTCAAGACTCACATTACACACGATTGTATAATTCTCACATCATTTCTCTCCATGCAACGAAAGGCCATGTTTTACTTCTATACATCATCACACTGCATACACATACCTAATAGACTATTTCCTCGGTCGACAGTGGTAATGCCCTACTGGTTACTAATGGCAGAAGCCAGCAGAACGTTACCACTGTAGTCTGAATAATCGAAATAATACAAACATTAAGTTTAGTTAGATTTTTTTATTTTTTATTTCATTTAAAAGCTCCCAATACTTAATGATGAAAAATCATTAAGATTGTTTTTGGTTCTTATACAGATGAGGGGACATATGAAAAACGCATTTCCAAATAAAAACTATTGTTTAGACTTACGTATCAGGCGAAAATAAGTATCTTCACCAAAAATTAGGAAAAAGTATCAAGTAGAATTTTAATTAAAAATAAAAATCAGTTTTATCATATTTTGCCCACCGCAACTGATTTATCACGTGTTAATGACAGACTGAGTTATGGCCCCGTGAATTATGGGCAGATTCATAAAATACTATAAAACTGATTTTTATTTTTAATTAAAATACTAAATAATTTTTGCTAATTTTTGGTGTAGATATTTATTTTTGCCTGATACATAAGTATATCAAACCGTTTTATGGTTAATTTATTTGGAACTGCGATTTTCACCTGTGTAACTGTGGTTTTTATGTGTCCTGATCTATATAAGCACCTTTTCTTTTTTTTTTTACATCATGTATTCCAAAAAGGCTACATCTGGTTTGTGTATGTATACGTCAATATTGGCCCTTTTTTTTTTACTGAATGATAAACCAATGTCTAATGCAAACAATTCAATGAAGATGAAATGTCATTTTAACCTTTGTTGGATTCATTTCTCAACGACATTGGATCATAAATGAATGCAATAGATCCGATGGGATTTGGATGGGTTTGCCAATTCCATAATCTCTGCTGGTATCACTTACTCAAACTCCAATTCTTTCATTTATAAAATTGCAATTATGGACATCTAATGATGAGACCGGAATAAACAAGGCTTCTCTATCTCAGCTAAAGAAGAATTTGTTTTTTTATTGTGAAATATCAATTTTCATTAAAACAAAAAGAAAAGATTCAAGAGAAAAGGATAATTTAATTTCAACAGGAAATGGACATTTCTTTTATTTCTAAAATAGAATCCTTTTTGTTGGAATTTTATACCAAGGGCAAGATGTGAAACTTGGTATTTTTGTTTCCTTTTTTTTTTGTAGTGAACACCTTTAAAGTAAGGGAGACGAATGATAAAAAACTAAAAACTTTATACAAAAGACTTAATTTATATGAACATAAAAGAATTCTAAATCCCTACCAGTAAAAAGAAAGCTTCTCCCCACAAACGACAAATCAGGCGACATACATTGGAAAACAATGAACTCGTATTGTTCTGGAATTTTTTAGGATAGGATTCATGTTCGTTGTTATATTCACAGCATTTTGACTGATGGAATGAGAACAATCTACCACTGTGTATTAAATAAAGGGTTCTGTTCAAAGAGAAGTGAAAAAAAAAGAGAGAGAGTGAGCAAGCAAGCGACTGAAAGAAAAAGAGAGTGAGTGAGCGAATTAGCAAAATAGAGAGAGAGCATAAGTGACAAAGAGGCCAAAGCCGATCAAAAGAAAGGGCAGGCAAAAGAGAGGGGTGTTGTTCTATGTCTAAATAAAAATTAAGAAAAACAAACACAAAAAATTATGAATTGTCAAAATTAGTGAGGGTAATTGTATTTTGCTCCTTAAAATGTGATTTCATTTCATAAAAAAAAAGCGATAAGAAAAATTTTGCAAGCTGAAAAGACCAAATCGTGTTTTAATGCAACATATTTTTTCTGGCAAAGTCAATGGACTCGGTTCACTTGAGTTTGTGCAACAACTTCTAAAGATACTGAAAAATTAATATTTCCCAGATAAATTTTGTACCCCCCCCCCCCATCAGTTATGTCCATGAAACATGGTTAATGCTTTTATGTCATCAGAAGGCAGAAATGTACAACCAGACATAACTTTGTAACCAAGTTAGGTAGTGCATCAATTTTTTTTTTTATGGGTGAGCATGGGAGGTATGTATGTGTGTGTGTGTGTGTGTGTGGGGGGGGTATGGTAAATAAATCTATTTCCCCAATGCATTTAATATCCGTGTGTCCGGGCAACCCTTAAGTGAAGTGTTAAATATTTACAAACTCATTTTTTAAAAACGCAATATCTTAATGCAAAACTGTTGTTTTAGCTGACAACACTGCATCTGACGGGCATGTATATACATCGGAAATCCTTTTCTCATGAGACGGGCATGAAATCAAAACACCCGGGAATGATTAGTTTCTTGTTGGATTGTGAACAATAAAAAATGTAAATAAAAGCCATCGAGATCTGTTTTTATGATTACACAAATGATACTTTTGAACAAGTTTCCTTGTCGTTCACAGAATGTTCCGATCATCATTCCCTCGAGTATCCTGCTTGGATTTCCAAGCTGAAGAATTGTTACCGCTCTACAATGACCTTTTTTAACTCCTTTATTTCTCGTTAGTTTATAGATACCACAATCAATGTTGTTTTCTTTTGTCTGTTTTATGGCATATCAACCCGTTTGGATGATTTAATGCCAAAACAATATATATTGGAAATGATTCATTGTCTATAATTTAACATCATCATCATCATCATAATATTTAGTTTAACATCCGTTTTACATGCTGGCATGTGTTGGACGGCTTTTAAAAATGTATTTCCAAACTAACCTATCTCTGGCCAGGTCATTATTTAAACTACATAACTTGAAATGCAACTGATTTTCTTTTGAAGTCATTTCCATAGTTACGGCAAGACTTTTATAGGCCAGATGTCCTTCCTGACGCCAACTCAGTGATGTGATGAGGACCAGTGCTTTTATTGAGACACCATCTTTAGGTGATTGCCTACAAAGGCTAAAGAGTTATTCACTTGCTCTTAAAACATAAATCATTATTTTTCTCGGAGGGGGGAAGGCACCATGGGTTTATACCTTTCCCAACAGTATTAATGTGTAATTGAACACATTAGATCTGATAGGATTTTAACCTGGTGCAGCTATTTGCGGTATCCGGTGAATAAATCCCTCCCTCTGTCCCTCTCTCTCTCATTTATTGTACAATTTGGCTTTCTATTCTAATTTTTCGGACCAAATCATGTTAATATTCCAGAACTATTGTCCAACAAAATTATTGAACCTTTATCTTTAGAGGGTTTTTTTATGTTAATTATATTCCTTAAGCATTTAGCAACGTTATTTTTTTTTTAATGAAAATCGCATCAGACAAGGAGCTAAAAAAAATTTTTTTTTAATTACCACTTCAAGGTAAAAAAGTAGCGAACAATAAGTGTTAGATGGATAGAATACGACCCAGAAAACAGCAATTCTCATGAAATGTAAGGACTAAAGGACAAAATAAGGGAAATGAGAGTTACGAGGCTGCCAAAAGTAATTCCAAGGTCCGCTTTCTACTCTCCTTAATGGAAAAATTAGTTCAAAGACAATTCTCTTTTCCTATGCATCTATTATCTTATAAACTAAAGTCTATTTTCTCTCATACTTTTGTTATTAATAGTTTTTTGGGTCTTTTTACTACAAACTACATAAAAAATCTGCTTTGTCTGATTTACAGCAACAAATATTGGTCCATATGGTTATAAAAAAAAATATTTTATTTTTTTATTTTTAACCGTTTTCATTGATTTTTATATTTTATTGGGATCAATATTTTTTTATTAATTAAAAATAAAATAAGGCAGAGGAGTTCTTATGCTCAGAAATTCCAATACTGCTACCAAAATCACCAGATAGTAATTTAATAACAGATAACTTTTTGTGATATTCACCAGTGAAAAAGAGGGAAAGGAAAACTGGATTTGTCCCTTTCAATCTCTTCTGTTGCCTTTGGCTGACTGACATTCGACTCTAAAGAGATAGAGGTAGGGAAGACAGTCTGGGTTATGTACTTAATAACATCACCATTTTGTACTTGCTCTGATGGCTCAGTCATTTATTGCACCATACTTAAAGACAGAGTTTGTGAGTTCAAACCGGGGGGGGGGGGGGGGGGGGTAACGCATAATTATTTTTACTCTGATTTTGTCAGAAAATGACTTGGGCATTTCAAATTATAATTAAGCAGATCGTTTAGTTTTACTTTTTATCTTTTTCTGTAATCTTAGAGAAAATTATTTTTCTAGATGCTGAAGCTAAACTGAACTGGTTTACATTTCTTTTATCTGCCCAAAAGAGGGAACTTGTATGAGGCTTCTTTCCAAATACACTTTTAGGAGGCTTCACTCTGTCTCTCACTTTCACTAATTACAATCTGTTGTTGATATTGAATTCAGTCTGTTGAATACATCAGCGTAATATGATAGAGGCATGTCAGGTAGCATCAAAATGTAAGTCCTTTAGTCCTCACGTTCCATGAGCTATGTTTCTAACAAAGGGGTAAGAATTGGTTTTCTGGGTCGTATTCTATCCATCTAACACTTATTGTTGGCTAGTTTTTAACCTTGAAGTGGTAATTTAAAAAAATTTTTTTAGCTTCTTACATCAAGTGACTTCAGACCCCATTTCCATAAAAATAGAAAAAAGTGTTACTAAAGATAAGCTGGACATTAAAATTTCTCCTTTGATGAGAACAGACTCAGATGCTAAGAAGTATTACACTTCTATGGGTGTATGCTGTCCAAGTAAATTTATTGGAAAAAAGACATTGGATCTTTACTTTGAAATATTGGAAAACTTCTGATTTTCATGAGAAACAAGACGAGTGGAGGATTCACTTTCCTTAGAGTAAGAATGTTAGAAAAGTGAGATTTGTGAAGACATTCGACAGTTGAGATGGCCGGAGACCTTAACTGACTTGGTTAGCGGAAACGTTAATTAGATGATGGGCAAGTTTACTCATTCGTATTTACAATGATATTAGTGGTAGTTACTTTTAAGTGACTTAGGCAGAAACCCAACAGACGTTTGTTTTTAGACAATTACAAATACTTGTTGTATTACTCTTTTATTGCTATTTTCAAGATATTGCTTTGACGAACAATGAAATGCCACATCTTTACATCTCACCTCAAGAAATGCAGGGAAAGAGCGAGAGGGGAGCATAGAAACATTGTTACAACATCATATAAAAGTCTTAAAATGTAGAATGGATTATCTTTGGGAAATTGAAACAAGAAAAATCTCAAGATTTTTACATAATTCAAATTCATTATTTTCTACAGCCAGCTGAAACTTATTGAACAGATACATTTTAATGGCAACCAATTCAATCAGAACAATATAAATCAGAAACTTTCTGTTAAGTGATAAAACAAAAGATAATTGCCTTGAACTGTGAATGAGAAAAAAGGTCAATATTTCAAACATCTTAAGCGAGATCTTTTCTCAATATAAAAGATTGTTTTATTTTTTGAGAAACATTGGATTTGTCACAGAAATTCTGGTGTTTTTGCCCAAGCTAAAGATCCAGCCGGAATTTTGAACATTAATGTTTACAGGTTTTAATTATTGTGATAATAGATTAAAACAATAGATTATATATTTTGGCATGGTAAATACCCCCCCCCCCCCACCACCAAAAATAATGCCTTCAAAATTTACTATACATTTTGAAAGCCTATGGTAAGCATTTTTATAGGCTAAGTTAAGTTAAAGGCTATGCTAGACAGTTTAACTGAACAGTAAATATGACCGATAATGTTGAGGCTTACTAACCTGTGTTGGAACAGGCAACACAATGCACAGCTTCTTGTGAAAAATCAAAGGTCACAGTAAGTCAATGTCAAGAGGGCTCATCTGCAAACATGCATTGGAAAGAATGCCCTTCAACCTGATCCATCCACTCATTATGGATGCATCAGAAGATTGAACAAAGTCACTGCTGCGTACAACAATTATTATTAATAGGTATCACAAACCAGCTAGTTAAGTGTGTGAAAATGGATAAATATAGTGAAATTCCCTTTAATATTTACTTGTGATAATTCATTTATTTTTGGGGTTATCTTTATAAATGTACAATTCTTTCTCTTGTGTAATTAATAGTTTTTTTTTTTTTTCATTAATATTTTCAGTGAGAGGCGATTTATTTTTAATGTTGATATTTTTCTACTATACGCACACGATAATGCATAAAAAGTCACACCTTAAAGAAAATATGAGCTTATTATAGGGTTTTAAGCTGTCACAAAAATATCCAAATTGAAGACTTTAGTAAAATAAATTTTTGCCTTTATAAAATTGTGTTTCCTTCTGTTTTTTTGTTATTAATTTTCTATTAAAAGAACAATCTAGCTGTATCTCTATTGTGATCTCAATCAATCATATTAAGAAGATTCAATGTGTTTACTGTTGACATCAATCTTATATAAACCGTCAAAGTAGTGTTTCCGTGTCATTTTTCTTCGAGAAATAATGGGATTTCAGCTGGTTTGATCTAATGATTGTTGGTTCCATTATGATTGATTTTCATTTACCACAAGATGACATTACGAATTATTCACTAGTTCAAAACATTTTTCGTTATACACTAGTTCAAAACATTTTTCGTTATACACTAGTTCAAAACATTTTTCGTTATACACTAGTTCAAAACATTTTTCGTTATACACTAGTTCAAAACATTTTTCGTTATACACTAGTTCAAAACATTTTTCGTTATACACTAGTTCAAAACATTTTTCATTATACACTAGTTCAAAACATACTTGACACTAGTTGCCATTATTTAGTATAATTATGATTAGTAAATTTTTTGTTTTCATTGCAATTAAGCCATTTTGAAAATGGTGCTCATTTCTGATAGGGAAATATAAATTAATTTTCTGAATAAAAATACCCTTGTATCCATGTATTGGTTGCCTGATTATGTCAATTTGTAAGGGAATTATAATACATACTTCCTTGGTTACCATTCTGTTTTATGCTAATTGCCTTAGTCCAACAATGATCCAACCAAGATAGTTTTAAAAAGACATATGGGCAAACAAAATCCACCGGGAAAAAGAAAATTTAGACTCTAAAACAAGGTTGAACCTGGTAGTTTGTAGAATACTTAGCCACTGAAAAATGTTGATTTTCACTCCTTCATGTCAACAAAATAAAAAATAAAAATTTAAATATTCTGTGTTATCTAATTTTTATATTATTTTGATACCATTTCTTTTGTTAGCTGTGTTATGCTTAACCCAGTCATATGTATATATATATACACACATGCTTTTTAATAAAGAGTAAAAAACAAAAAATAAGTATGAAAGCATTAAAGTGCTCATAATGGTTTAAATTTTGAACAACTCATTGGTTTAATGTCTTAACACTTTTTGCATTATTGAATGCCTAAACACAATAGCGATTAGGAATGATTAATTAAGCTTGATGAGATTTGAAATCAACAAAGCCAATTATATAGGTCATTTCATCTTTCATCACAGGAATCATGCACACATTGAAAAATAGTTAATAAAATTAGTTAATAATAATAATAATAATGATACTAATAATAATGGTTATCAAACTATTCAATTTCTTTATTATGAAAGTTTTGCTGTTTTCAAAAAATGACAATTTTCAAACATCAGCTAACTTCTTCTGAAGTAACAGTGTTGAACAAATGTTTCAACTTCGCAATAACGATCAAGCGAATTCCATACTTAGACATGATAGCTCAAATAGAAGAGGCAGCCTTGAATAAACCCAGTGCACAAGGAGATGAGCTAAGGTGGAAGGTGAGACAAGCACTCGAGAATTCAAAGCCTCCAAAACCTAACATCTCAAAGGAAGAAGTATTGGCTATCAAGACACTACACAGTAAGGATGATATACTACCAGCATACAAAAGCAATGCTATAGTATTAATAGATAGAGCGGAATATTCCAAAAAATTAGCAGATTTTACTGTAAAGTAAAAAAGAATCCAACTTCGAAAACAGAGAGGAATCTGTCACAAATCTTCAGTAAGAACAAGGACCTAATATACCACCTGCAAAATACAGACAGCTAGTTCAACATTACAGCAAGCTACCACACCTATACAGCCTTCCTAAGATTCACAAAGACAGTATTCCATTAAGGCCCATTATCAGCGTCTGAGGTTCAGCATGCCATCCATTGAGCCGGTTCCTGGTAGGTATAATCAGCTCACTCACAGGAAAATCTCCATCGTATGTCAAGAATTCAGCTCACTTTGTGGAAAAAATCAACAATGCTCCCATTCATTCCAACCAGATGTTAAGTCTAGATAAAGTGAGTCTGTACACTAAAGTACCCATTGATGAGACTGACAGTGGTACGGGATAAATTGACTTCAGAAGACGCATTTGTATCCTAATTGATAAACTGATGGAGATGTTGACCTGTGTAGAACCACATACTTCGCAATGGGATCTGATATATACCTGCAGGAAGAAAGTTTAGGTATGGGATCACCCTTGCCCCCAGTACTGGGCAATATATACATGGAAAACTTCAAGGAAATGGCGTTAGGATCAACACCACTTAAATCAACAATGTGGCTATGATATGTGGATAACACATTCATACTCTGGCCTCACCAGGAAGATGTTCAAACATTACTAGACCATGTGAACTCTATCCGTCTATTTATACAGTTCATGATGGAAAAGGAAAATAACAAATTATCCTTCCTAGATGTGCTGATAACTCGCACTGATCAAGGGTTAAGGTCATATGTATATGAAAAGCCAACTTTCACTGGATAGTATCTAAATTTCAACTCCCACCATCCATATAATGTAAAGAAAGGAATTGTTTGCTGCCTACAACATCGAGCAAAGACAATATGTAGTAACAACAATACATATCAAGAGGAATAAGAGAACCCCTCCACCGAAACAACTATCCAAAGAGAATGACATCAGCTCCAAGGCATCTAGACCAAACACCAAAGGACACCACCCGAAAACTCACCACAGTTTGCATACCGTAAATGAAGGGCTTGTCTCAAAAGATCCAAAGGATATGTTATCCATATGACATCAGGATAGTATTCAGGAGCGACTCAACTCTCCGAAAGCATCTTGTGAGTCAAAACCCCTATGGAAAAATGTATGACTACAAACTGTGTGTATTCGAAGAAATTTCGTCAACTAATTGTAAGGCTAGAAGAACACCGGAAAGCCATAATACATGGAGATATTAAAACGTTGGGTATGGCTGACCACATATGGAGAGAAAAGGGAAACCATTTACCCTTATGGGACAAAGTAAAAATTATAGATAGAGATGAACGGTGAAGAGTAAAACGACTTAAAGAAGCAGTCCACATGTTGGGCGGCAATGACTTACTAAGCAGACCTAGTATAGAATTTAATACAATATGGAAACCATTAATTATAAATAATAGATAAAGTTATAATATATATATATATATATACATATGAATATTAGAAGGCTATCACAATGCAAGAAATGGAAATATGTCGGCGTTGAGAAGTAAGACAAAAACAAGTGATTTTAATTATATATTTTTTCAAAAACTTTTTTAATAATTTTTTTTATATATATAGCAAATCTTACTTGATTAGTCAAGACTTCAACACTGATGTAATCTGTGTGACCGTGTTCCATAATATATTTCGAGGAAGATCTCTTTGTCAAATGGTAGGTGTTTCAAATCTCAAAAAATTTGTGGGTGGCAATAGTGCTTATAATGCAGTAAATATTAATATCCGCAGTAAATGTAATAAAACTAAAACTATAACTGATTTTTTTTTAATGATTTTAATTACTTATTTAATTTTCTGAATATTTTATATTTGAACCCACCGATGAAGTGGTACATATTCATATAAAAAAAACAATAAAAACAAATAAAAAATAAAAAGAGCAATTTGTCACCGCATATATACAGTGTACAGATTAGAATGCACCATCTGCAACAAATTTTACATAGGTAGTACCATGAGACCCCTACATATCAGGATTAAGGAACATACACAGACACAAGCATCATCATTCTTCAAACACCTTAACACATGCAAAAACACTAACAGACTTATCAAAGTTAACATCTTGGCCACGGAGAGGGACATTGGAAATCTTCGAATTAAAGAAGCTCTATTCATCTCTAGGTTAGTACCTGAACTTAATAGTAGGCTTGAACTGACTTCCTCATTTATAATATAATATATAGTATAGTATATATTGTATTTAACCTCAGCCCACACATATCGCATTAACACAATTCTAAATAAACTTGAATCAGTTTAAAATATATAGATTAAAGAATCATCAGTAAAACAATACACTTGGTATATGGATTTACAATTACTCCCTTTATATTTGATTCCACTGATGAGGTGTTATATATTTATACTGTATGCCACATCCACTGCTATATGCAATATTACAGCATTGCTGTTAAGATAAATAAATTATGTAATAAGTATATAAATACATTAAAATAAACAAAAAATTAATTTTATTATATTAATAGAATAACACACCTAGTGTGTAGATACACATTTCATCTTCCTCTACAAAATATTAAAAGTACCCCCCAAATAAACTTTATGAATAAAGAGAAAATAATAACTTTTAAAAATAAAAAAATTATATATATATATATATATATATATATATATATATATATATATATTTATAAAAAAAAAAATAATATTAAAATAAATGAAGAAACAAATATATATATATATATTTATAAAAATAAATAATAATAATGAAATAAATGAAAAAACAAATATATTAATAAATATATGTTATAAAAAAAATTTTTTTAAAAAGAAAAGAAGATGTAATAGAAAAATAGAATAGAATAACAAATTTTACTATATAGATTCACCTTTACTCTTCTACAATTGAATGATATATATCCAAAAATAAGGTAAAAGATTTAGAAATTTCAAAAAAGTGTTGAAAATCCTGTATAAGAAATTATATATTGGAGATTTATAATTTAGTTTTATATTTGTATGTATAAGGGAGATAATTCATTACTATTTTGCAAGAGTTGTCCCACTTCTCGGAAGGAAAACAAAAACAAATTAAACTAAATTTAAATTTAAAAAAACAAAATCGTTAGTGAATTAAACTATGAATTTTAATAACATTTTTCAAAAATCATAACAGCATTAAATGGTTTCAGATTAAGTAGATAATGATATTATAAATAAATTAAACAAGAATTGAAGAATTAGTTCCGTTCATTAAATTTACTGCGTGCTACACAATCTGGCCAGGGTATAAATCAAAACATATTTAGCCATTAATCATAAAAATAAATTTGAATAAAAAAATTTTTTTTAAATAAATTACAAAATTTTTTGATTTTCTTTTTCAGAAAAGCAAAGTAAATATTGTTAGAATAAAATAAGATAACAATAGTATATATAAAAAAAAATTAAATAAATATTAGAAAAAAAAAATTAATTGAACACCGCTCTTGGCTGTTATCCCTACCTCCCCCCTCCGAATAAGCAAAAAATGTTTTCTTTCTTTTCTCTCTTTTTGCTCTTCTTTTTTTTTTTTTTTTTTTTTTATTATATGAATATGTAGCACTTCATCGGTGGGTTCAAATATAAAATATTCAGAAAAAAAATGTAAAAAAAAATTTAATAAGTAATTAAAATCATTAAAAAAAAAAATCAGTTATAGTTTTAGTTTTATTACATTTGCTGCAGATATTAATATTTACTGTGTTATAAGCAATATTGCCATCCACAAGTTTTTTGAGATTTGAAACACCTACCATTTGACAAAGAGATCTTCCTCGAAATATATTATGGAACACGGTCACACAGATTACATCAGTGTTGAAGTCTTGACTAATCAAGTAAGATTTGCTATATATAAAAAAAAAATTATTAAAAAGATTTTGAAAAAATATATAATTAAAATCACTTGTTTTTGTCTTACTTCTCAACACCGACATATTTCCATTTCTTGCATTGTGATAGCCTTCTAATACTCCTCTATATACATATTATACACAATGCTTCAAGCAAACTACCTCTCCTTATTATATATATATATATATATATAATAAACAAAAACAAATATTTATTATTTGTAGTCCCTAGAAAACCCTCTAGATGGGCACTGTAAGTGTAGTATTAACACAGCATGACGTTGCTAGCTATAAATGCATCGTTCCTTTCATTAAGTTGAACACTCTTATGACGTCAAGCCGCCGAAATAAGTGTTAAAATTATCAGTTTTTATTTAGCTATCCAGCGGTGGGCGAATGATTCTAGGTGTTGGGATTTGAGTTATAAAATACTCGTAGCTCGAGGTTTCGAATAACGCGACAAGTAGTGAATAGTTATATGTCTATGCTGATGAGTCCCGCTAAAAAGGACGAAACGTATACATACATAGATAATAAACAAAAACAAATATTTATTATATATATATTATATATATTACACACCCAATGATATGTCGTAATAAAAGTAGTAATATATAGTGATAAGTAGTAAGACTGCACATTAAAAACAAGAATAGGTTTAAGGCTTCCAAAATTCATACTAGCATTGTCTGCAAGGACCCGTGGCGCAGTGGATATAGTACTAAGTAAAATTTGGTTCTAAGTGATAGTAGGTTGAAGGTTGAATCCTCAGTGCAGGCGATATGAATAATTGCAAATTACTGAAGACTTCTCCCAGTCATGGCTGACGAAATGAGAGCATGTAACCCCGTGGATTAAATATAAGCTTTCGTTCGAAATTCTGTTCAGATTCCCGAGTTCGACAAGATACACCTGAAGAAGGCCGGAGGTTACAGTGGCCAAAACGTTGTGAGAATAACACTGAAGATGAGAACAGTAGTCCTAATAATCAAAATTATAAAAATTATCAATCCTTATCTCAAAAATTCAGAAACATGGATCTGTGGAATAAAAAAATTGTACTTACATGATACCAGATTAGTAATGGGGAAGAATTTAATGACTATTGTCTTTGGATGACATTTTAATACTCAAAAGATTATCAGAGTAAAAACCTACATCCCGGAACAATTTAAATAATATGATCAAAAGAACAAAGAAATATGTCTCCTTACAAAACAACTTCTCTAATTCTTTATTTTCAAAGACAGAAATAAAAATTAAAATGATGGAAAATAAACAATAAAAATAACTTGTAAAAGTTGTGAAACGAACTTCATTGTAAAACTGTGCCGCCAAAAGAGAGACGCATGAGGACGTGCCACACTTAGAAATGATGGAGGTTGGTAAAAGAAAAACAGCAAAAGGCTGAAAAGGTTAATTGCTGAAAGTTGATGTACCATGAAGAGAAGCCGGAAGAAAATACCAACTTAGTTGATGGTGGCTTACACGAAGAGGCTGTGTGGTTTGGCAAATGGAACATAAAAGAAATGCCAACACACTAAAACCATCCAACCATCCACTTGATGCCACACGAAGAGGCAGCAGCATCAGCATCTTGCAACCCCCTCAGAACAAGAATGAAATAAACTTCGAGAAAGATGGCTGTAACAATGACAATGTGAAACCAAACTGTATGGCACGCACGCTAAAAATACCTTCAGAAAAATGCACTGAACACCGAACAACGCTACTGGCTAAAAATAAGGTAATTCTTTAAAAGCCATTAATGTCACAGAAGACAAAGCAGAAGACATAATTCTACAAATACCTAACTGTTTGGGAAAATATTGCTAAAACAACATCACATAACGACACAAAGACATTTCACACAAATGTAATTTATGTCTTAGTCTGGCATGAGATCAAAAGAAAACAACGTTTTCTTTTATTTCAATCTTTCGAGTTCAAAAAGCTTGCTTGCCTCTGTGGAAATAATGGTTCTATGGTTAGGCTAACATTTCTAACATGGAAAAATATAAATCTCATCACTGCAGTCAAAGACATGAAGTCTACCGATTGTGAAGGCTTTGTTCTTTTCATAGATGTTTGCTGGGACGAATATACCGCATATCCCAACTAACTCGGCCAGTATTTAGTCTTTGTGATTCATTGAAGAATTCTATGCAGAAAGGGTAGGACACTGAATAAGACTGGCATAATTTATGGAAACTAAGATCGAATACTGCTGCATATCTGGTGAGGTGGCACTCAAAGCACTCTTTCTTTCTTGATAAAGTTAAAAATCAACTTGGCAATCTAGTGAGAGATGATCTGTTCTCTACAGCCTCTTTCTCATAAATTGTTATTTCCACTGAAAGTGATTGACTCAGCTTTAATCTCTGGTTCCTCCTTGTAAAACTTCCACAGCAATAATTCATCTTCCTACCACAATGGCAAAGAACTCTTCTTTTCTTCCTCCGTGTGCTTAACATGAAAGGGAATTTTTATGAACAGAGTTCCTTTCCAAAAACTTTTCATCTATGGAACACGTTGCCACAAGATTGTTTCCGGAGGGATGCAATATGGTTATCTTCAAATTAAATATCAGTAAACACTTGTCAGAAACTGTCCTGATGAGTCATCAAATGTTATTTATCCATTCATTATTTTAAATCCTCTCATAATATCCATCATCACTTAATTGACAATCTATCCATCTCATGAACTCTGACACTCAAGTGTCTTTCAGCCTTGATAAGTGGTGACTATTTAGTAGATAAAAAGATAATCACAAACCAACACAAGAGAGAAAGATCTTTTTTCATCATTCAATATTCTCAAGTGATCAACCATTCAAATACTGACCAGGTTTAATTTCAGTGATCCAACGAGAAACATGAGTTTTAATGTGATATCCCAACAGTTTTTTTTAGAATCTTTATATTATTCCATATATTTATATTATTTAATATTGTCATCTGCACCTTTCAATTAAAGATACTCAATATGGATGGTTGGGAGATTAACAGTGAAATATACTAATGGAATACACATGGAGAAAATTATGCTCACTAATGTAGGACAGCTTGAAAAAAGAAGAGGAGTATTTTAAAAAAATATATATTTTCATATTTCAGTTCCTATATTAGTTTAGTATTTCCAAAATATTATACTTTTTTTTAAATTCAACAAATAATGAAAAAAATTAGTATTCTGTTTTGTAATGCTTTAAAAAGAAATGTACGTCGCTTAATTTTGTTTTAATTACAATCAGAATCTTTTATTTGGCGTGTTTCAGTAAATATATATAATGTATTAAATTAAATCAAATTACACATTTAATTCTGCTCTGATTCCCTAGATAACTAATAGCAGTAAATAGTAAGAAAAAAAGATTTGATTGTACAGGGTGTCTGTAAAGTTTGGACATATATGATTATTGGATATTCGCCAGTTTTGATACCAGCTTTGGTTCACCTTGTTAGCATCATTTCGGAGAAAATCTTAATCAAACCACATTGATATTTTAACAAAGAACTGAACCAAATTTACTTTGCAAATGTCTATTATCAAGGTCAAAGTTCGGCAACCTTCTACGAGGTGTCTGTAGACTCTGAACACATAGGATAATTGGATATTTGCCAGTTGTCATACCAGCCTTGGTTTGCCTTGGAATCATTCTGGCAACCTTGGGGCTAACTTGAACCATCAGACCCTTCTATACAGGAATGAGGTATGGTTTGGGTCAATCAGAGATGCATTTTACTCCCATCAGAGGTTTAATTTTCAAAAATATATATTATTTAAGTCTCCCTCATCACCAATTCTTAGACATCTTGGGGATTTAACCTATTATTTAAGCTTCTCTCTCCTACACCTTGCATATCAATTTTCTCTTATTTTAAAAGTATTTAGCCCCCCTCTCCTCCACCAAAAAAAAAACAAATCAATATTTCAATTTTTATTTGATTATTTTAAAGTCTTACAAATTCACATGAGTCTTTTTTTTTGCCTCACCATAACTTAGATAATTACATTTTGAAATGTTCATTATTATCTTTAAAATGGTATTAATTATTAATAACTGAATAATAAAAGAGAGTAATCAGATAAATAGTAACTTAAATTCAATGTTTTAATTGCTAGCAGCCATGCTGTCATCACTTACTTTGGGTGAAATAGGAGAGCTATTCAAACGATCCTATACTACAATTGAAACTTTTTTTTTTAAAGCAGCTTGGTTCAACCAAAAACTTTTGGGCAACGACAGGTATATATGTACACATTAATTTTGTTGGCTATTGTTTTTGATGACAGAGATAAGTGAACGAGTTATATTATATACAGTAAAGCATTTACCTAAATGCTATGAGGGAATCACCTCCCTCGCATTGTGTCATACCCTATATACATATATATGGGAACGAGTATGTATTTTATTTATAAAATAATTATCTACGGACATGCGTTTCGCCGTCTGCGGCTTTTCAGTGTGGCTGAATTTTGGTGAGATTCAAAACCATGACCAGTTAATGCTACGGAACCTTGCCAGAATTACTTGACATTTTATCGCTGATAAATGTGTATGCATTAATTTTGTTATTGTTTTTGGTGATAGAAGTAAGTGAATGAGTTATATTATCTACGGTGAAAAATTTACCTAAATTTAATGAGGGAGTTACCTATATATATATTATTATTATTTTAATGATATTTCACCCCAAACAAGGCAGGACACCACTATAGACGTAAGGGGCTACTGAGAATTAGGGAGTAGGTTTAGGGTGTCATTCTAAGTTGGGAGCTGTGCAGCGAGATGTCTGTTTACGTTAGTTTTAAACCTCTGCATGTCGGTACTGTCGGGGAAACAGGGGGCAGAGAGGGAGTTCCTGAGGCCAGCAGCACGAGGAAAGAAGCTATTGGAATAGAAGGCTCTCCGGCATCTGGGGACCTCTACGGTGAATGGATGGGATTTAGCTGATTGTCGAGTTGGCCTAGTGAATTTACGTCGAGAGGGCACAAGAGTAGCCAGTTCATCGGAGCATAATCCATTGAAGTATATATAAAACAAGCACAAGGATGCTACATAAAATAATTATCCACAGACGCATTTATAAGCGATAAAATGTCCAGTAAATCTGGTAAGGTTCTGTAGCCTAAGGGTAAGTGTGCCGGATTGTAGTAACTGATCGCGCTTTTGAATCTCATCAAAATTCAGCCACATTTAAGAGTTGTACACGGCGAAACGCACGTCCATGGATAATTATATATATAAACACTAAAATTGTCTACACAAATTAATTTATGTTCCTATGTTTAAGCGCTTATCATCTGAACTGCCCAAAATAATGAAATTGTCTGAAAGAAATTAGAAAGTTTATCTATCATGAGCAGTAAACGAGGTCACTCTTCCTAATATTATAACCGCAGTTGTGGAGGTAGCCCCACACCTGCGGTTATAGAAATTTTGAGCATGTAAAAATTTTATTTTTTCATTTTCTCAACATCGGCTTGCATAATTCAAGTCGACAAAATTTTGACAAGCTCGAAATGTTTTTACTCCCACCCCTGCAGTTATAAGAAAAAGCGACCTTGTTTACTGCTCCAGATAGTTTAACTCCTGAATTTCTTTTGGACAATTTCATTATTATTTGGGGCAGTCCTGATATGTGCTTGCGCATAGAAAAATAAATTAATTTGTGTAGACCGTTTTAATGTTTATATAAAATTCATTTATAAAGATCTACCTTTTGAAAAAATATTGGTTTTAAGTTCATTTTATCAATATATTTGAACTTTCTTAATTAATAGATATATATGTATATATAACAGTTACTCATATTGCAATTTTCTTACTGATGTTCAAATCTACTATTTATTTTTATTAGTTTCCATATTGTATTCAATTCTATACTAGGTCGACTTAGGAGTCCATTGTCGATCAACATATGCATTGCTTTCTTGAGATTTGTTGATTAAATAAAGGATTCAATTTGAAATTATGTACACGTTCTCGAGTTCGAAAAGATGCACCTGAAGAAGGCTGGAGGTTACATTGGCCAGAACGTTGTGAACATAGCAACCAAAATGAAAACAGTAATGCGAATAATACAAAATATCAATCCTCATCTTAAAAAAATTCCAAAACAGCCTTATAATCCATTATGTCAAATGAAAGATCTTATTTTTTGCAGACTCGAGTCTTGTTTTTGTTTCATTGTTATTATCTGTAATTGTCTTTACATTTTCACTGAAAACAACTACACACACATCTTGTATTTTAGAAAATATATTTTTAGACGCTTTCTACCTTATAACCCCCTTCGCCCGTAAAATGAGTATCTGTTAAACAGAGTTTGTTTTTTTTTCCTTTTAGTAAATAATCAAGTTTTGAAATAACAAAAACTAGATTTCTTAATGCATTTTTATCAACCAATTCTATCATATAAATGCAAAAAGCTTTAAACTGTGAAAATTGCATGTTAATTTTATAATGATGCCTGCATAGCAATGTTTTTCAGATCTGAAAAACTAAAAATCAATATTCAGTGTTTTTGTTTTTTTTCTTTAAATGGATAAAACACCTGACTGGCATGCAATGTTTATTGTGGCTTGTCCGTTTTTACAGAATATCAACTCTTCCTTTTAGGTTGTTTCATGCAGAAGCAAAATATCTATTGTAAACAATTCTGTATATCTGGTAGAATTTGAACTCGGCAGAACCGATCCCATATTAAGTGAAAGGATGTGTTAGGCCAATCACACACTTCTAGCAAGAGTTGAAGAAAAGGTGACAAGTATATCCAAATACACCTTAGCAGGTCTTGTTTGTAAAAGATATTCTATTAAGAAATATATAATTATTTATGTTCTAGCTCTGCTGATTAGTAAGTGAAATATTTGTTGCAGAATACAAAACAGTTGTAGCATTATTTAGATGTAGGTGAGTGAAAATAATGTAAAATGGTATTTTTCATCATAAAGGTGAGAATAAGGTTAGATTAGTGAAAAATTCCATTTGAAGTCAAGTCAATGTTAGGGTTACGACTCAAGATATTGCTTCACAAACAGGAAGTTAATAGTGACATATAAGCTGATGAGATCTTTCTCTTTGTTCTGGATTGTAAGCTAGAGAGTGATCGTGTTTTCAGACAGCTGCTCCCATCCCTTGATAGGGGAATAATGTATGTGTACTGGAGAAGAAAAACTTCTGTGTAATTTTTATTAAACCCCTGATGATTTTGTACAGTCAGTTTTTAATTACAACTGATATTATTAAGATGACAAAAAAAGGAGAGGAGAGTGAACGAACTACTGCTATGGGTCATCAAACTAACAAGACCCAAGTAAATTTCCTTGGTCTTTTGGCTAGGATCAGAGTTATAGGATGTTATGATACTACACTTCATCTTTTCTGTACTTGGTCAGTGAAGGAGAAATCCTTCTCGAGTGAGGCAATTTTTATTTGTGTACCAATCAAGATGCACCCTTTTGGGAAGCTGGATTTTCTCTACTAAAAAACGACCTTTGTCATTGTGGGGAGGCAAGTAAATAGGGGCTCAAATGGTCTTTATAATAAGCTGCTGTTTGGATAATCTACTGGGACTTAGAAAAAAAAAACACATGAAATTCTACTCATTGAATCATTGTCCAGTAAAAGAAACAAAAGAAAGAAAAAAGATATTAAGATGTGGCTATTGAATTTGCTTATTTAGCAGCAAAAATACTGTTTTAAACCGAAATGTGACAGGCGAGCAAAACTGATACTTCAAACGTAAGTATGAAAGATCTACAAATGGGCAGGGATGCGTTCATTCAATCCGTGTGTGTTAACGACAAAAATTCTGAAATTGAAGCATAACAGAGCGACCAACAGACACAGCCTCTCATAGACATGCAAGAACACACCTAAAAATATGGGTCGGGGAAAATTAACGCAGAGTTATTCTTCGCAAGAACAAGAGGTTGATTAAATAACATGTTGAATTATTGTCATTTATCTTAGAAAGCAAAAGAAATTGGAGGGGGGGGGGCACATCTTGGGTTATATCAGTGTGTGAATGGGGGTAAAATTATTTACTGCTGATCTTTAAGTATCAGGTGACAAGAGTTACATGGTAGCAGTAGCAGGGAGGAATTCCTGATCTGGGAGATAAATAAAATGATGTTTTGTGTGTTTCGTTGAATCTCAAAAGGGTAAACAGTTTATTTGGTGATGTCGTTCGGTTCTCTGCATTCTAGAATAGCATTTCATGACATCGTAAACACAGCAGAGAAGAATAGTGGAATAATAATCTGATCCCCATACAAAGTTAGGTGGTCATATCATTACTCAATATTAGTAATTGAATAAAGAAACCACACTTTGTAAGAATTTTCATTAGAAAGTTCAATTCTAAACTATACACTGTTAAGGCTGGTCAACAATTTGTTTATCACTCCTCGATCAGTTTTATATAATTATGAATTTTATTTCATCAATTCCCTTTAACTTATTTTAGTATACCATATTTCCAGGGTTTTACGGAGCCTTCCAAAAAGGAGCGCACTCCAGGAGCACACTCCTTTTTGCTGGAGCGAAGAAGAGGAGGGCTCATTTTATATTCAGCTGGAGTTGAGCAGGAGAAACTCCATTTAAGACTAAAGAGCAGTGGTTTTATCGCTCTGCGCTCCTCGCTCCAAAATTATTTGATTTTTTTTAAACATTAGTTTTTTTTTATTCAGCAATATAAAGGAAAAGTAAAAGTCTGAGCTAAACTCTTTGAGTTATTTTATAAATTATATCTTTGGTAAATGTATATGAGATAGGGAGAGAGAGAGAGGGAGGGAGAGAGAGAGAGAGAGGGAGAAAGAACGAGAGAGTTACACATGGAAACAGAAACTGAACTTCTCCGGGGGGGGGGGGGTTCACATCTACATGTTACATTTTTGATAGGACATTTTTCTTAAGGCAAGAGACAATTTGGCACCTAATGTCTTCAAATGCACCAGTAAGTCTATAGATGTCTTTGAAGTTATTTTCTTTAAGATTTGAACTTTTTTTGTATTTATGACAAGGATATTTATTACTGATAGAATAAATAAGCCAATTTTTCTTTTCATTTTAATTGAGCTTTTATGCCGTCTTTTTGTCAACATTTTGTTATTCTTAAATTCACAACTAGTGTGTTTTAACCTTTTCATGTTTGCTTTTAAATTCGTTTAATTTCGTTAAAACTTGCTTTTGTACATATAATGTTCAAAGTTTGTTTTTTGTGTGTAATAAAATGCTAAAGCAGTAAAAAATATCTTTAGTCCAAAGAAAAAAATATCTTTAGTCCAAGGAAAATAAAAACAATAAAAGCAAACATGGCCGCCAGCGATTAAAACCTGGAATTAAAGTTAGATTCCCAACACTTTAAAAAGTAAATGAGAATTTTATTTCAGGACCAAAAATACAATTAAGACCAACAATCTGTTTCATTCAAAATTTGGGCGAATACCAAGCGAAATGAGCGAAAAAAATACAGTGATCCCTATTCTACAATTAAACCGATGTTTAAACTTAATTAAATGAAGATAAACTTCAATTTTTTTTTTCGCCCCACATTGTACTATTGAAAAAAAAATGGATAAATCGATTTGTTTGAAAGTACTTGCGCGTTTCTCTGTGACGTTCTTAAAACAAACAAATATTAAACAACCACACGACGATTAATGTTGCCTTGATTGTCTCTCCTCCCACAGAGAAATGTTTTCTTTAAAAATAATAATGTTTAAAAGTAAAACTTTATTTACTTAAAACAAATCTAAATTCTCTTCCAAAATAAATAGAAAAAATATCGGGTCAAATTTTTCTCACCTGGAAAAAATAGGTTGTTAATGTAATGAAAATTAAAATTGTTTTAAAATACTTCAGAGATTTTTCTATTTCTATTTTATACCTCAGGAAACAAAAATTTACGTATGGTTCGTCCGACATGTTCTCCTATAAGCCTTAGAACATCTCAAAATATTAGCGAGATGTTGTCAAATATTATCTTACGGTCTTACACTTAAAGTGACATCCCCACCCATATTGACGCGATCCTTTGACGCCCACCCCTATCCTTCGACCACTCATTGGCAGAATATAAACGTTTATGAAAGGAGGTACATTTTCATTATGGAGCGCTGAAAAAGAGCCGCTCTTTTTTTTATAGGAGTTTGAGATGAAGCGGCTCCTTTTTGAAAATGGGGAACGTGAGAAGAGCTAGCTCCAATTTTGGACGTTGGAGCAGGAGCGGGAGTAGCTCCAAAAGTAGTGGAGCGCGTAAAGCCCTGCATATTTCCCTTCCAAGGGGTCATTAAATGAGATTAGATCTCTTTTTTTCTCTACTAATCTTTGCTGTATGTTAGTGTCAATAGTTTTTTTTGTTTTTTTATCTTAATATAGGTAACTTAGAATTTGCAGGTAAAGTATAGAATAGTTAACAGTCTAGAACTCGTAAAAAAAAAAAAAAAAAAAAATTAATAATTTTTAGCAAACACAGTAGAATTAAATTCTCTACCGACCTGTATACTTTCAATGTGTGGAAACTGAGATTTTTTATTTTTTTTATTTCAGAAATTTATTTCTATCGACACACTAAAAACAAAATGTCACCAAGATTATCGCTAAACTTACGTATGGTTTTACAAAGGGTTTTGTTGGGGGGGGGGGGGGGGCTTGCCATTCTGACTTAGGGTTAGTGGTAGAGTAAGTGAATTATTTATTTTTTTTTTTACTATCTTTTCAATCTTTTCAGCATGAAGTTAACCAAAGTTAAGCAATAATTTATTATTCGTCTATCAATAAGACAACTTTTATCAAAATAAATTTCCACATGTTAAAAGTTTATGGGTTGGCAGAGAATTTAATTCTATTGCATTTGCTATAAATTATTTGTTGCTTTTATTTTTTGGTAAAGAGTTCTTGACTTAATTATTCTGGACTTTTACCAAATTTGATATTTCTCAAGATCTTACAGAATAAAAATCGTTCTTAAGTCAACGCCACGATAGAAGCGATGCAACCAATTATTTTTTGGTACCACCACAATGTTATGCCGTCTACTCTGGACTTTATATAATAAAAAGCATTGTATAAAAAGATAAATAATTATTACACAGATTTAGTTTATAGCCAACAGAAATGTTCCTTAATTGCTGCTTATGAAAAAGAAAAAGGAAATCAAGCGGCAATGAAAGTCATGTGCAAATTTATTTTCTGTATCCCAGAGACCGACTGTAACAAAACTGATATGTCTGCACCGTTTTACAACTGCTTTTATATGTTGTGTAACAGTTGCTATGGCAACCCGAAAACCACAATAACAAAAAATTGTTCATGACATTATCAATAAAACATGGTGGATATTCAAAGAGGTGGTTCATTGATTAATTGAAATTCCTGCAGCAATCACTGTTTTGAAAAATGAAAATATGCAAAGAGGAAAACAAATGAAAAGGTTGAGAATGAAAGGGACATAAAATAAAGGGTAAAGCAGAGACATATGAAAACGATCATAGGTGGCGGGCGGGTAAAGAAAGAGGAAGTAGTAGTGGTGGGAGGGTGTGTGGTATGAAGAAAAAAATCGTAATTATATAATTTTGACACAAAAGTAAACTTTAAACATTTATACAAAACATGTTTGAATGGAATTTAACAAATTTTATCGCAAAATGAACAGGTTGCTAATTTAATAACAATTGTACAGAAATAAAAAAAAAATGCTCATCACGATATTGAATAAAGTCAAATGTTATTTCAAGACATGAAATAGAATTTAAGACCAACGAATTTTATCCAAAATTTGGGCAAAAATAAAGCAAAATAAGCTATTTCAGCAGTCTCTATACTATAATTGAACCCAGGTCTCTTACTTTCTAGATAGGTATCAATACGACCATTGATGTATGTTAGAGACAATCATTGTAATCTGGTGTAATAATTACCATGTATGCATGCATAAATGAATTAGTAATAAGTATCTTATTTCTATTGTTTTCTTAGGTAGCCTGCTTCTATCATCTTTTGAAATGATGAAGAAAAGTTGTCTCATGTCCTCATTTCGGAGAAGTTGTCATACATAGTTTCTTTTCATATTTTTTTTTCTATTTCAGGATCCTATTACAAGTTATTTTTATATTTTTAACTTCAAACAATATTTTTACTACAGTGAATAAACAAATAAACGTCGATTGTGCAGTATAGTTAACAAGAAAAAAAAGGGTAAGAAAAACAAAAACAAACAAATAGACAACAAATAACCGTTACCAAATGCAAGAAAAGTTACTTTTCTACTTATCTCTATAATTTTCATGTGTGTTTACTGATTGTAACATTTATTTATCTTGAGGTTTTAAGTTCAATCTTCAAAAAAGGCAACAAGACAATTTAGCAACTGAAAGAATCTCAAAGCCTAGGAGGAAACCAGTTTGACAATAATAAAAAATAATACAAGTGATGAATAAAAATAATTATCTAGAAATAATGATTAAAAAGCTTAACAGAAAATGTATATAATTTCCATCCCTCCAGCTATGGGCAAATTAAAAAATAAATTCTTTGCAATTGAATTTCTTTACTATTATTTATTTGAATGCATTATTTAATATTATATTAAAAATTAATGTATACTCTCAAAAATAAAATGCTTTGCCAGTGTTCGCACTTGCTATTTATCTAGATATATTACTAAAATATTCATACAAAATCATTGAATTACATCAGTAATTTCATTGTTTATATATACATTATCATTTCTGATGACCTAAAAAAAAAAAAAAAAAAAAAAAACAAGGAGCAAGCCATTCATTTCAATTGAGACAAAACGTTGGTGGTGAAAGGAGAGAAGCTGGGTTTTGAGTAGTTAAAGGTACGAGCCACTTTTTTCCCCATTGCACCAGGTTGAAGGAAAGATTCTCGACAGGGTCTTTAATCATCAGTGCTCTTCGAAGTGATGTCACATAAAGCTAGTTTACATTTAGAAAAAACTGATCACTTTATTTCATGTTTTGCCTTGTACCAGTCTTAGAAGAATTGAAGCTTAGAAACTGCATAAACCAGCTTTACGTGAACTCTTATTTTCGAAACTTTATTTAAATGTTATTTTAAGTTCATGTAAACCAACATATCTATATATAATTATTATTGATAAATAAATATTTTTATATCCATAGTATATATGTTTCGAATTTTTATTTTACGCTCGTCAGTATGGAATTACGTAACCGCATCGCCAGTCGAAAAATTACAACCCTGAATCCATGTATTGTGGACCCTGGCTTTGTACCCATAAGGCCACCGATCCAATCACACTTATAACACAAGAGAAATGCCTTGTATTATTAATGTAAGCACAAGTAGTGTGATTCTAAATAGGATTCTATTTCCCAAGGGAGAGGATCATGCAACGTAGCTAACTTCTATGAATCATCAGTTTATTTTACAATCGAAGGGGCGCAACGATATTGGAGCTTAATAATTATTAATAAATAAATATTTTTATATCCGTTGACATATATATGTTTCACTTTTTAAAAATTCATTTTATGCTTGTCAGTATGGAATTACGTAATCACATCGCCGGTCGAACGATTCAAACCCTAACACATGTACCTCCACTCTATAATAAAGACCAATGTGTATTTATTTGTATATTTATATATACAAATAAATGTATGTACTTCGATTCTGTCATGAAATAGTGAGTAAAACATGTGCCTTTTTCTAGCCTCCAGACAAAACCATTTCAGGTGGTGAGGGGAAACGAAAAAGCAAATAGCAAGTCAGATAATCATCCTAGACTTAACTCTCCACCTGAAATAAATTTAGAAAGAAATCCTCCACTTTATTAAACAAAATCAGCGGTAGGTGGTTCTTTTCTTTAGGTCATCAGAAATGATAATTTATGTGAAAAATTAAATTACTGATGTAATTCTTTGATTTTATATGAATATTTTAGTAATATGTTTAGATAAATAATGAGTGCAAACATTGATGAAGCATTTTTTCAGAGGGTCATTTTGTATGGAGGATGTACACTAGTATATAATGAGAGAGAGGTATCTCTTTTTATCATCTTTTGTGATGCAATATCGAATAAATTCCACCAGGAATCAGATTTTTTTATGAGGTTGACAGTGGATAAAATGGATGTTCGTCTGTCCATAATAAGCATTGGATGTCATCGATAAATATCAATGATTCTTCTATAAACACTATTACATTGCAATTATCATAATGATCTTAATTGAAAGTATTTTTGTTATGATCACATGAGTCTGAAAACTGAAACGTATCAGAACAGTTGCTTTAAAATGAAACCTCATAACAAAACTGCAGTCAGTATCATTTGATTGACTGGCAATGTCTAGAATTATTTCTGCTGTTGACTCCATTGTGGAATTTGACCTTAAAGACTTATGAGGCATTAGAGACAGTGATAGCAATCATGTATCAGACACTGACATGTAAAAATATAGAGAACAGTATTTAAGTATATAAACATACTAAAAATGAATCAGAACATTGACAAAAAGTAAAGGAATAAGAAAAAGAAGAAAAAAATAGAATATAATATATTATTTACTTTGATGCATGCTCATAATACCTTGGTGTATGAACTTGATTTAGAAACGGTTTTGAATCGACAAAATCTCTCTTTATATATATATATATATTTTTTTTTTTCTCTATTTTTTATTTTTCTTATCTTTCTGTATTTGCTGGAGATGGGGCATCCTACCGGCTATTTCAGACACTCCAGATCTTTTTAAAATTCTAACCGTCCCTTTAAGTGCAGTTGTTTGTATTTCTCTTGCACTCGGTTCACCGAGTATACTCGCCAGATAGTAGTTAAAATTCTTTTTCATTAGTCCTGTTGCGCCTATAATTACTGGTATGATGGAGATTTTCCTAAGATTCCAGTTTCTTTTCATGTCGTACATAAGACCTTGATATTTCGTAATCTTTTCCCTTTCTGCTCAATCCTGCATCATTAGGGACACTGACTTCAACTAGGGTTGCTACTTTCTCCCTTTTGTCCCATATTATGATGTCAGGTTTAACAGCTAGTTTTCTAGATATGTAGCTGTAGGGATTGCATAGTCATAGTGGATGGTGTATAAATTATTTCCAACTATTCTTTCTGGTGTATGCTCCCAGGACTTGCTGCAACACTGGATATTCAACTTTTTACATATAGTCTAGTGAAGATATTTACACACTCCGTTGTGTCGCATGGTATAATAGCCATCCCCCAGGAGAACCTTACAACTGGATGTCAGGTGGCTCACACTCTCTACTTCTGTGTGGCAGAACCTGCACTTGTTATTATTGTTGAGACCACTCATCTTTTTAAAGGCATTGGTCATCAAGCCTTGATCTTGAGCAACCATTATTATTCTCTCCTGATCATAGTGGAGAGATCCTCTTTTCAGCCAGTCTACAGAGACGTTCTCTGCACGTTTCTCCACCGTCTTTTAAAAAATTATTTTCTTTCTCCATCTTTTTTGTTCATTTGCTTTTGACACGTAAGGATGATCTGACGAAAAATCGAAAACGCTGGTGACACCTATGGCACATTTATTAATTTTAATAAAAAAATAACCATCAGAAAAATTGAAAAAATAAAAAACGGTATAATTAAACAGACAAATTCTGTTATTTTTAACAATGTTTGCATATATATATATATATATATATATATATTAAATTCTATTTCACTAAAACTGAGCTGCTGATATTTTCACGTTGTTGATTAATTTTTATAGTTATCTTATTGAGAATTTTCTATAATATCCTAATTGAGGGTTCATGTGTATGTATATATATATATATATATACACACATAGTAATCCCAGTAAGATAAAAATCCACAGAATTTCAACTGGGTTTATAAAATAGTGCTCAATAGTAAATAGAGCTATTTATAATTATTTTTATTTATACAGACATGTACAAAAAGCTGCTACAGTGGCATGTTGGTGTTATCTATCAATAGTTATTAAAAACTAAGATCTCATCAGGTGGAAATAAAAGTCTGATCGTTCACTCAGATGTTTATATTGTGAAGGAATGAAAAGAAAGGGAAAAGAAAATGTGTGCATTGTAGTTGTGTGTGTGTGTATGTGTATATATATATATATATATATATATATATATATATATATATATATATGTGTGTGTGTGTGTGTGTTAATGACCTTCTTTGAAAGTTTGTTTACCGGTTAGAAATAATTCATTTTTTCACATTTGACAAATAAAACAGCCTTCTGGAAAACATACAAAGCAAAAGTGTTGTTATAATTTAAATTTGAATATTCCAAGCGGTCTATATGGCACAGTAATTGTAGACATGTTGTCCTATGCAAGTTGTTGATTGGGCACTATGTTTTTCAATTTTCTTTTGTCTTTGTTTGAGGAGGGGCATCTTACCGGAAGCCAGGCATTCACCCACTATTTCAGAGACTCCAACCAAGAGATGTTTTAACGATTTTAAACGTCTTTTGAAGTGAAATTGTTTGGATCTCTCTTGCACTTGGTTCACCGAGTATACTTGTCAGATTTTTGTTTAAGTTATTTTTCATGAGCTTAGTGTTATATATATATGGGAAAGAAGGGATCATAGGTGGGCAACTGGTGTGTTCTGTTTATCTCCAGGAAAAGTGAATTCCTTGATCTTCTCCATTAGGGTTTGATGTTTTGCTCCAATTGTCAAACTTAGGTAGCAATATAATATGACCTTCTTTTGTGCAACTGACCCTGCATGGATTTTTAAGCCTCTGATATTTATTGTGTTTTTGTTGCACATGGTTAAGATAGGGGGCCAGGATCATTTTTATCAAGGCCTAATGGCTGTCCTGGATTGACCTCTGTCATGGCTGGAATGCCACTTCCAGAGGCAGAAAGGTTTACACCATTGCGTACTTCTTCCGTTTGATGTGTAAACGAGTTGAGGGGCCTTTTTTATCCTGAGTGCCAACCTGTCAGTATTCAGTCTTCTTTTTGTTTCTCCTTTTTATAATTTCTTCATCATCAATGGCTTCTTATTGGTTATTTGAAGTTGTCTAGTAATAAAGATAGTGCCCGTCCGTTACCCAGAAGACGTGTTTGATTGCCTGAGATGATAACTCTCATATGAAATTTCAAACTTACCTCTTAAAAGGAGATAGTTCACAAGGAGGGGGGCATTACTGTTGGGACAATTAATCAGAATCAGGAATCAAAAATAATCGGAACTTTTTAGGGGTATCGTAAAAATATTAGGCTAATTTCCGATTCCAAAAACGATTCTTTTAATTTTTTAAAACTTAATTTTCGATTTCTGGTACTAATGATAAATATTTGTAAACTACCAGTAAAACGAAAATTTATAGATCATAATAACATCAAAATACAATGTAAATTTATTTTACTTGTGTAAAATAAAAATTTAAAAAAATAAAACTTTGCATAAATTTGCTTAGTAACCTTTAAATTAATGTTAATTTACAAGGTTCTGATAAAATTTTTCAATTTAAATAAAAAAATTTGTCGAGAAAAGTACTGACGATCATCACTGATAATGAAATTAAAAGTATAATGTAAAAAATGTTTTTTTATATGGTGAGCTTCTGTCCGGTTCCTCAGAATTGGTAAACAACCTTATAAAGGGTGGCCAAAAAGTGTAAAATAAACAACCGTTGAACTTTGAACATGAAAGGCTTGGTGTGGAGCTGAATTAGGTATAAAGGAATTGGTGAATTTAAAGAGAAAACTTTGGAATCAGTTCTTTGATTTTGAGTTTCCATGTCTGTGTGGTTGTAAAACAAAATTTCTAAAGATATAAAAAGCAGATTGGAGTGGAGATAGAAGGCAATAAAATCAAAGATTAATAATAAAATGATTCTTGGTTATTATTTTTGAAACCGTTTGGCAGTTCAGTTATTACATTTTCCTTCCATCCTAAGTGGGGAGCTGTGCAGCAAGATATTTTTTCACATTACATTTAAATTTTTGCATGTTGGTAAAAACAGGGAGCAAGGAGAGAATCCCAAAGGCAAAAAGTTGGGGGAAAGAAGTTTTTAGAGTAGAAAGCTTTCTGGTATCTGCGGACCTCTACCGTGAAGGGGGATGGATTTTGCTAAGTGTTGGGTTGGTTGGGGTATTTTATGTTGAGGGGGCACAAGTGTAGCAAGTTCGTCAGAGCACATTCCATTGAAGAACTTGTAAAACAAGCACAGGGATGCTACAGGGGCTGGAGCTTGGTAGATAGATACTTAAGATAGATAGCTACATAAGACACAACACAGAAGTTGTCCACAATCTGACTGGCGTAGGCAGCTGTTATCATTGGAAGGCAGTGAGCAATTCATCATACATATCGATTATATTTAATTAATTTCAATTTAACTTTTCATAAAAACTTAAACTAATCTATATTATAAGAGTAAACATATGCCGACTACATATTTTTGATAGTAAATATAAAGCTTACTTTAAACTTCTTAAATCGAATGAAAAATAGATTTGCATTCATAAAATTTAAAAAAGAAAAAAACGTTTCAAGTTTGAGTGGAATCAATTGAAAAGAAAAACCCGAAAGAATAAACAGTATAAATGTGACCGCAAATTTTTTTTTTTAACATAGTTCACCTCAAACAAGGCAAGAAGCTACTGAGAATTAGGGTGAAAGTTTTAAGGGGCATCTTAAATTGGGAGCTCTGCAACGAGATGCTTCTTCACATTAGTTTTAAATTTCTGCACGTCAGTACAGTCGGGGGAAAAGGGAGGGAGTTCCAGAAGCCGGCAGCACAATGGGAGAAGCTATTGGAGTAGAAGGCTTTACGGCATCTGGGGACCTCCACAGTGAATGGATGGGATTTCGCTGATTGTTGGGTTGGCCGAGTGTATTTACGTTGAGAGGGCACCAGAGTAGCAAGTTCATCAGAGCACATTCCATTGAAGTACTTGTAAAACAAGCACAAGGATGCAACATTGCGGCGATGGGATAGGGGCTGGAGCTTGGTTTATAGTGAGGGACCTATTAGATTAGCGACTTCTTTTTTGAATCTTGTCTAAGAGGGAAAGACTAGTGGATGGTGCACCAGCCCAGATGTGACAACAATACTCCAAGCATGGGTAGATGGTGGCTTTGTAGAGATACAGGATAATGTTAGGCGTGAGAAGTTTTCTAGCATAGTAGAGAGAGACCACTTTCTTTGCAGCAGCCTTGGCAATGTCTTCAATGAATTTGTTCCAATTCATGTTATCTGTGAATGTAAGGCCGAAGAGTTTGAACGTTGGACTCTTTAGTAGTGTGTTATTTGCCATGGCAATCGCTGGTTGAAAAGGTTTCTTGTAGTTGTTGAAGGAAAGGAGCTTTGTCTTAGTAGCATTAAATGTTACCATCTATTTATGACCCCATTCTACTACAGACTAGTGTACAGTGTTGCAAACTGACTTTCAAAACCTGCTAGATCGAAACAAAAAAATCTCCAGAACATCTTGAGATTTCAACTTTCTGTACCCTATATGAAATATTATGAATATACATATTTTTTTTTTTTTAATGTTATTTGTCACTTTAAATGTTATTTATATTTAATTTAAATGTTTAAAAACAAAAAGTAATGCATGAACAAGTTGTAGGTGATAAATCCGGAAATGTAAAACTTAAAAGATTTATAAAGTCTTGATGGATTAGGGTTTATCGTGTCGTGGGAATCCAGGGATATTAAAAAATATTGAAATATTTATTCAAATGTACAACTACCACTGTTCTACATATATCACGTATAGAAGATAGCTTGACAAATATTCTCATATAATGACGATAGGGGAAATGAACACAGAAAGTTGGTAAACCGACATCTGAAATTTAGATTGTATGGGTGGCAAATGAAACCTCCAGATTTTACAGAAAAAAAACCACTAGCCACTAGATCCAAATTTTACCAGCTATATTCCAAACAAAATCTCAAGATCTAGCGGGAAAAGCACTAAATTGGCAACACTGCTAGTGTAAGTGTTCAGTACATTTTATTATTGATATAGCTCTATCAAATAGGATATCGAGCCATTTATTTGTTTAAGATTGCTTTGGTTTGGTTTGTTTTATGGATCATTTTATGCGGAAACATTAGTTGTAATATGGTGGATGGAAGTTAAATGTGACAAGTTTTTATGTTTCAAGTTCTTTATATCTTCAAATGTTTATTCATGGTGTTTGGTTTTGTTGTTTTGTTTTATGGCATATCAGTCCTTTTCAGGATATTTTATGCTTAATCCGGTCATTTTGGTAAAAGTTTTTTTTTTCTGAGGGGGGGGGGGGGGTATTGCTTTTTGTTTTTGGCTTTGCAGAACATGATTGATTTTGGCAAAGAGGAAAAAAAAAACAATAAAACATTAATGTTTGTTGTATTTTAGGTCAGGAAGCAGATATCTTTAGACAGCCTAATCTAGTAGTACCAGATTTGTCCTAGATCTGCCATCTTAATACGGTTCTGTTCTGATTTTGAGATGTTTTTTTTATATGTGTATGTATGTATATATGTAACAAAGTGATGGGACTCCACAGAGAGAATTGCGAAAAATTGGTATGCTAGAATATATTTGGAGATTCGTGTAGGATACAATGAGAAAATGAATCAGATTCTGAAACGCACTGGTAAAAATATTGTTTTGAATTTCTCGATATTAAGTCGTATTGAAAAAAACATTGCTTTTAATTTCCCTGAGATAAAGCTGATTTCATTTTGACAACTACCACAGCTGATGGGAAGGTCAGAAGTTGACCCCACTGACTAGCTGTCATTGTTTGAGGGGTGGCATGCCAGATACTCAAGGTGTGTTCTTTGCAGAGATAATCTAGGCCACAAAAATGATGGGGACGCTTAGAGATGCGTCCACATCAAATAATTTAGAGGTTTCCTATGACTAAGTAACCAATGAAATTGCTTACTAAATAGGGTAAGTAGAACTTAGCCAGACAATGCCAAGTTATCTTGCCATGGTGTACAACAATCTTCGATTTTTTTAGTTTAGTTTCGAGTTAGAGTTTAGGAGATTATAAATTTTAGAACACCGCAATATTGCCTATGTTGAGAGAATTGTTTTTCTCAGCCTGGAAAAAAAAAATGCTTTTTACCTTGTCCATACAAAAATATGTAACCACCAAGTGTCCATTAAACTTAGCAAGTCAAAGCTGGAACTTAAACTCAGTACAAAAGTATTAGCCCCCCCCTCCTCCCCCCCCCCCCCCCCCATAACCGGGGAAAGATTTCTTTTGTTATTGTCACTACAAATTTCACGGAAATATATATTCTTATTGTTTTTAAATTAAGAATATTTGTTCGAATTTTCAATACCTTGCTTGTCTTTTTTTTTTATGTACTTATCTCTCGGGTGACAACTAATGGTATGGTCCAATCAACGGAGACAAATTTACATCAGTCTTCTTCAGAGGAGTGAGAACTTTGTCAACAATGGCATCCAGAGAATACGACCAAAAGTGGGTGATGCCACATTAACCAACACTAGAGATATTGTACCAGGACACGAGTGGAAACAAACGAGCGTTAGAGCTGCATTATTGGCTGCTGTGAGGGAATGAGATGTTTATATATATATATATATATTACGATAAATATTAATTATCCACAGACAGAAGTGTTTCATCCTTTGAATCATCAGTGTGGAAGGTGATTACTATGCCAGTCACACGATTCGAAACCCTCAGACCCAAGTCAACATTTAAACTTTTGTCTTAACGCCTAGAACAATGCGGCCACCAAACCACGTTAAAAGAAAGAGAATTAAGATCTATTAATGTCAAGGTAAAGGGACATAATCTATATAGATATATATATTGTGCGTATTTAGGCAGCATATTTTAATTTAGGCAAATATTATTAAATAACGTGGCATGTTTTTGCTTGATAAGAAAAGAAAATGGAACAAGAAACCTATGAAACTTACATACAGCAATTTGACCGAAACACTAATGGACCATTCAGAAAATTAAAAAAATTAAAAAAGTCTTATCAAGCAAAAAAAAATGTTATTTAATAATATTTGCCTATATATATATATATATGTGTGTGTGTGTGTTATGTACAACACTGTTTTTTTGGTTTAGACTCACGTTTGTGTAGGTAAAACAGTTAATTATGATATTGAGCTGAATAAATAGATAATTCACAAAAAGGAAAATAAGATCCATTCAGGACTCGAACCTGTGCCTACAAAGAGGCCTAATAATTCGACTTTCAAATTACAGCTAAGGGAGTTTTTCCTTTGTAGGTAGGTTTTGAATCTTGCTACATCTAGTCACCCTGATGAATTTTGAAAACACGAAACAGCTGTCTAATGATGACAATATATATATATAGTAAGCTATGAAAATATATTTATGGCAATTAAGCTACACAGAGGCTCCCGTTTTTCATCCCCGGGGGGAATCTTCAGGCTAAAATGCAGTTATTTTTGCCGGGTGTTTTTATATACACGCCTAGCTAGTTAACCAATCAGATTCTTTGTTGTTCTCTCAGCCAATCGTTGGGCTTCCGGCGAACAAAGGTGTGGTTAGAAAATTCCGTCCGTGAAGAGAATCTGCCAAAATGAATGTCATTTTGGCAGATGGATGCCATTTTGGCAGATTCTCTTCACGGTTGGAATTTTCCTCTGGTGTCTATTATTTTTGACAAAAGGAAGTTTCTTTTCCCGAAATATAAAATAAATGATTTTTATAATCATCCGGACATCACGCAAACAGCTAACACCACACTTGCTGTTATGTAAGATTTTAAAGAAAAATAAATATTAAGTCACATTTCGTATTCGATTTATTATTTTTGGTCCTTCCAGCTTACATCTTACCCGGAATTTGCATTGCCCACAGCCTTTAAAAAACATACTACTAATATATATATATATATATATATATATATATATATATATATATAAATGAATGTTAGTTTGCTTGAAGCATTGCTGGGAAATAAGTAGGTGGATATTTATGAAGGCTAATAGCAATGTAGAAAACATGGCTGCCATCTTGGATGTTTTCTTTCCATCAAACAGATTTACTTTTGTTTTCTTTTTTGAGAAAGGAAGGGTTCTCTCGAAATTATCAAAAGATGTTTTCCATCCTTGATTTTATTTTTATTAATATTTTAACAAGGCCCAGATCTAAAATTAATTTTACGTTCGGTTTGTTTATATTTATAAACAAGTTCAACAAAACAATTATTTTCGATCTGGGTTGAACCTATGGTACAATGTTGATTTGAGTTGATCTTCTGGAAAATTTTTAATAACTAAATAAATAAATATTATGCTCTTATTATCAATTGAGCACACTTGGATTTCTTTCTATCAAACAAAACCAATGAATATATATATATATATATATATATATATATATATATATACACACACACATTATTTGTGAGTTCTTATGAAAATATATATTAAGTTTATACTCTTTATAATATCCGAAAATGTTTCAAATTGCAAGCTCAATGAGGTTGTATTACAGGCTTTAAAGTATTATAGTTGCATTCCAACAACCATAAGAAAAATCAATCCAAAACCATCTTTTTCATTTATTGTTTCAATTTCTTTATTTTCATATTTCAGCGAATACCTGTATTTTTTCTTCGTCTCACAAAACAAAATTTTTAATTCATTTTTTCCAAATTTAATACTTTATCTTACGCAAGTTTCACAGCAAAGTCCAGAGAAATATACAGTCCTTAGTTTAACTTTGCTAATCATCAGAGAAATAGTTCATTTAATGGTAATAGAAAAACATTATCCTAAAAACAGGAGTAAGGAAGAAGGAGATAGTTAAAGTCATGTCAAAAACAACAGCAAGCAAAAAATTCATGAAAAAAACTCACTTGAAAAATGGTGACAAAAATCTAGGACACCCCCTCCCAAATAAAAAAGTTGCCCCCGAAATTTTAAACGACCTTTATATATATACATTATATATATCATGGTAACAAGAACCTATATTGTGCTTTCTTTGATTTGGAGAAAGCTTTTGACATAGTGGCAAGAGATGTCTGATAGGCTTTGAAAGTGATTGGTGTAGGTTGTTCAAGCAATGTAGAGAAATGCTTGAAGTCGTGTTAGAATTAACAGCACATTTAATTAAAGTTTTAATGAATGAGGATGCAATCTTGAACACTTCAAAAAGTACAAAGATGTCAATCCCAAAACACCTAAAACAAAAATAAAATCAGAAAATATAAAAAATGGTGTAACCCAAAAATAGACCTTACACGACTTAAATAATCGAATTAGAAAATTATAAACCCCTATTATAGGATGTAAAAATGATTTTTGAAATCTGTATAATTTTAGGTGATTTATCTGTAGTTTGAATTTCATTCAAATTCAAAAATCATTTTTTTTTATGGATGACTTAGACGTCCATAAAGATCCTGTTAAAAGAATTTTTTTTCTTTTAAATACAATCTATGTTCCTATTTACTTGTCTCCTCATGAGGGCAGTTATACACAAGGATGGTTTTTAATGTTGGGAAATCAGCTCCCCTAAAAGGAACCCTTTGGATTGAGACAAAAATAAACACTGTCTCACTCTAAAAAGATCTCTCCCCCATTGACTGGGGACTGAACAGATACTACACTTTGATCTCAGCCTGAAGATGTTACTCATGCTGATTTATAGAATTGTTGTTCCAAATGAAATAAGAATTATCCAATAGTTTTGTAGTTTATTTACAATTTTAAATTTATATATTTCAGAGGACAAAACTCAGAATATGCCCCCACCCCACCTGTCGGTTCAAAATTTCTCCTTAGGACAATACGTATAGGTAAGAAATATTTCAGTAATAACACAGACAGATATTTATTATATATAGATATAGATATATATAACAGAATAGCAGAACAAAGTAAAATAAATAACAAAATATTAGTCAGACGGATGAGAAAGATTCATGAAAGGTCAAAGATCAAACTCAATTTCATAAAAAAGGAACTGACCTTTAATATAACATGATAAACCACGATTTGCAGTCACAAGTTATATATAATAATATTGTATATTGCTTACATTGACAAGGATTTGACCTTTTATTATAATATATATATATATCACTTACTTATTTACACACACACACACACATATATATATATATATATATTAGTAATTATTTTAAGCAAACTAATATATAATTTCTGAAATGTGCTTTTATGTGTGTGTATCAAATACACAGAAGAGAAGTCATTTGATACAGTTATACATATATTTATATGCTCGACCACTGGTGAACCGCTGGCTCAGTATTTGTTATCTATTATTAAATATATCTCTCTCCTTTTTTTCGCACCATCTCTCTATTTAAAGTTATTTTTATTATCAAGAAATGTCTCTCTCTCTCTCTCTCTCTCTCTCTCTCTTAAAAGATGAATAGTAGCTTTATGGAGGTCATTCGCCTTTTGTGATACCATCAGCTGTGTATGGTGAAAAGATACAAGCATACAAGATCCAGAGGATACGTACTGGCAGTATTCTGGCAAACAGGGACTGCCTCGCTGGTGAGCAGTCCTTTTTTTTGTCAGAATATGATATGGTTTGGCTCGGTCTTAGGAAGTTCACCCTCTCAGTTATTATCGCCTCCTTTGAGAAGGGGGTTTATTGCCGATCACCTGAGGTGCTCCTACCAGTGAATGCTAAGGAGTCCATTCTCAGCTATTTTTGCATCCGATCTGAATGACTCCTCGGGGAACTGGTTTTCCCCACCTTCTGGCATTGTGATAGATTTCGCAATGGATACCATACTAGACCTACTTTGATCCATTGGGTCAGTATTTGCAATATATACACACACACACACGTAAACAAAGAAACGAACATCAAAGAGAAAATAAGCAACATACAACCAAATCAAATAACACACAATCAGAAACGTGCCGTGGCCATGAACGGGGGAAAGGATAAACCAGGAAAATGAACAGGAAATTAAAAAAAATCTATTTCAAAAAGAGTGGATGAAATATCCCCTTTACTACACAATCGATGGAACTTAATTGCATTTAAATCAATGCAGGCAATGGGGGTACCTATTAATTAAATGAGGGCCATTCGCCCTTCAGCTGAACCATCGATTAGGAATTGAAGACAACACTCACATGAGAGAAAGGAGTATTTAAGGCCACAGGTAAATTGCTTAAATCAAAAAAGTTTCAGTTAAAATAAACTGCTTAGGTAAAAAGTGGGACTGAGGCAGAGAGAGGGGGAAAGATAAGGGGAAAAGAGAGTGGGGGAAAGAGAGAAAGAGAGGGAGAGAGAGGGAGAAAGAACAGGAAGGAGAGTAAGGGGAATAAAGAGAATAAGAGAGGAGTAAAAGGGAAAGAGAGAGGGGTAAAAGGGAAAGAGAGAGTGGAGAGTAACAAGAAGTAGAAAGAGAGAGGTAAATAACAAGTATAGACAGATAGAGAGGAAGGGGAAAGAGAACGAGTTAGACAGGATTGGGGAGAAAGAGTTAGAGAGAGAGGGGAAAGAGAAAGTTAGAGAGAGGGAGGAAAGAGAAAGTTAGAGAGAGGGGGGAAAGAGAAAGTTTAAGAGAGGGGGGAAAGAGAAAGTTTAAGAGAGGGGGGAAAGAGAAAGTTAGAGAGAGGGGGGAAAGAGAAAGTTAGAGAGAGGGGGGAAAGAGAAAGTTAGAGAGAGGGGGGAAAGAGAAAGTTAGAGAGAGGGGGGAAAGAGAAAGTTAGAGAGAGGGGGAAGAGAAAGAGTTAGAGAGGGGGGGAAGAGAAAGAGTTAGAGAGGGGGGCAGAGAAAGAGTTAGAGAGGAGGGGGGGGCAGAGAAAGAGTTAGAGAGGAGGGGGGCAGAGAAAGAGTTAGAGAGGAGGGGGGCAGAGAAAAGGAGGAACGGGGGGGGGGGGCAGAGAAAGAGTTAGAGAGGAGGGGGGGGGGATCAGAGAAAGAGTTAGAGAGGAGGGGGGGGATCAGAGAAAGAGTTAGAGAGGAAAGTGGGGGGGGGGGGGCAGAGAAAGATTTAGATAGGAGGGGGGGAAGAGAACGAGTTAGAGAGGAGGGGGGGGGGGGGAGAACGAGTTAGAGAGATGGGAAAGAGAACGAGTTAGAGAGGGGGGAAAGAGAACGAGTTAGAGAGGGGGGAAAGAGAACGAGTTAGAGAGGGGGGAAAGAGAACGAGTTAGAGAGGGGGGAAAGAGAACGAGTTAGAGAGGGGGGAAAGAGAACGAGTTAGAGAGGGGGGAAAGAGAACGAGTTAGAGAGGGGGGAAAGAGAACGAGTTAGAGAGGGGGGAAAGAGAACGAGTTAGAGAGGGGGGAAAGAGAACGAGTTAGAGAGGGGGGAAAGATAACGAGTTAGAGAGGGGGGAAAGATAACGAGTTAGAGAGGGGGGAAAGATAACGAGTTAGAGAGGGGGGAAAGATAACGAGTTAGAGAGGGGGGAAAGATAACGAGTTAGAGAGGGGGGAAAGATAACGAGTTGGAGAGGGGGGAAAGATAACGAGTTGGAGAGGGGGGAAAGATAACGAGTTGGAGAGGTGGGAAAGATAACGAGTTGGAGAGGGGGGAAAGATAACGAGTTGGAGAGGGGGGAAAGAGAACGAGTTGGAGAGGGGGGAAAGAGAACGAGTTGGAGAGGGGGGAAAGAGAACGAGTTGGAGAGGGGGGAAAGAGAACGAGTTGGAGAGGGGGGAAAGAGAACGAGTTGGAGAGGGGGGAAAGAGAACGAGTTGGAGAGGGGGGAAAGAGAACGAGTTGGAGAGGGGGGAAAGAGAACGAGTTGGAGAGGGGGGAAAGAGAACGAGTTGGAGAGGGGAGAAAGAGAACGAGTTGGAGAGGGGGGAAAGAGAACGAGTTAGAGAGGGGGGAAAGAGAACGAGTTAGAGAGGGGGGAAAGAGAACGAGTTGGAGAGGGGGGAAAGAGAACGAGTTGGAGAGGGGGGAAAGAGAACGAGTTGGAGAGGGGGGAAAGAGAACGAGTTGGAGAGGGGGGAAAGAGAACGAGTTGGAGAGGGGGGAAAGAGAACGAGTTGGAGAGGGGGGAAAGAGAACGAGTTGGAGAGGGGGGAAAGAGAACGAGTTGGAGAGGGGGGAAAGAGAACGAGTTGGAGAGGGGGGAAAGAGAACGAGTTGGAGAGGGGGGAAAGAGAACGAGTTGGAGAGGGGGGAAAGAGAACGAGTTGGAGAGGGGGGAAAGAGAACGAGTTGGAGAGGGGGGAAAGAGAACGAGTTGGAGAGGGGGGAAAGAGAACGAGTTGGAGAGGGGGGAAAGAGAACGAGTTGGAGAGGGGGGAAAGAGAACGAGTTGGAGAGGGGGGAAAGAGAACGAGTTGGAGAGGGGGGAAAGAGAACGAGTTGGAGAGGGGGGAAAGAGAACGAGTTGGAGAGGGGGGAAAGAGAACGAGAGAAAGGGGGGGAAGAGAAGGAGAGAAATGGGGGGAAGAGAAGGAGAGAGGGGGGAAGAGAAGTAGAGAGGGGGAAGAGAAGGAGAGAGGGGGAAGAGAAGGAGAGGGGGGAAGAGAAGGAGAGGGGGGAAGAGAAGGAGAGGGGGGAAGAGAAGGAGAGGGGGGAAGAGAAGGAGAGGGGGGAAATGAAAGAGAGAGGGGGAAGAGAAGGAGAGAGGGGGAAGAGAAGGAGAGAGGGCGGAAATGAAGGAGAGACGGGGGGGGGGGATGAAGGAGAGAAGGGGGGGGGGAATGAAGGAGAGAGGGGGAAGAGAAGGAAAGGGGGGGGAAAAGAATGAGAGATAGAGGGAAGAGAAGGAGAGATGGTGAGGAGTAGATAATGGGAGATGAGTAGAAGGAAAAGAATGGGAGAGCGAAAGAGTGGGGATAGAATTCATTTTAGACAATTTCTTAAATAAGTTTTGTTGCTGATGTTTACTGTTTTCCTTTTCAAAACGTTAATTGCTTTAATAAAATTTCACAAAATCTTAAAACAAAATCCAAACGATTATAACCAGTGATATTATCATTAATTTGGATTTTCCTCGTGTAAGGAAATATAACTTATATAGAATATAACTTTCTAACTAAAGTCTACATATAAAAATCCATTACGGCAGCAATTTAGACCAATTATTGGTATGCCTTTTCAGAAACTATATATTAAGTTTTATTTTCAGTTCATCATTTTTTATATTTAATCTGATCACCAGTTTTCTCTTTAGTTACTAATTTCAAATAGGGAGTAGGAATAACAACTTTTTCAAAGTATAATCTTTATTATACTTTGAAAAATTTATTTACAAAATAAAAATCATAAAATAATAAGTTTATTTTAGTATTGGTCGATTGAAAAAAGATTTTTTCTCATCTCTATATACTAGAATTATTACTAAAATTAAACAATGGTTTAAATGTTTATTATTAATTACATATTTAATAATTAAAGAACACAATATTTTAATAAAATAATAACTTAAATTCTATGTTTTAAGCGCTAGCGTTCATGTGTACATGTTTAGCATTCCAAAGTCTGAAAACGTCTACAAACCAGTTATTCTATTTCAAACTTTAAAATAAAATCATATCTGGTGTACCAACCACTGGTTTCTACCTCTTGGGTAAGGTGCAAAAAAGAGTCTTTAACCTAATAGCTCCGACACACTGTCTACCAAGCTCCAGTGTTGCATGCTTGTGCTTGCTTTACAAGTACTTCCACTGAATGTGTTCCAACGAACTTACTAAATTTGTGCCCTCTCAACGTAAATATTCTCCGATCAATCCAACAAGCAGCAAAATCACATCCCTTCACTTTAGAGGTCCCCAGATGCCGGAAAACATTTTTCTCTAATAGCTTATTTCCTCAAATTGATTTTTTGGGAATTCCCTCTATGCTGCCTGTTTCCCCCGACTGTACTAACATGCAGAAATTTAAATGTAATGTGAACAAACATCTTACTGCCCAACTCAGAAATAATTATAGAAATGCTTAGATCAATTTCTACATTTTATTAATATTGAGAAAAGCGAAAACGTTTCATGAGAGAAAAACAACAAAAGGTTTATTGGAATAGGGAGAAGTAAAAAGTTTGCTGCCGCTTAGTTGATGAATATATCTTCAGTGAAGATAGCATCACAGGATGTCAGTGATGAAGGCAGAGGAGAAGATGAGACGATCCGTCTTGGTTGGTGCCAGGGAACCATCTGCCGATCGTCTGCAATTTCTAAAGGGGCTGAAGTAGTCCTTTAGGGAATCAAGGATATTAGTGCGCCCTGTTAGCTGATTGGGCAAGATTTGGACAAACCAACTCACAGGGACACTGATACGCATTATGAAGTAAACATCAGTTATGACTGCTACAAACTTTCCATTTAGGATGCCCCATATAAATCTGGCCCCTAATTCACAGTAGCTCCTTTCGGGGTGAACAAAAGTAAAAAAAAAAATAAAAAAATAAATGGAATAGAGACAAGTAAAAGTAAACTCTTGATTACTACTAAAACATTACCTTAATTAAAATTAGTTACAGTTTCAGAAAAATTTGGTTCAATTATCAAATTTACCAAACTTATAAACGCAAAGAAAAAGTTTTACTGTCTTTTTATTTATAATTTGAAAATTTATACTCATAGAAAGTTAAACATTTGATTAAAATAACTATATGCAGTTCAGAGGTAAAAGCAGTTTCTTGGGCTCCTCAATTTTCCCGGGCATCACCTAGACATGAATCCCACTAGTTTTATATAAACTGCTTTAAAAGATATTTATGGTCAAAAGGATATATATTGTATATAATTCATTCAAGATCTACAGCTGTTTCACCTATAACGAGTGGAAAGATGGGGTAGCTTTCCTAATGGTATTTATGCATTCGTTCTTATTTTTAGTGCCTCCTTCATAATAGAAGGTTGGCAACCTTATCTTTTCGAGCAATTAGGTACAGGTACATGTGAGGGGACCCTTGTAAATTTAATATTCCTAGAAACTTCATCCTTCAGAGGAAGCAAGCTCAATCCGACTAGAGTGAATGCTGTACCAGACACAGGTTCAAAGCAATTCTGTCCTCAGCCATTCATCTTTTCAATGGTGCTGATAAGAGTGGTACCCCCCCAAAAAAAAACAATCATAGCGGGTTTTATTTCAAAGTTTTCCTTCTCTAAGACTAGTTGCCTTACAGATTCCATAGTTATCGTTAATAGACATGACACTTTTAGACAACTAATTTATTAAATTAATTAAAAAGATCTGTACTAATTACAGATGTACCCATCACCACAAGTCAAATTATTTTTAAAAGAGCAAGAATAGAAGTGAATCATTTCTGAATAACTTGTTACAATTACCCATCAGTTACTGTGGCATATTCATAAGACTAGTTCATTAAGCTTAGAGTTAATTAGTATTTAAAAAGAATAAGAATGCAAATTTTATATACAGAATAGACCATCCGTGACCCGTTGGGTCAGCATTTGTTATAAATATTTGGAAATTCCGAGTTATAACTGTTACTGTTGCCAAGCGAATCTGAGTGATGAAAATCGTGCCTCAGGATTGTCTGGTCTGCATGAAGTTCTACTCGTTGGCCGTAGCTATTGGCTATACCTGCAAGATTGCAGGTTTTTACTTGACACATACAGGAGCGAGGTCCAGCGGTTGCATACGAAGTTGGGGAAGGTTTGTTCCAGAACAGACAAAAGAATGGTGGCTGCACATAAGCAGAAGCAACATCACTATCCTTAATCCATGGATTTGCAATTCTGTGTCTGACATGACCTTGCTTTTTACATGCAGAGGCAGAGCCCTATTAGCCGGGTAGCTCTGACACTACCACCTTGTCACTGCCCCTACTACAGTGAGGAAGGTTGAAGAGGAGGGGGAAAGAGAAGGGGAGAGGGGGCTGACCTATATAACACTAACAGTGAGGATGTGTATGATGATGTCAAAGGATGAATGATAGCTTTTGGCAACTTTTGAAAATATTTTTTTTGTAAATGAAGCTCATTTCATAAAGTCATCCATTTTGAAGTAAATATATTTCTTTCTTGATAATAATCATTCATCTTTATCCACTCTTTTCCCCTCCCATAATTATTTATGTCATTATGTGATTTCCCTCCTCCCACTATCACCCTATATTTACATCATTTCCCTTCCCCCACCACTATCTAAACATTCATATACAGATAATATTTATATAAGTGTGCACAGTGATAAGCAAGCAACATCAGGGTTTTATTATTATATAAATAATGCTTTTACATTAACCAGACACACTGTTGGACTTGACATTTAATTCTGTATAGCTTAAGGTTGTTTTTATTAATAAATAAAATACAACAGCAACAAATTATATCGATGCAGTAAACAAATATTTTTGATAAATACTGTTTAACCTTTCATACACTTATTATAAACATATTCTAAAAATATCTATTTTTGTAAAGGAATGTATATTTTTGAATAAGTCTAAGTTACGAAAATGACTTTCAGATAGCTGCAAAATTAGGAATGAGAATTTATTCTAACTTGAAATATTTTGAAATTTTAATTTGGCTTTGTTTTAAGGCATATCAACCCTGTTTGGGTTATTTAATGTCGAAACAATACACATTATAAACGATTTATTGAACACATGTTGCTATTTTATCATAACTTGGAGGGATGAGGGAGAGTTCATACCTTTCTCAACACTGTGCAGAACTGAATACAATATGTTTGATTGTGTTTTATCTCTGCATAGACAATTTGGTTTAAGAGAAAAGTCTACTTTGTGACGGCTTCCGGTTTTTAAATCAGAAATTGACACCCGGTGTTTATCAAAAAAAAAAAAAAAACAGTGCCTCATAGTCTTATACCACTTAGATTTTGGTGGGATTTTTAATTTTACTAGTTTGTAAACATTTTGTTATGAGAGTTAACCAAATTTCTTTTACTACTAACCTTAAGTCTGAGTTGCAAGGTTGTAAAACCACATGTAATCGTCTAAAAATATAGAAGCAACCCCCCAACAAAAAAGTTTGTTTTATTATTTGTAATAAAAAAAAAGATTAAAACTTCCAATTATAAAAACCAGTTTGATTTTCTCATGCGTTAATTACAAAAAGAAATGGTGAAAAAAAATTATTAATTACCCCTCACCCCCACCCCCAAAAAAACATCCGACCTAAAATATAATAGGTAACTGTTTTTTTGATAAACACCATTTGTCAATTTCTGATTTAAAAACAAGGCGTCACCAAGTACCCTTTTCTTTTTAACTGCCAATTCGATAGTTTACGCTAGTATCCATTTACACCAATCAAGCACACACCTCTAGACAATTTTATTAAGGAGATAAAATATTTTTGGCATTTACCATTATTTTATTAGTTATAAAGTAAATCAAATTTAGATCTCTTAGAAAATATTCTTTATGAAGTGACAACTATGTTTGAGATTAGGAACACCGAAAAAAAAAACACACAATCAAAACAGACACACTGACTAGTGATCTCATTGTTACTTTTATAGACCAAGGTGTGTGGGAAAAACCTAACATAAACTTAATGAGACCATATATGAAGAGTCTTTCAATAAGCAGATATTTAAGTGTCCTGACTTTTACAAAGAACAACAAAATGAGGTAAATGTAAAAAACATGCTGACAAAAAAAGGATAGATATTATTAATTGCCAGAAATCTTGCATGCGAAAGTATAGTAAAGCTGATAAGCAAAATGAATTGCCCACTGCCTCCAATGGTGGCAGCCGTCCACCTCAGATGAAGTAAGTCGCCACTTTGTGGGTTGTGTCTGCGGTGTTAGTGGGTGGTGGCATTCTCAAACAAGCAAAGTCAGGACAAATCCGGGACATTTTAATGTAAGCAAATAGTCAGGATAATCAAGCAATCAGTGTCACCAGCTATGCACTAACAGCATTTGCGTGGTGTAAGCATAACATAAGCAGATCAAATTTGGCTTGTTCAATATGGTTGTCTTTTGCATATGTTCACGCTGACGTGCTGGCTATTCTCTCTTGTAACCTCCTCTTTGTGTATGTTGCTACTGTTGTGTATGTTGCTACTGTTTCAGTTTTAAAGATCTATAAAGGTCCCTGGTTCTTTGTATTAACCAACCCTTGAAAGGATATGACCGGAAGGCCCAGTTTCAGAAAGATTCTTTCTCTGCTCTCATTTTCTTTTTAAATAATTAGATCGCTATAATTATTCATTGCAGCCATTGAATAGTGATGCCAGTGTTGGCATTAATGCATGACACATACATAACAGTTTAGTTAACTATTCATGAGAACTTTATTTGGGTTCCAAGTTCTATCCTAGTGTCTAAGATAGTTTAAGCATGCAGCTCGATGCCCAGAGGAAGAGCTCATCCATGAGGTCTCTATCCCCTCTTCTCTACCTGATTGACGCAAACGTGCTGATGGCAGTTGAAAACCTGGGTGGTTACAATAAAAGGTGACCTAGCAGCACTATTGAGCCAACAAGTATATGGAATCGGGATTAATTAGCCACATCATGTAAATTAGCCCACGATTGATGAAAGTGGGCTGCAATGCTCATAGACGCTGTACTTGTTTGGAAGAAAGCCGACTGGGGTGATAGCTGTTACAAGTACAAGGTTTAGTTAAAAGATTCCCATTCTGCTGAACAAGGGAGTTAACTTAGTCATGATGATATTCTCTATTTATGAAAAAAAAGCAATTAACTCTAGTGCTGAATATTTTTTTTTTTGAGAAATGATTTTTTACACCTACTTTTAAAATTACTGTATGCTTAACCTTTCACTGTATGCCCAACCAATGTATCTTACATTTGTAGCATATAAGTAGGACTATCAAAATAAATTGTAAAATTTGACTAATTTGCATATTGTGATGGCGGCCATCTTTACTTTATAATGAGGTTGACCATCCATTCATGAAAAATTGTCATTCTTTTCATGCTCTTATTAGTCAATTGCTGAATTCATTGTATATATTTTTGCTGTTTTGTCATATATTGCAAATAAAACCAGTTGTACAGAAAATAAATTGTGAATTTTATTTTTGGGGGCTATTTTAGGCACATAATCTACAACCCTGAGAATTGCAAAATTCAAGACATCAAGTAAATTGTAAGAAGATGACCTACCTTGCCTCATCTTCAAAACTGCTTGTCAGCATCTCAAAATGTCTTTATAAATCCAGATAACAGCATTTGTAATCCTTTAGGGTGTGAAATCGTTCAAAGCATAGAATGGCATGCATTGGAAGATCACCTGTTGTGTTTGTTTTCTACCGCCTCTCACACTCTTATCATTACACGCAATGCAATCTGGCCTTTCTTCACGAATGGTTGTTGGAAAATGTCTCTCAGTAAGTCTTTGACGCCTGTCTCTTTTTTAATTCTTTTTTTAATGGAAATCGCTCTAGACAAGGCATGAACCCACTTGATGTAAAGAGCTAACAAGAACAAATATGATTATCGCAAAGACAGATGCCTATTAACCTTAGTCTTGAAAAGACCAAGATTATAGGTAGGAGGAAAACAGTCAGCAGGAAGAGAGTTCCACAAGCCTGCGGTTCTTGGAAAGAAGCTACTGGAATAGGAAACTGTATTACAATAAGGTATCAAAACAACAAATTGATGGACACCACTAGACCAACGAGTCAAACGAGCTGGAACAAAAGAAGCGAGGAATAGATCACATAAGTTTGAAGAACACATGCCATAATAGTATTTATAGAAAAGACTGAGACTAGCAACATCACGTCTGTGAGAGAGGGGATGTAGAGAAGAAAAAATACGATACGTTTCTGCACCTTATCAAGAACCCTCAAATAGGACAGAAATTCACCAGCCCAAATATGACAACAGTACTCCATATATGGTCTGATTATGGATTTGTAGAGATTGAGAATAACCTCATGTGTGAGAAAGTGTTTGGAGTGATAGAGAGAAACGACTTTATGAGAAACAGAAAGAGCAATGGATCTAATGTATGAACTCCAAGAAAGATTTGATGAGAGAGAAAGGCCAAGAAGTTTCAGAGTCGATTTCTTCTCATGAGCAGAGCCATCCATGAGAATCTCAGGAAGAAAAGTAACACGTCTACGATTGAAAGACACGAGCTGAGTCGTAACTGGATTATATGAAACAAGCCATTTCATACCCTAATCCACAACTGAACCCAAGTGAACTTCTAGATCAGTTGCATATGATGTGTCCAGGCCTTCAGCCAAGGGGACTATTGTACCTCTCCAATAGTGAGATGCATATCTCCTAAATGAACTTATTCAGTGGATCCGGCTTGGCTTTCTTGAGAGAATTAGAGAATGTGAGCATTTACTGTAATAAAATTCAATAGGCAACTGACTATTCTAGGATACTACTTGGTTGACCTATGGGGGAATAAATAGGTCTTCATTCTTTGATCTATTTTGTTCACACACCCTATGAATTCATTGTATCTGTCCACGCAATATGTGTTTTTAAAATCCAGTAGCATTTTGTTTCGAACAGATTTGTTTCATAACACAATTGTTCCCATAGATATTTGTTAGCATGCACAATCACTTGAAAATCTATGAAATATCCACAAAGTTCGACCAATGATTGCAGTAATAACTTCCACAGCACCATATACAAAACCATTCATCCGAGGATTCCTATGATGTCACAAACACGGTGCGAGCTAACAAGGCCATTTTCAGCAGCCAAGATGCATGTAGTATCGTCTGTTAGTAGAGGTAGTAGACTTGTCGCAATTTTGCGACCGCTGCGCTAAAAGGGTTAAACTTATTGAAGAATTATTGAAAATATTAACATTTCACATGCACACAAGTCCAGAGATATGGTAAAATATCTTTTAGAATTGTCAGGAGACTTTACAGTTTTGGTAGGAGTGAAGAATTTTGATGCAGTAGAAATGACTTTCCAATAATCTGTATGCAAGAAACAGTTAGACTTTAATATTTAATCTATACAATAAAATTGAAAGTATGTGCGTCCAGTTCGCTTGAATAATCACCTATGAAAATTTATTTATATGATCAAAAAAAGCCGGCTTTATCTTAATAATAACTGATAATAATAAGCATGTAAGTAGATTTAATTGGGTCAATTGTACTTGAGGCACTCCAGAATTAGCAATAACCAAAAGAACACATTTGCGAATTCATTTTTGTTTCGGTTGAATAATAAATAAAATAATACGTACATTTATAATGTTGCCATCACAGATTTTCTTCTTTTTTTTTATTATAAAAGGAGTTTTATTCATAAAACTTTTACTATTTAAAAAAAGGGGTTTATTTACAAGCTAGTTTTTCTATACGCACATTTTTTAATTAAAGAAAAGCAGTTTTATTTTTGTTTTGTAAACATTGGAGATTTATAAAAAAAAAATTAAAAATATATAGTTTTATTAAACTAAATGTAAAAACAAACAAATAAAAAAAAAATTTTTTAATAAAAAGAATGTAGTGCACAGATGGTGTCATACAATTTGAAAAAGAAATTTTCTGAGTGCCTTTCAAACCGCAGGAATTCCTTCAGATAGAAATCCAAGTGAAATCTGCAATCGAGCATTAATTGGTGCCGATGCTGTCGGGGCTGCAAATATGTGGGGGGGGGGGGTAATTAGGTTTGACTAAGAAAATAAGTATAAAATGAAAATAGAATTTAGGACGTTGAAATAATCAATCGAATAGTGAAACAATGTTAAGTAAAACACTAACATTAATTTTTTTTTTTTAAACATGAATTATTAGTATTTACGATTAACTAAAATAGACAAAAAACAAATTTCTTATTTCTAAATGAAGGTTTTTGGTCTCATGCAAAAAGACACATATGAAAAATGTTAGGGATCAGAACTGAGATGTTCTTGTTGGCAAGTGTGAGTAGGTATTAGTATGATGTTTCACACCCGCTAAATAGGTAATCAGTATCTTCGATGATAAATTTTTTTCAAACTAATATAAAAAATAAAGCATTTAACGGTTAAATAAAAGGTTCTGTTCAAAATTCCATACAGATTCCCGAGTTCGACAAGATACACTTGAAGGTCGGAAGTTACATCGGCCGAAATGCTGTGATAATAATATCCAAGATAAGAAAAGTAGTCTGAATAATCCAAATAATCCAACAAAATAATTATTGAATATTGTCAGAAAAAGACAATGTAATTTAATTGAACATATCAAGAGGAATGGAGATTTAGAAAAGCTTGCTTTACTTGAGAAAATTTCTGGAAGCAGAGACCGTGTTAGACAAAGAACAACATTAGTAACAATAATTTCAGCTATGCATTTGATAGAGATTTGAAAATGCCTGCAACACTTATGACACTTAACTTTTGTCAGGGTTTTACAAGATTCACCGCAGTTGCTGACTTTGTTCAAAAACTATAGTTGAGAACTAATGTGTTATCTCCCTTTGTTGTAAGGGAGATAACCAATTAGTTCTCAACTATAGCGTTTGTTGCCAAAAATGAAGCTCAATCGATCCTTGCATCCCTCACGGAGGCTAACAAAGCCTGGTGATTCCAGATAAACAATTAGGTGATCTCTAGCCACTCACTGTTCCAACGGCGAACTCCATAGATTCGGGAGCCCAGATTGGGTTTCACATCAGCTTTAACTGTCATCAGCCAGGTTTTTCTTTGTCCACCACATCGCTTTTTTCAACCCTGTAGGGGAGCTGGAGAAATTGCTTCGTAGATGAACTCTCGTAGTTGGCGGTGAAAGGCATGACCCAGCTAGCATAGACGTCTAGTGAAGATGACTCGTCGAAGGGAGTTAATTTTTCAGCAGAAACATACTGTGTTCTTTGAGGAAGTGCTGCCATCAGACACAGAGGATGCAATGCAGGCTGTGGTGATCAAAAGTTTTTGGCAGAAGGAATGACATGCAAGGTCAATTCTTGCTTTAATGAGAGCGCCAAGATATTTGAAACTCTCGACCTATTTAAGAACATCACCATCGAGGACGATTTTTTTTTTCTGTTTAGGCAAAGTCGGCAGAGAATATTTTTGTCCTCAAAGCATTTATTTTTCTTCAAATCTGATATGCATTAATAGCAGACTGAATTTCAGCAAATGTTTCACCAAGTACCGCAATATCATCGGCGTAGTCTAAGTCCTTCACTGCAAAGTTGCGACCTACAGTGACACTGAGAAACGTTTTTATAATCATATATATATATATATATATATATATATACACACACATACATGTGTGTATGTACTAGGAGAAAGATAAAAGAATGAGAGAAGCGTTTGCATTTATCAATTGTAAGCATTTAAAAATAAAAAGAATTGTGTGCGTTTAATGTTTAAAAAATACAATTCGATGCTTATTTTTGTGCTCCCCCCCCCCTTCCCCGAAAACAATATTTTTCTTTTCGGTTTATTTTTATTATTATTCAGTTACTTTTCAAAATATAATTAGCATTGATGGATTATCCCCACATTACTAATTTTGATCTCGATTTAAATATTGTTTACTTGTCGGCTTTTAATTTATATTATACTTTTATATTATACTTTTTCAAAATAGAATTAACGCCTAAGTGTAGTATCTTCTGTGTGATACTTAATTTTTTCTTAGTAATTCTGAACTTTACAGACTGTGCTGAAATATTAACGTTATTATTAACACATTTTAACATGGGGAGGGGGGGGGGTTAAGTTTTGTGTACTCTCACCTAACAATTTAATAAAAAAAGATAAAGTAAAAATTGAATTTAACCTGAAAATCATATCTGAAAAATAGCATGGTCCTGGTCCGTTAGCTGCAGAAATACATTTTTCTCTCCTGGGTCAGTGAAGTAGAAATCCTTCTAGGCTGTGATAATTTTAATTTTTGTTCACATCCGAAGTGCTCCCTTCTGTAGGGAGATGTATTTCCCCAATTAATCAAGGAGAGAAAAGGATACTTCTGCAGTTTACGGACCCAAACTTTTTGTAAAAATTATTTTTTTAGAAAGGATTTCCAAGTTAAAATTCATTTTTACTGTATCTTATTAAATAGTACAGTGAAAGTACAGAATAGTTAACATATTTAATTAGGGAAAATCCATTTTCTTGGATTGGTCCCAAAAGAAAAATTTGCACAGTCTGGAAGGATTTCTCCTTGACTGATCGAGGAGAAAAAAGAATACTTCTGTAGATTACGGAACTAGACCGTGTCCCCCCTTCTCCATGTTAAGAATTGGTATGTAAAGAGTAACTGTATTATTTCAGCACGGTCTGTAAACTGCAGAAATACCAAGAAAAGATTGATGCCAGTAGGATTGCAAAATAGAATAAATAAAAGTTGTGTAAGTAGAAAAGAATAAATGGTGTTATCATACGTGAAATGCTAGCAAAGTATATAACATATTGTATGAATAAGTATTGTTATGAAAAGAAGAAGCCGTAAGAATGTGATGTACAATGTAATATTTAGTAATGAAAATAAACCTCCATACTATTTGTTTTGTAATATTAAACTTGTTTGAAAGCTTGACTGTATTGCGTCCGGAATCATCTCGCTTAATAATGTCCTTGTGTAAATGTAAGCTTGGTATGGATGGACAGAAGCAAAACATTTTACTGATGTAGAAGAAAGGATCGATTTTGTTAAAGAACTGAATAAATAATTTTTTTGTACGAAGACGTTATTTATGTAGCGTAAAGAATGTACTGAGAACACTAACAGTAATGTTTAGATAAGAATTCTAGCAAGTAATCGATTCAAGAAAATGAACCTAGAGGCTCCCATATCCAGAATAATGTTTAGATTTTAATTATAGCTGACTGCGTCATCAAGAAAGTGACTTTACGGGCTACCGTGCAAATGTAAACAATGGAATCGAAGACTGTGCTGGCTTTGATGCAGTTATGTGTTCAAAAATGACGTTGAAGCCTTTAAAATGTCATGAATGTGAGTACTGAAGGTTGTATGTACGAAATGATAAATTATGATAATTTATCATTTGAAAAAAATGGAATAATTTGGAAGTAAAATTGCAACGAACTTAGGAGTTTGATTCTGAATTTCTAGAATGTGAATAGATTTAGATGAAAAAGTAATAATTCGTTAGGCACAAACTCGGTATTCTGTTATTCATGTAATCTTTATGAAGAGAGAGTTTTTTTTATAAGGAGAATGTTTTGATGATTTAAAATTCAAATAATAATAATCGGTGTTTCGAATATTAGTTCCTTATTTAATATTATCTACGGTGTGTAAGAGTTGTGTGGTAGGAGTAAAATATTAGGGAGAAAATGAGTATGCTACCTTCTGTTTGCATTATGTTTGGGCAGAGTCAGACATAGGGGTCTAATAATAGTATTTAATGTTTGAGGATGATATTAAATCAAAGTTTCTTGAAACACGCTCGAGTGAAGTAGATGAATGGCATGGTGAGTTTCGTAGCCTATGATGCATATGGTTATTTTCTTACTATAGTCAATGTTACAGGGGAAAGAACAGTCTACTTTATATAGAAGATATACATAAAATTTGTTGAAAAAGAAACTAGTGCTCGATTGTAGATTCTATAAGAGATAATATAAATTATTTTTAGTTTTTAAATAAAATAATTTATATAGGAAGATTAAATCTGGACAGTATAAGGAGATGTGTGCAGAAAAGAAGAATTTGATGATATGGCCACGTTGAAAGAATGTCCTCTCAACCATCAAATCCTTTACCTCTGATTAGTCTATAAAAGTAATTGTTGATGGGCAGAAGTCCGAAGCACACTGCATCAATGCCGGCATGCCTCAAGAATCCATTATGAGTCCAACCTTCTTCCTGATCTTCATAAATGATCCTCAAAATCATATTCTGAGATCATTCATTGAGACCTACGCTAACGACAACTATTTACGGCAGCAATTCGAAGATAAAGATTTTTCTGGCTCTCTCTTGACTTCTAGCACGTGGTACAGTAGAGGAAAAAGTGGATAGTTATTTTTAACGCATCTAAAACTAAATTTATCTCCTTTGACTATCAACACTCGGATTTTCATTTTTCTCCAGTTGACTCTTCTTCAGGAAGTCTCTTTTTCAATAAGCTCCTAGGACTGACTTTCACTCCAGATTTAAAACGAAGGACCTGACATAAAATCTGTTGCTAAGGTTGCTGGAAAATGGTTTGATGATTCTACCACTCCAGAAAGTACTTCAGTACTGACACAATCCTTTATCTGTATAAGAGCCAGATACATCCTAGGATGGAGTAGAGCGTTCATATATGGGGAGATGCCTCTCGAAGAACTTTTTCTTGCCTTGACAAAGTACAAAATCGACTTCGAAATCTAGTGGGGGATGATCTCTCCTCTTACCTACAGCCTCTTTCGCATGGAAGAGATGTTGTTAGCCTCTTCCTTGACAGAGCTTCAATCCGTACCACCACGAAAAACATTCACTGAAAGAACTCGCCTAGTTACCAGCCTCCCTCTCTGTACTCTAAACCAAACACAAGTGCCACGAACAAAGTTTCTTTCCTAAAAGATCTCATCTGTGGAACAAAATACCACAAGGCTGCTTCCCAACCGACTACAATATGGTAATCTTCAACTCTAATTTAAACAAATACTTGTTGAGCTGTCCTCTTGGAAAATAAATTTTTCTTAAATAATCTCCTGTCCATTTGATTTCAGTCCTCTCGTGGTGGCTTTCATCGTTCAACTGAAAATCTCTTTAACCCTTATCCATAATAAGTGGTGACTCATTAGTAAAATATTTTGTCTTCAAAAATCATTCATTAGTAGAAAAATAACAAGTTGAACAAAGTTCTCTCTTTTAAAGAGTCAAATTTATCCAAGCAATATTTTATTTTTTTGTAATAGCATCATTAGTCAGATACAAGCAAAACTTTGATATAAATTGTATTAAAGTAATGTGGGTAAAATGGACCCACACATATACGAGCAAATAGTTGAATCCTTAGAAAGTTACCTCCACTCTGTAGTGGAATGGGGTCATAAATGGATGGTAACATTTAATGCTGCAAAGAAAAAGCTCCTTTCGTTCAACAACTACAAGAAACCTCTTCAACCACCAATTGCCATAGCAAATAACATCCTACCTGAGAGTTCAACATTCAAACTCCTCAACCTAACATTCACAGGTTGGAACAAATACATAGAAGACATTGCCAAGGCTGCTGCAAAGAAAGTGGGATCCATCTACCGAGCTAGAAAACTTCTCACACCTGACATTATCCTATATCTCTAAAAAGCCAGCATCCGCCCATGCATAGAGTACTGTTGTCACATCTGAGCTGGTGCACCATCCACCAATCTCTCCCTCTTAGATAAGGTCCAAAAAAAAAGTCGCTAATCAAATAGGTTCCTCACTATCAACCAAGCTACATCCCCTGTCCCATCGGCACAATGTTGCATCTTTGTACTTGTTTAACTTGAATGGAATGTGGTTCAGTGAACTTGCTGCTCTGGTGTCCCCTCGATGTAAATACATTCGACCAACCGAACAATCAGCGAAATCCCATCCATTCACTGTGGAGGTCCTTGGATGCCAGAGAGCCTTCTACTCCAATAGCTTCTTTCCTCGAGCTGCCGGCCTTTGGAACTCCCTCCTGCTGCTGTTTCCTCCGACTGTACCGATATGCAGAAATTTAAAACTAATGGGACCAAGCATCTTGCTGCACAGGTCCCAATTTAGGATGATCCCCAAAACTTTCACCCCGATTCTCAGTATCCCCTTACGTCTACAGTGGCAACTTGCCTTGTTTGGGATGAAGTAAGTTAAAAAAAAAAAAAAAAAAAGATTTCGAATGATATATTGTGTGAATTTTCAGTTGATTTTGGATCGTTTGTCAAACTTTGTTGAATCCGTTATTGTTTGTATTAACAGTTGCTTTATTTTTTTTTGTATCAACGCTATCATTTTATGTCAGGCTTCTTTTTTATGGTCAATCATGCTTACGGTTTTCTTCCTTGTACTTTAAAACTATGCAGTCAAACTTGATAAACATTCGTCTGCCAATTGTGACCATCGCTTGAACATATTTCTAACCGTTTAATATTTAGGTTGGATTAACTCCAGAGTTTGAAGTCACATGAAATGCGCACATCGAATGGACGCGTCTTAATAACTGTTTTTTTATTTCATATAAAAAGAATCAGTTGAAAAATAACACTTCCTCCTCCTGCGTTTTAAAATTTCTAGAATCTATTGATTTTTTTAAATGACAATTATATATGAGCCTATATATATATATATATATATATATATATATATATATATGGTACGTCAATGAAAATTAATAAGACCTGCAAATGGAAGCAAATCGATATCTTCAGTTGTTCAAAACAAGGAGCAGTTTAGTTAATAAAAACATTTATTTTTCTTCTCTTTCATTCCTTAAACCAGGCAATATATATATATACGTATATATATATATCTATATATGTATGTTTTTATATTGAACATTTATTTCAGACAGTATGTTGTGTATTTGTGGCATTTCTTTGTTTATATCTAACCCTGTGAACTAAATAAATTGTCTAATAATATTACATACACAAACAATAGAATCAACAAAAAACGTAGATGTGTGTTACGTAACTCAATCTGCCTTCTCCAATTGCAAAAGATGAGAGAATATTATAAACAGAAATTAAAAATTAAATTACTTACAAGAAACTAATGAAAAGTTTGCTCTACAAAACATCTATTGGAACATTAATATTGACAGTAATGTTTTTTTAACTTATGGGTAGTTGACAGATACAAATGTATGTATGTCAGAATTTGATCAGTTATAATTTAAAAGTCACCATTTAGAAATTAGAGAGAAAGGATGTAATAATTTAAGATTCTAATGAAATAACTTTGAGAAAATCATAAGACTAAGAGAAAAATTGACAGTGACAACAAATATGCATCCCTTCAGATTAACAAGAACAAAAAAAAGAATCTTGAAAACGAAAAATTGGACTGACAATGAGTAACTGATATACTAGGAAATGTTTGTTACTGAGTCTTCTTCTGTCAATCAATCAAAAGTGATACAAGAAAGTAAAATAGGCAATAAAACCACTGATTATTCTTCCATTACTAATTTCTCTCACATAAAATCAGTCAACAATATTCTGGTTCGAAGATGATGAATGTTAAGTAGTAGAACTTTTTATTAAACGAGGAGATCCTACATTAAGTATGTATGGAATCCCTATCTAAAGGAACTTATGATAGAAAATCCATATGAACAGGCTGGAGAATTAATAACAAACACATACTCTAACCCCAACTTAAGAAGCCTTTTGTGGTATAAACAGACTTAAGTTGAGATTTCTTAAAGCAGAACCTCAAGCACAAAAAGATCCCAACTGGTAACTGGCAGATCCTCTGAAGTCACCATCTGATATGGTTAGAAATCAAATGTGGTTAAAATTTATAAAAAAAAGATTGTTTGCTACAAAACGATACCTTATATCACTAATAAAATCTCCATAGATTGCAGAGCTTTATAAACTAGTAGATTCAGTCAATAAGGATTGAATCTATCAAAAAATAAATTTGACATGATTTTTCTCCACCAAAATTTATTTTATTACCAGCATGCTAAATAAAAATTACAATTTTAATGTCTATTTTTTTTTTTTTGGTCACTATAGAATTTGTGGTTTGCAAACAAGGGCATTAGAGAATGCGACTCAAGGAAAATACTGAAAGAATCTTACTTGTCTTCTCCGAGGACAACACCAAAACCAACATGTTCACATCGGACAACGCTCGTATCTAACCAGCCAAGCATTTTTGCGGCACTAAAAATTGTATGGAAATGGGTTGACTAAAAGGAAAAATAGAAAGTGAATTTTAAAATTAGATGAGAATACAATAGATCAAAAAAATATTTTTAATATTAACTCTCTGAAAGTTAAACAAGTGTGTGTGTGTGTGTGAATGATAACAAAGGGTTATAATATAGCAAAACAGCTGTTTGTTGATAACACACAAATTATATATATATATATATATATATATATTATATGTGTGTCTTATTTAAATAATATATGATTAACATTATGTCATATGGTTCACAGATTTCATGAATCAATCCTCAACTAGTCCAAAGACCTAGAAGAAAAATGGGCGTAAATGCTTGTCAGCCTCAGATGGAGAAAAAGGCAAGGAGCTCTTCAAATAAAAGTCTTAAAAGAGTTCCATCACTAACGGTACTTGTCGATTTTAGCCAAAAAAATTATAGTTTGGTGATCTTTATAGAGTTCACTGAGTGAATTACATATATTATCTGATATGCAAAAATAATGTAAAAAATACACAATATTAATGAAGATATGTGACCATATAATGAAAAAGCAACTACTATTATTTCTAACTAAAAAATTGTAAAGAGCATTACATACATGCCCCAATATGTAAAAGAAAAAGTTAAAAGTTAACAAATGTTAAAAAATACAAAACATTAAATATACAGATGTGACCTTGTAATTGAAAAAAATATAGACAAAAGCCATACTATTATTTCTAACTAAAAAAATGGGAAGGGTATTACATTTCCAACATAAAAAATCATATATCACTTTATCTAACCTTATTTTTTGGAATATTAAAGCAAAAATAGTTTTTGTAGAGTTCCTATTTACTTGTCTCCCCAGGATGGTAGAGTTAGACACAAGGTCGATTTTTAATGTGGGGAAAATATAGCTCCCCAAAACGATGTACTTTGGATTGGAACAAAAATTTAAATAGTCTCAGTCTAGATGGATATCTCCTTCACTGATCGAGGAGAAAAAAGATCAAGTGCAGTATCAGAATTACACCTTGCTCCTAGAGTTATCTAGTATTTAAAACCCGAAAATGTTAAGTTTTGTGGCCAAAATCATAGATATGTTGATAGTCCAGATGAGATAACTCTGCTTTCTGATAGTCTCCCTTGCTACTCTGATGCTAAAATTTATGGTGAACTTTTTGTCCAAAGTATGGGATATGTTAAAACCATCATAAATAGTTATGATAAAAATAATCAGTTCAGATTTATATAGGCTCATAGGATAAGTTTTCGGATATTAGATGGCTTGTTGATGCGTATTATACCATATATATATATATATATATATATAGCATACCAAAACTGCATCAAAAAGCCACCTTATACATGAAAACATGTTCTACAAGTTTATACGAATATAATCTGATTATTTCTATCATGTTTGAATAGACATTTCAGGCATCAACCTAAAGATACAACACATCTTTGTCTCCATAACACACAATATAAACAAGCAATGTAACTCGCAATCAAAAAAATTTTGAAAGAAAAGTGTATGTGTGTGGAATACACTTGGTAATACAACGTTGGTCTTTTTGTAATAACATTTTGTAATGAGAAAAGCCGATCCCACCGAAGTAAATGACAAAGAATCACATGTGCTGCACATAAAAGCCTAAAAAAAAAAATTGAGATGCAATGAGACTGATTCGAACTATTGACCTCAGGATTACAAATGATTCGTCATTTGTAGCTCCATATAAAAGGTGGATGATTTGCGTTTTCAACAGGAAGATTCAGAATGTCATTAGCATCCAGGTCATTCAGTTGAAAGAGAGATTTAGCAATAGCAAGTGTTTTTGTTTGAGGCGGTGTCGCTATGAGATATAGAGTTTTTAGTAGTTGGATAACTCAGCATATTTCACTCGGATACCACGAAGTAAAAATCCAAGAATCAGAATACGAGCAGTATCCTGTGAAAACTTTCTCATTAGACATTTTGATCGTTAAATCTGCAGATTGAATGGACACATCTGAAGTATGGATTCTTTCTTGTTTTGGTTTCAGCTTCTCACAGCCTCTGATGTAAAAATATTTTTCAGACCTCAATACCAGAGGAAATAAACCTTTGAACACCTACTCCCCCCCCCCTTTCTCTCTTTAGCCCAACTACTGATAGGTCTTATCATGAACCGTGCGCCTGTTACCGTGTTAAGGAGAGAGGGTGTCGGCACAAGTATGCTGTGGGTGTCAAAATTATAGGAATTTATGTTGCAGTGCTCTTCAAATTTTCTCCTGTCTCTGCATCTATCTATAGTAACAAGAACATGCTTATTTCTCACTTTTATTAAAAAACTAGACCAGCTGCAACCCATTGGGGCAGTATTTGTTATATATATTTGTTGTGAAATGTTTTGTGTGAGTAGTAAGACACAAATATGAAGGAGAAAAAAATGGATGAAAACGATTCAATGTAGATCAACAATAATAAATGATTTATTAACAATTTTAGTACAGAAAGAATTACTATAAAATGAGTTTATAATTGTCTACAGACAATTGGCTAAGCCAATTTCTGTAAGCGTCATCCATTGAATTTTCCCGTTTCGTTGTCTGACCAATGCAGGGCAGATAACTCTAGGCAGATCACTCAATGCTTCAAAAGCTATCTAGCAAGACATAACTTTCGGGTACAAGAGTTATTTCCCTTTAAATAAAAATAAATATTTTAAAGTATTAAAGTATTAAAGTATCCACCGAACAATATGATTAAATATTTGGAATTTACAAAAAGGTTTTCATAAATATTTAATATATATAAAACAAATGTTTTCACAAGGGTAGTAAACTATTATTAATTAAAAAACACGTATTTACAATATTTTCGGTAAATTTATGGTGATTTACAAATATTTTAACTCTTGTTTGGCTCTATATAGCACAACTGAGCATGTTGAAAAACAGGCTTTACATTGTGATGTAATAGACGCTTTCTCTTTTAATTATTTAGATCATTTCATTGCTCTCTTCACTTATCTTATTATGTTATCTGCCTTTCCTCCCATATCTAAAAAATTCATGTGCAGATGAAGTGTGCACAGTGACAAACCAGCTATTTACCAACATATTCAAAATTTTTGTAGTATATAGATTAAATATAATTATTATTATGGTTTTATCTGAATATTTGTGATTGAAAAACAATGAGTAAGTGTTTATTTATCAACAATTGTGATTCATCACTGGCTCACCTAACATAATATCCATTTTTGTTTAGCCAGAAACAAAAGCAAAATATCTATTTTAAAAGGCTCAAACAATACTTTTAGCGTCCCTTGTTCAAACTGGGTATTTGATTCCATTTTGAGAAGAAAAAAAAAAGAAAGAAAAGGTGTTGGAGGTTAACAAGACGCCTTGTCTTACCTGTCCAGCATCCGTGACATAGATTAACCAAGTTCCATTCTCATCAAATAACCGTTGATGAATCGTAGCCACATCGGATGTGTCGTAAGTATATCCTCCGTCTGATTTAACCATGATGAGTGGAACTTTGAAACCAGGACAGAACATAACTTTCATGCCTTCTTCATTTGTAAGATGTCCTGTTCAAAGAAAATAAAAAAATTAAAATCTTAAAAATAAAAAGTTTTTTCAAGGCCATGAAGTCAGTAGGCCAAGTGCTAGACTGATTCCTGGAATTTAAAAAGGTCCAAATCAGGATTAATAATTTCTTTAGTGTAAATAGTTTATATAGACTAGATATGATTTAGTGTTTTGATTTTAAAAAAGGATGTTTTTTTTTATTCAAGGCTCTGTGAATTTAAGGGGTGTTTTAATTAACATTTGAAGAACTATATTAAAAAAAGTGATACATGAAAAATGCACATAAAAAATAATTAAATGATGGTTATTTCTTTACAAAACGGCAAAATATAAAAATGATTTTTTTTTATTGTCAATCCACCTAAGAGTATTTTAAACGTCAGACTTGGTTATTTTATTTTGATTTTAGAATGTGGGATTAGTTTTGCATATAAATTTAATGTAATGTGATTACCCAATTCATGGCCAGATAGCATTTTTAAGGACATGTAACCAGTTTTTTTTAATTAATTGCAGATGTGTATGTCTTTTTTTTTGGGGGGGGGGGGTCCTTTTTTTCCTATACATTAAAACCTGTTATAAATAAAATGATTATTTACTCTTTTGAGAGCAAAATTAAGTTTTAATGGTCGCGTTGACTAAAAATTGACTTTTAACTGTCCCGTTACATTCACGGTGAGCGCACATTTTCCGTCTTTGCTTTTATTAATTTTATGCTAATTTTTTAAACATAAACAGTGTCCAAGATTTTTTTACCTAAACACACACATAACATTTATCTCCCTTCAAAAACAATTTGGTTATATGTCCTTAAAAATGCTATCTAGTCCGGAACTAGCTGATCATAATTGCTTGGTGGGAGATCATTTTACATTAAATTTATGCTAATCCCCCACTTTAAAATGTTGTTTTTTTTACCTCCAAGGTTTTCAAGCTATTTACAGGAAATCGCCTAAAGAAAAGAACATTGGGGGTGGGAGGGGCTACAATTTTACCCAAATTCTTCACATAACTTACAAGAAAAGAGCTCAGAAAAATGCATGGGTTAGCTGCTGCCAGAGACAAATCAACTGTCTGCAGTAGAAGTGATAGTATCAGTTGAGTCAATATTATTTTTCTTTACTAAGAGGGGGAGAAAAAAAACCATAATACTCGACTTTTCAGTATAACCAGAAATTACATTCTCTACCTTTATTTAAAAGCTACAAATTCATAATTATGAGGTATATGGAGAGATAAATCTAAATTTTGCCATTTACTTATTTTCATTCGATATATGAAAGAGATTTGGAACATTTGAAACTGAGATATGTCTAAATGTATGATCACTTATTATTTATAGTGAAATGGGTTTCCACAAGGTTTCATTGCTCCCAAACTTATTTTAATTTAAAACCGGGTGGTAGAAAACTTTATCGTTTTAAAAAAATAACAAGAACAAATCACAAAGCAAGAAATAATTAAAAAAATTAAATAAGTAAAATCTTTATTTGCAAAAAAAAAAAAAAAAAAAAAAAAAAAAAGCAATGAAACTCAGACTTTTGGTTAAAAAAAAGGACAACCCAGACTTTAAAAAAATATGCAAAACAAAAATGAAATTATAAATACTCCTGGGCAATAGCATTCTTCCTACAAAATGTTTGATTCTGGTTCATCAGTTTCTTTTGTGAAACGTTGGTACAAGTTCTTAACAAGAAAAAATGTTTTTAATTGTTTCTTTAAAAAAAGAAATTAATCTGCCTCAAAAGATTTTTAAAATAGACGCATTTTTCAATAACCTACATACCAATAGTAGCAGCAGCAAGTAAATAAAATTGCTTAGCATTAAGGATATATAGGCAACCTAAATAGCTCAATTGGGAGAGCATCAGACCGACGGTCTAAAAGGTGTAGTTTTCAATTGTGGATATTGGCATCCAATTTTTTTTTTACTTTACTGTTGGAAATCTATTATTTACTATTAATATATTATTTGAAATACAATAGCATAAAGTGCTAAAACCTATGCATTTACATTCCTTCGTAAACAAGTCAGCTATTTTAATATTTTGCTACTAATTGAAAAAAATAATTTGTTTGAATTTAATGACTCAACGATGATTAAATTAAAAAATTTCACATGTAGCATGAAACTTGCAATAGCTGAGTGTTTTTAATGTTTTGCTTTTAATACACTTTATTTTTCGATTTCATTTACTATTTATTTTGTTCTAAAATCACCTGCGAGCTGATAGCTAGTAATTGCGGCTGCCAGCGAACAATCTGCGGAGCTGTGGGGCCGGTAAAACCATAACAAGTGACTTTTGTAATTTTTCCCCCTCTTTCGTTTTGTTGAACTCTTACTGTTTTTTGTTGTCATGAGAAAAAACAGCAGTCATTAAAAAGCTGTCATACAGACGAGAACGTGTTTGCCCAGCACTGACGATTTGAGTTTTGTGATTTTCAAGATGCAATGAGAAAATAAATAATATTTTTATACAAGATGTCTTATCTGCTTTTTATCAGTGTTCAATTTTCACTTGTTATAGTTCCTCGTCCCAAAGTCAAGATAATTATTTTTTCTTCCAAGAATTAATGACTAATGTGACGGTAATTATCCGTTCAGACAGACAACAGACCACACGGTTTTGAGGATCAAAATACAATGTAGGCTCAAGACAATGGTCAACTGCTTCTTCGAATGGGAAATATGACCATTGACCAGAACAGATGATAGTACCACATGTATCTATCTAAAAAAAAAAACTTTCCAATGCACTGCTATTGTGTCCATGCTATCATATATCAAATGTTTGTATGCATAACTGCCAAATATGTCCATGCAACAATACTTTAAATAATAACTTTGTGCGGTTGATCTAACTTAAAAGTGAAGAAATTGGCCCCACCCTCACCCGATAATATCACCGTTTCAATGAAAATAAAAGTTGAACATTCCGTTTAGTAATTTATATTTTTTCTCAAATTTATACAAGGGAGATAAATGGCAGTTTAAAAAGAAAATTGCCTTTACCACAAAAGTGCATACAATGCCTTTGCACCCTTTCAAATATATTGACACCTGAACATAAAAAAAAAAACAGACAACTACCAACCTGACATTTCTAATTCTTCTAAAAGCTTCATCATTCGCTTTTGGTAAAACGATTCGCCACGGTTAATCACTGTAATTCCTAAGCGCTTGTAGATTTTCTCAAAATCTGGAAAATAAAATAAAAATATTTAACAAAAATAAAATTCAGTTTTGCATTTAAAAATTATATTGCCAAACTCGCAAGACATGGCTTTTAATTCAAATAATTTAAAAAATCTGAATTAACAAATTTTACAGTTTTTATATATAATATATATATATATATATATAAAGTAAAAGATGAGAATAACGATTGTAAAAATACAAAATCTATTACGTCCTCAGTTGTTCAAAACAAGGTGTTTTCAAATAAAAAATTTTTTTCCTTCCTTAAGCAATGGATTTTCTAAGAATGGAATCTTATCGGGGCAATAAAAGAGATAAGTTGGTAAAGGAATTACCAAAAGTCATAATTTGAAAAGATGTAAATATATCATAAGTTCTAATTTTAAAGGTATCCATTATATCTTAATTTTCCTGTTCTTATATATATATATATATATATTTCGTACTTAGTACATAATTCCCATCAAAAACAATCTATAAATACTAACACATGGTCTATATGTGATTAACCTCATTGCCCCGAAGATGGACCCAGATGGGTCCAAAAGTACTTGGGAGACAAATCCAAATTATGGCAAATTCATCAGCCAATTCCCCTCCGAAACTAAGATCCTAATTTGGACTATTGAAAGGATATACCTAAGGATATCTAGACACGAGTTGTCTCTTATATTCAACAATACTTGCCTGCAAGAGAAGCTGCTGCCTAGATATACATGTTTTAGACATGTATATATATATATATATATATATATATATATATATACAAGTAGGCAAAACCGCTGTTATGTGAGAGTAATGAGAATTGTGTCTTGACTGAAGAGGGGGGGGTCTTGTCACCCAACATATTAAAAAACAAGATCTCACAAAGGAAATATGAGCACATTTTAGAGTCAGCTCTAAGATAAAATTTAAATGTTCTTGGTGGCACAGAATTAAATGAAATCCTTTCGCAGCCGTGGAAAGGATAGCTGGTTGCTTTAGCCCCAACTATCACACCACTACATTGGACTTTTCTCTCTTTATTAGTAACAAAGTACTGCTGGGGTTTTGTTTGTTAAGTGTTTCAGACTTCTGCATAGAGCTCAAAAAGCTTGTGCCTCAGGATTCATGAAGTCCTCCTCGTTAGTCGCAGCTATTCACTAATCTCCAGGATTGCAGGTGTTTACCCCCAACACTGAGAATAGCAAGGCTCAGCAGTTGCATGTAAAGTCAGGAATAGTTTGGCCCCAAACACACAAAGGAATGACACAGAAACAATGTTGCCAATTTTACTCGATTGATTTACGCTTTCGCACCTGACACATCTTTGTTTGCCACATGCAGAGACGACCATAGAATGACAGATTATGATGCTAACTCCTCCTCTTGGATTTTCACCAGTTCAAACGTAAACATGATATATAAAACCAACAAAAATACTATTTCAAACTGAAGCGTAACAAACCAACGAAAATCCTATTTCAAACTGAACTATAAATCAAAAACTGAAAGCTAAAAAATAAAAATAAAAATCGATTAATCTAAAAATTTGTTTTTTTTATATATCTATGTTCTTCCCTCATTCATCCTTTTTGTAATTGGTGGCTTTCATGGGATCTCATATGGTTCAGAAGACCAGTCCTCGACAGAAAGGCTCTGTCACAGGCGCAACACACATGACTGGGTGAAAACTGTCTGCAAGATGCGACGCTATCATAATTGCATTTCTCGAGATAGTACTGTATTTGCCCTTGCCTAAAAAAATTACACAGCTACCATAGACGTGCTTCCGCCAAACCGACCACTTTGAAGCCGTCCTATTTCACTCCTCCATATTCATGCTAAGGGTCTTTGATGACATCCTTAAAACATCTCCTTCGCATGTGTCTGGTGTTTAGGGCACATGTCATCTTTTATCCTAACCCAGCCCAGCGCTTTTGACTACGTATGACATACACTTCTATGCCAGAGACACCTACTTGCTATAGAAAAATAGTGTCTTATGTGAGAGATTGCCAATTAATGGATCTTGAGGTGGCAATGCTATATAATCCACATCTACTAGGAATACAGGAGTATAAGCAAGATTCACGACTTATAAATGCTAAGCCGTTTTAATGGTTGTGATGGCTCTGTCTGACCACACGCTTTTCAAACCTGCCTTAGGCTTTGCTGGTTTTTTCCATTCTTAAATGTATTTTAAAGTCGAGGGAGCAGTCTCTCGAGAGAGTGCTGCCAAGCTATACAAATGAGTCAACTTAGCCTTGTACCCTTTGACCTGGATGCTGGAGTCAATATATTTGTATAGTGAGCATTACCTTTGTCATTTCTAGATTTATAGTGAGCACAAAAGTAGTGCACACACTTAAAAAATCAATTATTTCCTGCATATCCTTCTCAGTGGGAGCAATGAAGTCTGCATTGTCATATATATGGGAGTTTTGAAAATCTTGTACCGCATTAAAGCAAGTGAGGTTGAAGATCCTACTGGTGGTTCAGAAACATACGAAAACACTAACATTAGAGTCTTGAAAAGCATAGGAGAGGGTCATCGGAAAGTATATCGAGAAGAGTGTGGGTGCAAAGATGATTGCTATTAATTCAGAAAGTTCAGACAAAAATGAAAGCATACTTTTATGCGTGTCCTGATGAAGTCTAAACATTGTGACACAATTGTAGTGGGCATCTACGGTTTGTTGAGGATTTTCCAAAATGCCTTTCTACCCACAGTGTCGAATATCTCTGTCAGGTTCACAAAAATCTTGTAGAGTATCATCCATTGTTTAATGGATATTTACTGAAACGATGGCAAGATCTTCAAGAAGACCTTAAAACATACATTCTCAGCATTGCACCGGTGTTAATGTATGCTCCTAGCTCTGAACAACATACATTTTATTTCTTTTTTGAAAATTTCTATAATTTTCAAGAAATGAAAGTATATTGTAAAAATTCTTAATTCAAAATGAATATTACCATTGGATTCCTCGTAAAAATTTACTCGAGAAAAGTCGTTAAATCTTGATATAGGTCTTTGTTTTCAATTGCATTCCAGACAAACACCACATTTTACATATATATGTGTGTGTGCGTCTACTGTCCAACACAACAAAAATAATTATTAAGAGAAGATTTCCAAATATTTTTAGTTTTATAAGATAAATCTTTTGAAATATTTTTTTTTCATAACCATCATTCAGAAAGATCATACGTGATTGTTTATACTGACCAGCTTGAGACACACAACAAATTTGTTTCCAGGCTTTGATGTATTTGGGGGCATAACTCTGAAGATGCACAACACCCTCATATGCACGTTTCTTGAATTCAGCATCTTCGTCAAAACGGACTTTTGATTCCTGTTTAGAAAAATAATGAAAGTAAATAAAACATAAAAAACGTAAATGGTTTCTAAAAATAACTCTTTCCAGTTTATCACTGAAATCTAGTGCGGTCGAGGGTAGCTCTCCAAAAACCACACTACACAAGTAGTAACCCTTGATGTCAAGAAAATTTAGAAACTATTAAAGCTCACAATAATAACATAAAATGAGAGAAAATAAAATTTGAAGAAAATATGACAAATATAATAAAAACATAAGAAATAGTCACGACTGGTAGAAATAGTGATAATCCAAATAGTCATAACTGCAAAATAAGGGGGAATTGTCCTCTACAAAATAACTGTTTAGCAAGAATCATAATCTACCAAGCTACACTATATATCAATCAAAACACAAAACATACTATATAGGAGAAACCGCAATGGTTTTTTTTTAAAAAGATCTAATCACAAAAGCACATTTAACAACAACAAAAAAGATCATCATTATCGAACCATTTTGAGAACTTAAGGATAGCGGAAGATCGATGGTAGTTTTAAAATGGGATAAGATATGCAGATATTTAGACGGTTTGTGTAGTTTATGTTTGTGCAAGAAACTCAAACTTTTTCAATTTAAAAAAGCAAAACAAAAAATCTTTAATCATAGAAGTGAAATAGCCACTAACTGTAGAAAAAAAATGAACTTTACTTCGGGATAACTAACACAAAAAAAAACGATACATTTAAAAACCGAATTCCTAAAAAGTGAATCCATAATCGTAATAAAATTTTTCAAATGAAAAAAATAATTAGATGGCGCTATAGTGCTAATAATATAAACTTTAAATCTCATTAGTGTGTCAAGTAGATACACTAATTAAAAATGTTGATAGCTAACAAAGGAATCACATGACTGCAGAAATTACTGAATCTCTGGGTCCATCCTGGCCAGATCATCTTGTTTGTTTGACCAATTTACAAGTTAAGAGCGCCAATAATTTTTTAAACTAAGGAAACAAATAGGTAGTGAGGTGGTAATAAAAACTAAGGACTGATTAAAGCTTTACAATAAGTATTTGATTAAAAACAATTATTTTGGATTTGTTTTGTATAACAATTTTTTTTATTTGTTATTTTCCTTTTTCTGAAGAGTTTAAAGAAAAAAAATATTTTTTAGATTTAAAAAAATAAATAAATAAAATCGATGACAAAACGTTCTATTGCATAGACAAATATTTTCTTTTAATTCCTCATATGAAAATTAGTAAAGTTACAAAGTTTGAAATTTGTGCTCAATCATTAAAATTGTTTTCTACTTTTACACTGTCCAAATAAGAGCTTCTTATTCATTTACTATTAAAAGAAAAATTACTTGACCTCTAATGTGATAGAAATGATAGAAGATTCAATATATTAGGTGTTGAAATGAAACTTATATCAAGAGTCAAACAGGTTCTTCTAGATCATTTTGCACTTTTTCGAGGGTCATGGTTTTTATCCAATGTTTAGGCTTATTTGAAAGTCTTACCTTGTAGAAAGCCTGCAAATCTGAAATGGGTGGACTCTCCGTCTCATGGGATGGGAATTTATCATGAAGGTGGGCAATCAGCATACCAAACTGAGTGCCCCAGTCTCCAAGATGGCTTAAACGCAACACTTTATGACCCACCCACTCCAGCAATGTGGCTATCGCATCACCAATAATTGTCGACCTGAATGACAAAAACAGACATGATAAAGATATTCAAATTAAAATTAAATAAAAAAATTATCAATTTAAAGTTTGTTTTAAGCACAATCTCATCAGTTTTGGGTTTTTTTTACTGTGCAGGTTGAGGGGCATCATCCACACTGGTAGGTCCCCATTCAGGTAGTTGCACACATGGCAAATCTCACTCCACATCTCCAGGAAACTGTCATGAGCATTAAGTGCAGACAGTTTCTAAGCTATGCAATCTCTCTGCAGCAGTTCTTTCTGAGGCAATTTAGGTCAGCATCTCCCCCTCCTACTGGAGACTTCCAAATCTCGAGCTATCTTGATGGCACCACTCGAACATTCCATGTCAACAAAGTTTTTCTCTATTAATGATATCAATATCCATGAGGCCAAACTGTTCCAGCAAATCTTGCCACTTCTGGCTTCACATTACAAATCTGTCTAATCATTCATTGCCCTATCATTGCATTGCAATTGTTACAGGACTGCTTTAGACAAAGGACAGGTCTCAATTGCATGGAAGATTGCACCAAACATAGAAGCTATAAGCAGAGCCATGGGTCTTGTATGTGAGGCAACACGAATAGTGGCTGTAGTTCACAGAACTTCTTCCAATCAGTTTTGACTAATGTTTTGGTGACCAGTTCACAGACCCCTGAAGCTGAGAGCATGTCTCTTAGATAGCAAATGGAAGCTACCACCTCTAACTCATTTAAACAAATAAAATGTAGATTACCACACTTGGAAAGAATGAAAACAAAAACCGATACTAGCGATATTCATCCAGCATTGCTCGTGTGGAGATATATTGTTGGTCAAAAATAATTTAAAATATAGTCCTGTTTACAATTTTTGCCTTGAAACAAAACTTAATAACATTTGCAAGATCAAGTAATAAAAAAAACTGTTAGCATGGTGGTGTTTTCTTAAAAATACTTATTGATGTTGCATTTCTTACAGACAGCTGTAAAACAACAAATGAACTAGAACAAATTTAATTATTTTAAATCTTAAAAATATCAATAAAAATAATTAAATAGTTAAACCTTTGTTCAAATACATTCTTCAGAGATATTTTTGTTTCATTTTATTTGTTTTCTTTTAGGAAAATAAAAAAAGTCTATTTTACAAAAATTAATTTTGTTTCTTTAGCAATGCTAACAATAAAATCGAGCCAGTCAAAAGTCATATGGATGTATTATTCTACCGTCATCAGATGCACGGTAACTTCAAAATACATGAAAATTTTTTTAGCAGTTTTGATAGTAATTATTCTTCCTCTGAGACAAACTGTTAAAAAAGAAAAAATTGTTTCTTATGAATTTAAATATCTTTTCAAAGAATGTAATTTCTCAATATAATAAGACAACCTACATTGGTTTTACAACTTTGTAAAGAATTCATACTAGATTTTAGCTCCCTTTGTCAATATTGAAAAAGCATAAATTCACTACCACTACCTCTAAACACATGTTAATTGACCACAAGATTCTACATACAAATAACAATAAACAAAAGATTAAATATAAGAGTCTCTCAATATAAAAACTAAATGGCCTGATTTTAATAAGATTGGTTTGAAAACTGGGGTGGGTATATTGAAATGCCTTTAATACACTGAAATCATCAACAAGGAAAGAACACTTCAACAAGCTGCTCAATCACTCACCTCCAATGACAGAATTTAATGCTGAGCTGGCTGAAGAGCAGTATGACTGCAACACAGCCACGTTAACGTTAGAGGAAGTACAGCAGGTTCTATGTCAGCTGCGTAACAACAGGGCTCCCAGAGAGGATGGGATTCCTGCTAACGTATAGAATGCTATGCCATTGACGTTGCTGCATGGGTAGATCGTGTTTTCAGTGCAGTATAGATGACCAAGGCCATCACTGATGACTGGAGTGAAGAAATCATTCACAAAAAGGGGGGATAGGAAACTTTGTGTTTTGTTTGATGTGGTGGCGAAAGCATTTGTAGTTCTTCTGAAAAAGTTCCAGAAAGTTTGCAATCCCTGTACACACCCAACCCAGGGTGGCTTTCGTACGAGAAAGGATAGTATTGACGAAATTTTCTACCTTCATCGTACCCTCAAACAGTGGTGGACTCATCAACAGCTGACTGCCCTATACTTTATCGATTTTGCAGCTGCTTTTAACTCCGTTGACAGACTCTCTCTGGCGCATCATGCAAGCAGATTATGTTTCTGCAGAGCTTCTTCGTCCCATTTAATGCTACTAGAGGTTGACACGATTTTGAGTACAAGCATATGGTGACGAGTCAGAAATCTTTAAGTTGAAGATTGGCGTTTGACAGAGATGTGCACTCTCCACAACTATCTTCAATTACACTATTGACTACATCCTTGATCACGCTCTCCAGGGCTATCAGGGGATGGCAAGCGGATGAGAGGTGAGTGTGTCGGACCTGGCTTATGCCAATGACATCGTATTGGTGAGGTCAACTGAAGATGAGATGCAGACTATACTGGACAGGCTGCAAGAGGCTACACTTTGCATGGGTATAGCATCCACACATCAAAGACTAAGGTTCTCTCTTCCTTAGTCTCTCCAGAAGACTGGAGGCCACTGTCTCTGAACGGTGTTGTTTTGGAAGTGGAGTCATTTGTGTACCTTCATTCCATCAGTGTTCAATTCTGGCAGTGTGCGATAGAGGTCGATTGTCGAGTTAGGGCTGCTAGATCCTCTTTTGTATGCCTCCAGCGGTCCTTAGTGGGGGCGTAGGGAGATTTTAATAAACCCAAAGAGACGTATCTACCAATTTGTAACCTGGTTGATCCTCATCTATGGCTGGAAGATATGGCCAATGAGGATGGCTAATCGGCAGAGCTGAAAGTCTTTGACGATGACTACCTCCGCCGTATATTGCATTGCCGGCAAGCTGATCGTATCCCAACTGCCGTTCTCCACCAACACCGCAATCTCAAGTCTCTGCTATCTGTCCTGTGTGGTTTCGGTATGCAGCTTGTTGCCCGGAGGCAGAGCTAATTTACGATGTAATCCTCCTTACCTTTCTGTCCGGGTGGTGCAAGTATATCAGTGGACAGCTGAGGATGTGGACACAAACATCAAGGAGGACTTGGCTGAACTCTCAGCTACACAAATGGTTGGACTTTGACGATGGAATCATGATTTGTGCGACCTTGCTTTAGGCCACCATGATTCGTGATGATGTACAAGCCAAGAAAGAAGCTGGCTACATCCGAGTACGGTAAAAAACGTTGCAACAACAATTTTAATTGCAGCATTAATTTTAAATGTGTTACTATGGAAACAGAGTTTTCTGAAAATGAATATCAATTTTTCAAAATTAGATTTCGTACAATGCTAAGCAAATTATCCAAATAATTGAATTTTAAACTTACAAGGTTTCCTTTCTGAATTTTTAGCTTAATTTTGTTTCTTACATTAAAATGCAAGAAGTATTTACTTTATAATATTTTTTATAGGTTGTTATAAAGTGGGTAATAGTTTTAACATATATATTAATTGTAAATTTAAAATATTAAAAACTAATTGAATTCTCAAATTTGATTTACAGCGAAACAATCTCTGTGTATGACTACATATGTTCCTCATCTTTGTGGGATGAGCACATAGGTGAGTGAGGTTGCCAGAGGCCATTAGTGATAATGCATTGCTCATTATAAAAGAATGGAGTACTTTCAGTTGCTGAAAATATTTAATATAAGCATTAAAATTCCCCTTGTGCTGATAGCATAACAGATGAGACACTTGTCTGTCGTCATAAACAATCAGGTTTCTATCTCAGCTTGAAGTACTTGCTTGTCTAGTTGCAACTTTTTTCCTAAACAACTTCAATCAGTTCAACTAAGTCAAAATTAAGAGAAAGACACCGACTGCACATGTGGTAGGAAAGAAACACAAAGTCATTCTTTGATGAAACAAAAGTAATCTAACTCCCCTACTCCTATCATGAATTGCTTGAAGTCTTAGCTTTCACAGCAATATTAACTATTTCAATTTTTAGAGAAAACTGTCATGAGAGGGAATATCAGCTTTTTCTTATTAAAAAAAAAAATGGATTTTGATAAAAAAGATGAGAACTTGCATCCATGAAAAGCTTTAGCGATTTAAGCGGAAATCCTTTTTCTGGATTTACAAATAAGCAGAATTCTGCGAAAAACTCATTCCTGAATAGTTGTTCTCTTTGGTGTAAACACATACAGATCTTTCAAGTAAAGAATATAAAATTTTGCAGATATTTTACAAAGAAACACCACAATAAAAATTAAAAAGAACATTCTACAAAAACTTTCATTAGAGAATTCAAATATTTAAGCTACACAATTTTATTATTTATAATTGTTTAAATTGAGACATTTCTTTTATCATGGTCACTCACCATAAAAGAATATGTTCAATGACTCTTTGTTGTATTCTTTTCAGATGAAAGAAATTTCTCAGAAGATAAATATATTGAATCGTTATTATTAACAGTTTAATATATTTATTTTTTTACTATAATATTTTTTTTTAAATCAAGGGAGACAACCTTTAAAATTTGTGGTACTTATTTTTGTTCTATTAAACGTTGAAAAATATTTACAAAATCATTCTTGAATAGATATATTATCTATTGATCCTCAGACCAAATATTGATGTCTTCAAGTTCGGTTTTAAATAGCATAAATAGGTGAGTTTGAATGTAAATAGTTTACAAATGATAATTTATATTTCATGAGACCATGACAGGTCAGATTGGACCTGGGAGTAATGGCAACTAAAAGATATGTGACCACACTCAAAGCTTTCAGATTTTAGAATCCGATAGTTGGCACAATGAAATTCTATCTAAGGTTGAGAATAGGGTAGACAAAACTTATTTTCTTTTACTAAAAAGAAGAAATACACGGAAAAGATGGATTTTGGGGTGGGAGGGGAAGTATCTGAGTGAAGAACACCTTGCAAAAGTGTCATAGGCAGTAAGATAGCAGAGAACTTCTTTAAAAAAAAAAAAAAACGAAGAAAAGCAACAAAAAAAAATGAAATTGTAGAATGAAAAGATGTTTTACCTAAGATGGCCGACATGCATTTCCTTGGCAATGTTTGGTGAAGAAAAGTCAATAACGACTTGCTGTTTCTTGGCAACATAGGGAGGTCGAACACCTCGACAGAGTAAATCACTAATTTGTTTGGAAATAAAATCACGATCCAAGAAAGTGTTGATGAATCCAGGACCAGCAATTTCAACCTGAGAAACAAATTTAAAAAAAAAAAGGGGGGGTAATTAAGAAACTAGACTCCATCAGAATAGCTTACAAGAGAGTAATTAACACTGGCAGGGCCTGTGGAAATACCATGGTTAATTAAAGAAAATAGGATGGCTGATGCTCTGACAGATGGCTGCAACTGAATAACAAAGACCATTTTTTTGTTTACTTATGTATTTAGTGGCATCATAGACTCCATTAATAAAAAAAAAACATGTATTGTATATTATAGTTAAAATATAATTTAATCAGGGAAGACATTGAAATCTATTACATGCAGTTTTATAATATCTAGCAAATGTATACATCCGTCAGGCACAAATATATGTTAGAGGTTTTGCAAAGATCGTGCAATTTTTACACAGTAATAAGTTTATAGTGATATGTCATAAATAGTCTTTTATACTTTCAAATTTTTCCCATAACTTAATTAAAATATTAAAAATAAATAAAACAAAAAAGTAAATGTGGATTTGTATAAAAATGAATAAAAAAGGAGAGCTCTCTTTTTCAAATCTTGCAAGGTCTAGCCACGCTAACAAGCCATAGATGGCAAAACATGTGTCCATGGAAAATTACATTTTATTACATATGTGTATATATGTGAAAGGGTGAGGAATACGTTTTCAATTTTTCTTAAATTATCAAGATGGTGTATAAATAATTTATTTTCGTGCACTATCTAAGTATTGTCCCTTTGAAGTTGATTTGATTATTAAATATTCGATTATTTCTTATCTGCTTATTAAGAATGGCCTTGGAGATTAAGAACCTTATCAAAGTTATTAAAATGGTGACTGAGGCTTCTATTAAGTCCTCATAGAAAGAAAAAAGAGGAATGGAAGAATCCAGACCCAAGCAATTGACACACAGGGAGAAACAAGCAGGAATGTGTGAATAACAACCAGAAAAATTAAATTTTTAAATATAAAACCATTTTGTGTTCTAATCTTTAAATGCTATTATCTCTAAATAGTATGCCGGAATCCAAAGGAATAGTAGATTCTACATGAAGAAAAGTTAAATCAATCCAGTGAGATGAATAAGACATTAAATATAATTCTTAGGATTTAATGTTGAGCGACGAAAATGCTATTTAAAACTGAAGTGTGAAATCATCATCGTATTCAGTTTAAAGTCTTTTTTACATGCTGGAATGCGTTCGACAGCTTTAACAAATTGACTTCTAAACTAATCTATCTCTGGCCAAGTCTTTATCTATCCATCTTTCTCTTAAGTATATCCTTATCACTTCCTCTGATGTTTTCCATGGCCTACCTCTGTGAACTGAACCTGCTACCTAAACTGTTCTACACCTACTAACCAAAGAACTTTCATCCATTCTTTCAATGTGGCTATAGAATCAAAGTGTCCTGTTCTGTACACATCTCCAGATACTGTCCAGATTTAATCTTCCTCTGAGGTCATAAGAAAGACTGAGAAAAATTAATTTTTTTTTAAATTGTCGCGGTTCAACAACACCACGACGTTGTTTACATTTTTAAAAAGACGCCATCTTGGAATAACCATAGCAGCAGCAGAAGTCGCTGTTTGTTTTTGCCATGATCTGGACATCAGCAGCAGCAGCTGCCTTTCTCTTAACCCTTTCCATGGAAATGTACTAGCTGCTCCCTGTGCTTTGACATTTCGCTAATGTTATTTTTAGAAGATTGGAAAAACCCAATTTTTAATCGCCATTTTTTGTCAACAATGATTAAGCAGAAATCAGCAAGCGAATATTTTCGTTAATTTTCCTTCAAGGGATACACAAGCATTTCGGCAACTATGCCGATAACCTTGCTAATACTTTCAAGGAGTCTGTCAACTAGGTTTTACAGCTAGAGATTCTTTTGGAATTTATTTGTCAAAAATTAATCCCTTTCACAGGACCGACGAAAGTAACTTGACATAAGTTTCATGAGATCTCTAGCTCCTCGTTCAAATTCCCAGTTCAGCCGGGGGGTCAGGAGGCCCCCCACGTCCGACTTGGTCCATAGATGGACCAGTCGTCGGCAGTCTGAGTTCCTACACACAGCAGTCGCAACTCCTGCACCCGCAGTCCTGAGTTCCTGCACACAGCAGCAAAGATACAAACAGCCCTTTTCAGGGCTACTAATGCGATTTACTCTCTTTGCTACTTGCCTGCATCTCCAGTTTCTGCCCAACTCTCTCCTGCACCAGCACCCTGCAGTCTGAACTCCTGCATCAGCAGTCCTAAGTTCCTGCACCCTGCAGTCCCGAGCTCCTGCACCAGCACTCTCCTACTCTCCTGCTCCAGCAGTCCCGAGCTTCCTGCTCCAGCACCCTGCAGTCCTGAGCTCCTGCGCCAGCACTCTCCTGCTCCAGCACCCTGCAGTCCCGAGTTCCTGCACCAGCACTCTCCTGCTCCAGCACCCTGCAGTCCCGAGCTTACTGCACCACTCCTGCACCAGCGGCTCCAACTCCTTATCAGGGCTACTACTACTACTACTACTCACTCAAACTACTGCAATAATTTTTTGCCAGCCAGCGACAACACGGGTACCTTGCCAACATCGGTAGACAGCTACCCAGCTTTCCTCTGCAACACCACTCCTGCTGTTCCAGTTTTCCCGTCAACAGAGACGCTACTCTAGCTTTTCCAGGTTCTCCTGATCCAGCGACGCCATCTCAATTCACTTCACTTGTTATTACCATATGGTAAATAAACATCCTTCTTTAAACTGATCACCAGTCTTTGTCCTCTCTTCTTTGCCATTGCCGTTACTTGCCCGTGTCCACCTTTTCTTAGTTGTTGGGGCCGATCGATCAACCCCAACGGTCGGTCGGTCCCGCAACAAAATAACTTCAAAACTCTTAAGCTAATAAAATCAAAGTTGAAGGCAACCATTCAAAGTTATTGTCACAATTGACAACAATTTTTATGACGTTATAAAGCTTGACAGTGTCATCTTCAAAATTACATAATTTATAAAAAAATTTAAAAAATGATCATGAAATAAAAAAGAAAGCCTCCCAGAGATGCATCAAAACAAATCAACTCACTTTCTCAATATAAGGAGTGCTTGGTAAGTGCTGGAGAATCTGTTCAGCAATTTCACGTGGATTCATTTTTGTCCCAAGATTTTTCAGAAGCTAAAAAACATGGAAAAAAATACACATGCTAGAATTTTTTTTTAAAGCATTATTAACAATTTAATATATTTATTTACTTACTCAAGTTCAATTTTTACTAATTTTCAAAAACAATCCAAATAATAAAAAAATATTCCATTGCTCCCAATCTAAATTTTAATTTAATTCTTTTTATTTTGAAAAAAAAATGTTTTTAAGACAAACAAATACAAAGAAAACAAAAAATATTGGGTTAAATTAAATTTTTACAACAAGCAAAACCAAAAAAATGAAGTCGATGATGAAAATAGTAAAAAAGTATTTATACACTTTTATTATTCATCTTTTTTATTAGTCATTTAATAGAAATTAAATGGCTAATTTCTTAAAAGTTAAATTAAAACATTTCTAGTCTATTGACAACTACTAAAATTTTGTGCATAAAAAAAAAATTTATATTCCTTTATCCTTCCATACATAATATTCTTGGTATCGATAATAATTTAACAGCAGCATTCAGTAATCACAACTTATTAACATTCCAGGTTTGTAATAATCTGCATTCTTCTTATATATATATTTTTAAAAATAACTAAGGCTTTTATTAAATCAAATTACTTGATACTTTAATTTACTTAAATTGAAGTTTACAATAAGTTAACATGGCTTAACCAGATGGAAATTTTTATCTTGAAAATTATTATTTTTTTTAATCATTTACCTTCAGTCATTAGCGTTAGAATAAAACCCACATCTTATATAAACTATAACATTAACGAAACATTTACTCCCCCCACACCCAGTGTCATACCTTCTAAGAAAGTATTGAAATTAAATTGAACTGTTACATTTATTCAAGATTATGGCAAATATGACTAAATTGAAAAGTACTAAATTCCCCCTGGCAATTTAAAAATGTTTAGTGTGTACTTTTTACATGAGTAGACTTTTTTTAAATCAAATTTTATGCTGAAAATCACGTACGCATATTATGCAGGTATGCACATTACATGTGTTTTTTATGGCATGGTCGATTTTTTTTTACAGTACACTTAATTTAGCATTAATTTTTAAGATTATAAAAAACTTTTGAAAAACTTACTTGTTTCATTTTTAGAGGGGTCGCGGGGTGAGTCACAATGTTAGTTTAACAACCTTCAACAAAACATGTCACCTCATAAAACCCAGGAATCAACTTACGTCAAACTTACATAGCGAACTGACCTCTTATCCTAAATCTAAATATTAAACAGGTAAGTTTTTAAATATTTTTAGAATCTCAATATTTCTAGTGTTCAGAAAATTCAATAATTTTGAAAAGGTAGGGAAACTTCCGAAGTCAATAAATACGAATTGATTGATGCATGTGATTTTTTAATGAAACTAGGAATACAATTCTAATTTTATGTTATAAATTAATAAAGTAACATACATGTAAAAATACTAAAAGTACACAAAGTCGCTTATTGGGAATCTACTAATACGTTCTTAGAAAATCTGGTTAAAGTGTCCAGAAGAGAAAGGTGTTGGAGCATCATATTCTCTAGAAATACAGTTCATTTTTTTCAATAAAATACACCATAGATGCTCAAACTGTGACATTCGTCAAGAGATGGCCATTTCATTGAATCTCGTTTTTCTGCTTACATCACAGTGGTGTGTACTAAGCAGATACACCTAAGAACTTTGAAGAGAACGGTTACACGCTACATATGCACATATGACCGTAGTCATTTTTGTCTGAAATTATTTCATCTTTGATCTAGTAATTGTTTGGTATTTAAAAAAGGATATTGATGAATAATCATGTGATTATCAAATTCAACTCATTTTAAAATTTAAGATGGATGCCCAAATCTGTCTCGAGAAATCTTCAATAAAAAATACTTGCTTATTTTCTAAAATTTGAAATATTGTTTTTACACAATAACAATATGCCTGTAGCATAACATAAAATGTTTTGTTTATCCTAATACAAAATTCTAATTTAGTTTTGAACATATATAAAATTGAATTAGCTTTCCAAAAAGGGGCCCTCTGGATTAGAGCAAAAATTTAAATTGTCTTAGTCTAGAAGGATTACTCCATCACTGACAGAGGATAGAAAAGATGAAATGTAGTATCAGAACAGGTATCTGTGAGTAGGCAAGTGAATAAATAGGAAGAAAAAAAAGCTAAACATAACGTTTCCAGAATTCGACAAGAGTGTCGGAGGTTACATTTGCCAAAACGTAAGAATAACATCCCAGATGAGAACAGCTGTTCGAATAGTTCAAATAATACAAGTATTTAACCTGTTTTCAAGCAAATAAAATCGATTTCTCGAAAAATAATTGGGGGGGGGGGGGGGGGGCTCTCAAGTATAGTTTTAAGCAATTTAATACGATTTTTCTAAGTTTTTTTTGGGGGGTGGGCCTCCCCATTAGTTGTAAATTGGGACTAAGCCGCCCCACCCCCACCCTATTTTAAAGTAACTATTTACTCTTGTTTTTAAGAAAAAATAACATCGATTTGTCCAAGTTATGGGAGGGGGCTAGGTTCCCTTCCCTATAGATGTAAATATCCTCACCACCACACCCAATATTTAACCCAAAACATTAAAATTTATTTTCTGTTGTTGTGTGAAATTTTATTTGTAACCATGTTTTTGTTCTTTATTTTTTGGGTGAGTGGCCACCTGGGCTTAAGTTTAGTGGTAGGGTTAAGGGACGATTCTGGGGGAAGTACCCGGACTTAGGGTTAGTGGAACGGTTAAGAGAGGGTTGTTGTTTTGGGGGGTGGGACTGTTGCCACCCAGACTTTGGGTTAATAGAGAGTTGTCATTTTGTTATTTTCCCCTCCCCCACAAACATACAATATTTTACAAACTTAACAAAAGAAATTCCGGTTATATACCCTTAAAACACTATTTGGTTAAACACTTCCCAGAAATAGATGATCATTTTACATTAAACTTATGTACAAAACTGATCTCTATTCTAAAATAATTGATTTTCTTCCTCCATATTTTTCAGGGTGTTCACACATAATTGCTGGAAAAGTGGAATCTCATTTTGTGTGTGTGGTTGTAGCCGAGGATCCTCATTTATTTTTAAATGTAAATATAATTTTCTTTTTAATTTGACAAACTTCTTAATGTTTTCTCTTTATATTTTGTATCCAAGATTTTGATAAACTCATTATGAAATCTTTATCTATATTTTTCAATTGTGTTATTTTTCTGATGCTATTTTTACCTAAATTCGTTATTAAAATCTATAAATTTTAATTTTACTGGTAGTTTAAAATCAATAAATATTTATCATTTGTACCAGCAATGGAAAATTAAGTTTTAAACAAAAAAATTTATTAATTAGAAGAATCGCTTTTGGAATGAGAAATTCGACTCAAATTTTTCTGATTCTGATGCCCCAAAAAGTTTTGATTTTTCAGATTCTTAATTCCAATTAATCGTCCCAACACTAATATAAACAATAAATTTAAATTATCTAATTCAATAATATTTTAACATAAATAATGGGTAAGTCTAAACTCATCAAAATAGAGTTATCGCCCATTATTAATTCAAGTTACGGAAAATCAATGAAACAAAAAGAAGAAAAAAACTACTATAGAAACCAAGAGTTTTTCCTGAGGAAAATATTGTGATCAATTTTGTGGAGAAACAATTATAAGCAGCTGATAATATTTGAATCAAATTGTAGTTTAGAGCTAATCAGATGCTCCTCCTTTTAAGAAACAATCCCATTACATGGATATTAGATTTCCTGCCACAAATGTAGTAAGCCCCAAATTTAAATATTATGATCCTTTCCCTCCAAAATTACTTAATAATAAAATATATGATAAAAGATTAGGTAGTGAAACTCAGTTCCGGTTGCTGCTTCGCAGACAGGAAAGCGGTGTCAATGCAGAAAGTGTTATTCATTATAATTCACATAGGAAAATCAAACATTTTAATTGAATTTTTACGGTATCTTTTGTTTATTAAATTGTTAAGTGAAAGTACAGAATAGTTGACAAAGCCATGTTAAGAATGGTTTTCTAAATTATAACATTATTTCAGCCTGGTCCGTAAACTGCAGAAATACCAGTTTTGGGGCTTTTTTTTTTACAAATACTCAATGAATTGGAAATAGTTTTTTTCTTTCTTTTTACAAATACTTTTTTTTAAGAAAAACAGTTTATAATGAATATTAAAAACTAGCTGTACCCGTCGCCCGGCGTTGCCCGGCAGAAATATAAAATAAATTAAAATTTGTCAACATCCGACAGAACACAAATAGGTCACATCGGACAATTTTTAGATTTGTCAGTTTGGAATTGTCAAAGGGGGGAAAGAGGAGGTAAGGTAAGATATTGCTTAATGGTACATCAACCCTAAGGATCATTTCATGCCATGAATGTAGAAGGAAATATTCTTCATTTGAGTCTTAAGTCAGTGGGTCATTTATATTAGTTAAGAGCTTTGGTATTTTTAATTGTTGTCATTTGGTGAAGGTGCTTCAAGTTCTTTATATCTTCAAATGTTTAATTATGGTTTTTGGTTTGGGTGTTTTGTTTTACGACATATCAACCTTTTTGGGTTATTTAATGCCAAATCTGGTCATTTTGGTGAAGATTTTTATGCTTCAAGTTCTTTATATGTTTAAGTATTTATTCATGGTGTTTGGTTGAGTGAAAGGGTGAGAGGGCGAAAGAGGGGAGAAGGAAGAAGAGGGGAGGGAAATTGATTTTTGTTTTGGATTTTGCAGAACATAATTGAGTTTTGCAAAGGAAAAAAAAACAACAATAAAATATCAATGTTTTGTGCATTTTGAGTCGAGTGTTCTGCTTTCTTCAAACTCTTTTTCTTTTAATTTGAAGCCGTCGATTACATCTCCTATATGCTAAAATCTCAAAACCCGGAACTAAAACATTTATCTCAAGATAGAGCAAACAATATTATTTCAGGATTACTTTAACATACATTCAATGACAATTTAAAGTAGGGCTAAATTTTATGACTCAAAGGAAAGAAAAAGGTAGAATTGACAGCTTTTGTGTTTCATCAATCTTTGCTGTCAATCAATGAAGGCATCAAAATAAAAGTTTACGGTGAAATTAATTTTAAGTTACCTTTGGAGACATCAAGAGCGACATGTTAATGAAATATTGAACTCACCTGACTAATAGGCATTGCACTGTTGCACTGATAGTCTCCAAACTTGACGTTAGTACTTGGGACTACCATGACGGGAGCATCTGACCCCAACTGGGGGAAGGCAGCTTGGATGGCCAAGGAAAATACTTGCTCTATGATAATGTTCACACTTAACATATGATCAGGTTCTTTCTTTTTCTCAACTTCAACATTCTAAAAAATAAATAGAAATAAAAAGATAAATTAAGAATAAAAAATCATGAAAATAAGCAACAAATTCTTATACAAAAAAAAAAAATCATTGAAGAATATTAGTTGTAAATGGTAGGGAAACCAGCAGAAAATTCTATCTGGAAAAAGGGTACATAAAAAAGAAAAAAAGGGGAGTGGGGTAAAAGAAAGAAATGAGGAAAAATAAGGATAAAAAAGAGAAAAGCAAAAAAAGGAAAAAGAAAAAAGGAAAGAAAAGGAGTGAAAAAGAAAATATAAGAAAAGGAAAGGAGAGATAAGGAAAAGGAGAAAAAAGGAAAGAATAAGAAAGGTAAAAAAAGAAAAGGAAGAAAAGAAAAGCAAAAAGTAAAAAGCAAATATGGATCATCATCATTATCATATTTGGTTTAACATCCATTTTACATAATGGCATGCATTTGACGGCAATAAGAAATTGAGGATCAATTATAGTTGAGGCATCCCAGAATGAACAACGACCAAAAGGACACATTTTGCTTTGACACCGATTTTTTTTTTTTTAGTTCCGGTTCAATCAAAAGCAAAATAATACGTACATTTGTGACTTTGCCATTGCAAATTATTTTTATTAAATAGGGGTTTTATATATAAAAACTTTTATTAAGAGCCTAAAAAATACATTTAGTTTTATTTGCAAGTTCGTTTTGTTACACGCACATTGAAAAAAAAAAGTTTTTTTTTTTGTTTTGTAAACTTTGGAGATATATATATATATATATTATATATATACACTGTAAACATTTTTACATATTCAAGTGTTTTTGTACCTACAGATGATATCGATTCAGGATATTTACCCTCATCAATGCAGGAGTGGTGGTTGCAAGTGGCTATATGGGATCGAACGCAGTTCGTAAATTCAGCCTAGAATCACAAGCCTAACATCTATGCACACGCGGCCACGAGAAATCTCCACAGTAACGTTTTGTAAATGAAGCTTTTTTTTATTAAAAATGTGTGTATAAGAAAACGTGCTTGTAAGTAAAACTATGTACTTTTTAGGCTATTAGTTAAAACTTTATAAATAAGCACCCCCCCCCTTTTAAATAGTAAAACTTTCTGTAAAAATCCCCCCCTCGCACAGGCTTTTTATAAAAAAATTTGCGACGGCAAAATTATAAATGTAAGTATTTTGGTTTTTATTCAACCAGAATTCAAAGTTTTTTTTTAAAAAAGCAGCGTCATGGCTAAGTGTGTCCTTTTAGTCGTTACTCATTCTTGGATGCCCAGAGATAGGCTAGTTTGGAAGTCAATTTTGGATTAATTGTACATTAATCCGAAATTGACTTCCAAACTAACCTATCTCTGGGCAGGTCTCTATTTATCACTCTTTCTCCTAAGTACATTTTTATCACTTATTCCAATGTTTTCTTTGGTTTTCCCCTGTGAACTGGACCTGCCATCTTAACTGTTCTACATCTACTGATCCAAGAACTCTCATCTATTCTTTCAACTTTGTTATACCATCAGCGTCTTCTGTTCTGCACACATTTCCCTATACTGTCCAGATATAATCTTCCTCTGAGGTCATCAGAACTAAGCCTCTGTTTAAGACTCACATTACAAGCTGGAAGAAATTTTCAGCTTTGGTAAAGAATTTCTATGAAGAAAGGTCATGTAATAAGCCATAAATTATCCAAACCAATGTTGTAGAGACTTTTAGAAAATCTTTTTTTTCTTTAATGTTAATGATTTTCAATAGAGTTTCAGAATAAAGGCCACATCGATTTTTAATTTCTTTTTTTACTAGCAAAAGGTGTTGGACGACAAAATAGAAAAGTTAAAGTGTGTAAGATCTTTCTTTTTAAACTTCTCTCTCAACAACAATCTCTTTATTCCTCCTCTAGCACAAGGACCATTTCACACCACAGGTCGATGAAAAATAAAAATGCCTAAATAACCCCCCCCCCCTCCTTGACTAATTTTGTTCCTGTTGACCCTCGAAATAAAATATGAACATTAGAAAACAAACAAAAAAAATGTGTCCATATTGTGCCCAAGGCAACATCGAAAAAGAATATATCTGCTTTGTGTTGTTTCTGACTTTTAGGTTGACACACACAGACAACATTAAAAGAAATGCATCGAGAAAGTTAAAAATAGACTGACACATAACTATAAAGCATATTCCAACAACGTTCGTTCAATTCTCTAGTCAATCATTCTATATGTGCCTCCCTTCGCATAAAAAAAACTTAAATTTGCTTCTTGACGTGATAATGTCTCGTGGCTGTATGGTTATGACACTTGCTTGCAGAGTCTAGGTTGATTCTGTAGCAGGGGTTCGAATCTTGCGACCGTCTAATATTATTATTCCCTACACTGATGAGAGCAACAGCTTGAAACGCTGGCGTATATAGGTAAAAATGATTTAATATTATTTACTTAAAATTAATATTGGTATGTATGTATATATATATATATATATATATATATATAGGCAACATTAAATAACACAGAGTGTTTTTGCTTGATAAGACTTTTTTTTTAATCAATTTTACAGATAGTCCATTTAGTATTACGGCCAAATTCGTGTATGTAAGTTTTGTAGGTTTCTTGCTCCATTTTTCTTTTCTTTTTCGTTAGCACTTTCGATTTGATTCGTCAAATCATCTTCAGGCAGTATTAGTTTTGGTGTCTTTACAAATATGTCTTTACTGTTGAGTTTTTTTGTTTTTACGGCTAGTAATTAAGAACTTTAAAAAGAGCATCTATACTATTGAGATTTTACATGCAAATGTGATTACGTTCTAAGCGCATGCAAGATTCAAAAGTATGATTGCTCAACAGCTAAGAATTTGCTAACGTTAATTATGCTAGACACTTTAAATTGCTGTGACTAGTTTCATAATTCACTTTATTGATTGTGGGATGTTTAGTTTTTATGTAGAGGGTTTCAAGAATTTTAAATCTTGGTATCATGGTATATTATTTTAGTATTGTTACTAGGATGTGGCTATGTTGAGTAAAAAAACCTCAACAGTAAAAACATATTTGTAAAGACATCAAGACTAACTCTGCCTGAAGATGATTTGATGAATCAAATCGAAAGTGCTAGCGAACAAAGGAAAGAAAAATGGAACAAGAAACCCACATACATATATCGGATTGACATCCTAATAACTAAGGGGAGACAAGTACGACCTTTCTATCAATTGTTGACTAAGCCCTTTTTTCGTCTCTAAGAAAGAGAGCCTGCGGGGCCTTTGATCTCGGCAAATCACGTTGACAGAGGTTTCCGACCAATCACAGACCAGAGATCATGCGTGACCACGCGTGATTTGAGTGATATAAAAGAAGATACGCCTTTCTTCTCCTCCTCTTTTTACCCGCTCCCATCAAGTAACACGATCCTGTCAACGAAGTCTTCCTCTTCCTACGACCAGCGATTAAGACGATCCCATCAACAGACAAAAAAGGCATGGGGCAAGAAAACACTGCCTACTACTGTCTAACAGTTACTACACGCCGTCTCCCCTTTCCTCCTCACCGGACACAGGACGAATAGTAAGCTTACACCCTTTCTTTTATTTCTCTGTTTTTAAGTATGTTCAAACGCCAAATTCCTACCATGTCGTACGCACCAAAAAAAGGGGTAGAGAGACGGCTCATTTTCTAATTTACGCGCACACCAAAACACGTGTGTTTTCCAAGAAGAAACTTTAAAAGACAATAAAATGAACATTTTCCTGTGCACAAAACTCAAGCTTTTCATTGAGGAATTTATACAATTTAATTGAACCACGTTAAATAAATTGTTATGTTTATATGTATTTTTGAGTGCTGGCTTTCTTACTTTTTGTGTTGGTTATTGGCGTATTTTTACTCGTTCTTTCATGTTTAACGTTAAGAATTTGTTAGTACCCCCACACATACACCAATTTGACCAAAATAATAAATGAACTATTCTGAAAATTCAAAAAAGTCATATCAAGCAAAAACACTACGTGTTATATAATAATGTTTGCCTAAATTAAAATACGCTGCCTATTTAGGCAGTGTCACGCACACACACATATATATATATACAGGGTGATTCATAAGTCACTTCACTTAGCTATTTAAAATATTATAATATTAATGCTCTATCCAGTATATTGAGCTTCAGTTTTTTATCCGGATGTTTCACTAATTATAAGATATTAGTTGACGCTTATATCTTTTGTTGGATTGCTTCATATATATATATATATATATATATATATATACAGGGTGATTCATAAGTCACTTAGCAATTTATTTTTGAAATTCTAAAGTTAAAAAATACGGTAATACAAAACAAAGTTTATTCAACAAATTCATTTATGGGAGTTTAAAATTACAGCAAATTTTCAAAATTTCCACCTTCGTTCTGCATGCATAGCTCCTTTTTTTTTGTAAGGAATTTACGACTCTTTGTAGCATATTTGATTGATTATGGTGTTGTGCGAAGGAGGCTTTCTATTCACATCACGTTTCCTTTGCCTTTCAACAAGTGTGGGAAATTCATCAAATTTGGCCATATGAATAACAATAAAAATTCGCTCTTCAATTGTAAATGACATTTTAAATACTTTTGTTGAATCCATACAGTCCATCCAGGTCATACAAGTTGAGAAGCATAATCAGGAAGGACATTATTCCAAGATACAAACAGCAGTCCAAATATGTGAAAGTATGTTTTTGGATTGATATGTTTGATGTTATGTATTTTTATATATTTGTGTATATAATTTTATATATTTTCAAAGCGTAATTTTATTGCCTGTAGTAGTATAACTGCGGTAATGGTCCTCTGAAGAGAAGAATTATCTTTGAAAACTCATGAGCTAAGGACTTAAGGATGCTTTGCATGAACTTTGAATTCTAATAAAATTTGATTGACACCTTATTTTATTACTTCATTTTATATTATAATATATATATATATATATATATATTCCAACATTAAAATCAATTATTTTAACCTGATTAACAAAATATAAGAAGTAAATGAAATGCATAGGGAGATTCAGTGTAAAATAAACACTGACATTATAACCGGTGCAGCTTTTTAAATATAAGCATTTTCTCTCTCTCTCTCTCTCTCTCTCTCTCTCTTTTTCAGGTAAGTGGAAGAAAAAAATTGTTGATAAATTAATACATAAAAAAAGAAACGGTCTAAATGTTGTCCCTCCAAACAAACAAACAAATTGTGTTCATGTTGACTCCCAAAAGAATGATTATAAAAAAGTTTTTACAAAATCTGCCTGAAGCACTGGTGAATATTTCGGCTCTGTACGTGTCTCGTGTAGTTTTTTTTTAATACTTTTAGCTGGATACACAGACAACTTTCCTTATAATAATTTTTGTTTTAAATACATAAAAAAAAATTTGTAACAAAGCATTTTAACCTGATTAAGAAAAATAAAATGCATGGAGAGATTCAGTTTGTAATGTACATTGACATTATAACAGGTGTAACTTTTTAACAATATCTATTCAAAGATTTAGAAATTATTAAACTGATAAGGTCAGTGTAAATTTTATAATAAACATTTTATCACAAACTGAAAACAAAAAACTTGTAAATTTGGGATGTTATAACTGTATTTAAAAAAATTGCTTAATTGATATTAATCTGAATTTTATTTTTTCAAAAATTCACAAAAGAAAGTGAAAACCAATATTGCTTTTATTCTGAAACGCTGTTTTCTTTAACAAAAAAATTTCATGCAACATTTTTATGGGAAAATAAAATGACCTTTGAAATAGTGATACTAAATACTTCTGAAATCTTATCTTGTTTTTCCCAGAAAGTGAAACAAAAAGTTTCCAAAATTATTACTACGTTCAAAATCACTTTTTTCCACTTAATACTTAAAATAACCTTTGCGGGCAGGGCAGGTTAGAATGAAGAGGTTAATACTTTTGTTCAGTCTGATGAGATATTTAAAAATTATCTTATCTACTCAATTTTAAGACTCGATTGACTAGCAAGAATATTATCTGACATTGTTCACAAACAAAAAGGGAATATGGAATTGAAGCATAATAGTAAAATATAGTTTTCTTTGATTTAATTGATTTTGCTTTCCAGTATATCAACCCTTTTTTGAGTTATTTAATGCTGAATTCAGTCATTTTTTTATAAAAGTTTGTATGCTACAAGTTCTTAACATTTTGAATTATTTATCCATGGTGTGTATTTCTGAAAACTTAATTTTGTGCAGTAATTTTAAAAGATTAACTTCTAAATGAATAAATGCAAAATTTTTTTTCCAACTATCCTAACTATATTAACATCAAAACAGCTGATGATTATTTATGATACAACATAACAGTTTGAAATAATATATATATATATATATATATATATATATATATATATATATATATAGTACTCTCCAAACACCCATAAACTGCTTTAGATATTGCTTATTTGTATATTTATTTTTTTAACAGCTTCTAATAAATTAATATTCTGCAATATACATTTAACATTAGAGAAATCGGTGCAAGGCCCATCAACACAGATCAGCCCAGGTATGATAGAATATGCTTTAGGCCAAATGAAGGATGCAGAACCTTCTGGAATAGTCCCTGAAATGCTGAAAGCATCTGGTAGGGTCAGGATTTTAATCGTATCAGAAATAGTGAATGCTATCATAAGAGTGTGTGCCAGAGTAATTATAGAGGTCTGAAGCTCCTACAGGAATTAGTGATTCAACATGTAGCAGACTACAGGTTGATATAGATCAGGCGCAGCTTGGCTTTGTACCTGGCAAGGGGCACAACTGATGCCATATTCATCGTTGGCCAACTACAGGAGATATATATATATATGCAGGCAGGAGACTACATAACGTTAGTGAACCTGGAGAAAGCATTCGACAGAGTCCCAAGAGAGGTGCTATAGTGGGCAATGGAAAGGTAGGCATAGAGGAGTGGTTTGTCTGTCTAGTGCAATGCGGGTGAATGACACAGTGATAGCTTCAATATCAAGGTTGGAATTCACCAGGAATCTGCCCTGAATCCTTAACTTTTCATCATAGTCTTGGAAGCACTGTTAAGAGAGTTTCAGTTGGGCTGTCCATGGGAATTAGTCTATGCTGATGATTTAGTTACCATTGCAGAGTCCTTGAAACAGCTAAACTGAAGATATGGAAAAACTGTCTGGAGATAAAGGGTTTGAGGGTGAACTTGCCTAAAACCAGTGATGGTGTTTGACTCTGGTTTACAATCTCTAAGGGACCTTGGTTAGTATCTTTGTTCTGTGTGCCGGAAGGGTGTTAGAAGCAATGTGATACAATTTAACTTGTGCTTATTGTGGGTCCACAAAAGATGCAGTGACCTTACGGGTAGGTTAGCCCCAAATCCAACTTCAAGTGTAGGAGATGCATGGGACAGGCACATCCTATTGACAGTCGTCCCCACAAAGAGATGGTACTAGATGACAATATCCTAGAGGTAGTAGACTCCTTCTGCTATCTAGAAGATATGCTGAGTGCAGGTGGTGAATATCAACTAAGTATGACCACAAGGCCTTGGGCGAAATTTTATGAGTTGCTACCTCTAATAACAACTAGAGATGTCCCTCTCTACATCCGAGGTAAGTTGTATAGCAGCTGTCAGCAACATCATGATATATGGCAGCGAATGCTGAACCCTCACCCAGCCCTCTCTCGTAATGACAGATCCATGAGCAGATATATAAAATCTGACTCAACCCATCACATCAGGTCAGAGGATTTGCTGAAAGCACTACACTTGCCCAGCATAGAGGTTATCCTAAGGATGAATTGATTATGCTGGTATAGTCATGTGGAACGTTCATCCTCCTGGATAAACAGTTGCAGAAACATGGATGCTTCAAATCGCAGGAAGGTTGGTTGGTTGGCCAAAGAAAACTTAGAAGCAAGTGATTGGACATAACTGCACAGAGTGGAATTTGGAGACAGCTGACCCACAAGAACTTGACTGAGCTTGCGTAATATCAGAAAATATCTGACCCCTGAACAAGGGAAAAGTGCTGTTAAATGAATAGCAGAAGATACATTTGTAATCTGAAATGTCATATTTTCTTATATATACGTAATAGTTTCGTTGATAGTAAAGGAGTTGAGTATAGCAGACAGAGTATCATGCTGTCTGCTTCTTTTTCTCTGTCCTTCTCAACGTCACTGAGCATGTGAGAGAGAGGGGAAGGGTGCCATGCTGTGTTCGCTATGACTGTGATAACTGCTGGTTTTCTTGTCTTTTCGCTCGCTGGGACTTAACAATAGAACAGGAGTAAGAGGGGGAAAAGGTGAGCGTGCGATAGTGTGAGGACGAAGAGAAAGAAAAAAGAAAACAAAATTGGAAGAGCAAGCAGACGACACTTGATTTTTAGCAGACATTTTAGACAGTTGAGAAAAAAAAACAGTTAAGAAAAACATGATTGAAGACAAAAGATATGATATCCCATCGGTTGAAAAGATATACTAACAGATAAGTGAACTTTGAACTGTTGACAAATATAAATATCTATTAATATTACGGACAATGTCAAACTCTGAGAAAAACTTTTCATTATTATTTTTATTGAATTATATTCCTGTTGCACTCTAGCATTAAATTGTTCATTTTAATTTTTTCCATGTTTGTATTTCTTTTGCCAATTATCTCATGTTTTACTGTAGACATCATTACAGAATTCAGGAAACATACCTCCAAGCCAAATTCCAGCAAAATATAAATGTTAAATTTTGTCAGCTATTAATGATAACAGCCATCACATTTTTGGGGGCTCATCACGGCATTCCGTCAGAGCTCATACAGAAATCAGACCTTATTTAACTCATAGACAGAACCCTAACAAATATTACCAGTCCAGTTAAAGTGAATCCAGAATTAATGTCAACCACTCCCAAATTTGGGTCTTATTACCATCATCATTATATTCGGTTTAATGTCTGTTTTACATGCTGGATTGCTTTTAGAAATTAACTTCCAAACTAACCTATCTCTGGACAGGTCTTTATTTATCCTTTTCTTCTCTCAAGTCCATACTTATCAATATTTACCTTGGCCTTTACTTGTGAAATGATCCTCAACTGTTCTATGTATTTAAAATAACTTTGTTTTTTTTTAATATATTCATAGAAGTATCTTATTTCAACATCCATATTTAGGTCTTTACATTTTTTTAATTTATTTTTATCGTAATATTTTATGACTGTATACAAGAAATTGTTGTCTATATAAATAAAGCAATTACTTAAGTTTTTGCATTCGGAATCCCTCTCCTTTTATATATTGAAATATGAGTATGTATTTTATTTTATTATTTTTGCATATTATTTCACAAAGGCATAAATAAATTAAATGCATTTAATAATGAGATAGACAGAAGAAAAACATAGACTCATGCCTTTCTGAGGAAAGTCAATGGAAACTAAATATAATTAGCTTTCAGTTAAAATTTGATTCTAATTTTCTTAACCTAAATGAAGGGGAGACAAAAAAAGACAACCACTATCAAATACCTTTTCATAGAAATTCTACTTCATTGGCACAAAATGGGAGAAGCAGAAATGTACCAAAGTAGAACACAGAAAGCCACGAGACTAGATATCTGTTAACATAGGTTCTAATCTAAAAAAAAAAAAACGAACAAATAGCAGTTTTACAGCAATCGCCGTTGAGTGGGAAAAATTAGGAACTATATAGTTATCCGCCTTGTGACAGAGAAACTAACTAAAGCATTAATCACAAGGGGAGGTAATAATGTAATGTGAATCCAGAAGTGATTTGTGTATTTTTTTTTTAATCCATCAAAAAGATTTTAAGGGGAAAGGTTATAGCTTATTCCATAGTCAGTTTGTCTCACTGGCAAGTCATTCACGTCACTAACTTGTAATATTTTCCCATTAGCTATGACGTTATTAATATCAAGAGAGGATAAAGTAATAAACATCTTAATTTTCGAACAGTTTGAAATTTTCTTTTGGGGCAATGATAAAAAAAGTTAGTCTAGATCCATGCCTGTTCATACAGATATACATTCCCTTACCTGCTTAAGGTGATTGAGTTGGTATAAGAGTTTGGCATTTTCATTGCGCAGTGCATCCAATCCGGGTGAAAAGGTTGTGTCATCAGGGATAATTAAGCCTTTCTTCAAGCCATCAATTTCTGCTTCGATTTTTGAGATTTCATTTTCCTAGAAAGAAAAGAAAAAAAAGCTTCTTTTAATAAGGCAAAAAATTAGCTCAAACATAAAATGTTCCTCCACATAAAAATTATTTTTATTTTCAGTCAACCATTTTTTTTCATTTTCCTCTCATCACATGTTTCCTAGTTTTATTCTATCCGCCATTTTAATTTTTTTCATTATCCATCTATTTTTATTGTTTTTTTTTGTAAACGTTTTCTCTATTCTGTCCACTACATGTAACTCAATTTATCTCTTAATCTACTGTCAACTTTTTTCTTATTTCTACTACAACACCTTTAAGCTCCTCCCACTTTACTCATGACTCTCCCTACTCCTCCCCTTTCACCTCGCCTCACACATCTACTACACTCAACATCTATTGGCGCCTTCCTCCCACCCAGATTTTTTTATTCCTACATTGTTTGTTTGTTGGTGTTTAACAACCTTTCAACCATTATAAGGTCAAAAATATCAAAATTTGAGTTTTGTTTTTAATTAAAGCCATATCAGTAAACGAATATGGTCGAAGCCTTCAACCGAAATATCTTGGTCCTGCTATATCGATGTGTTTGTATCCTTATTTTTACTAGATTGTTACCTTGTTTGTCCATATTTCCGTAACCAATTTTACATATATATATATATATATATATATATATATATATATATATATAAATTGGAACGTTATCCTGCCTTTGAAACACCATGAAATTTGAATATTAAGAATATAGAAGCTAATGAAACAGTGTTTTTTTTTTTCGATATCATTTATTTCAAACTTTTGAATTTTCAGCATAAAACGCACTATTCATAAAATAAAGATTTTATTTTGTTTTTTTCTTTCCTTATTTTTTTATGTACTAACGAGTAATTACTTATCAAGGTCCAGAGGCCACTCGAGGATAAGGGTTAATGAAGGTCAGGACACTGAAACAAAAACTTGGGGATTGGCCAGAAATCAGATTATTTAAGAGGACGGCTCAACAAGAATTTGCTAACATTGAACTTGACTCGAAACGATCATACTATAGTCAGCTGGAAAACAGACCCATGGTATTGAGTTCCACAAACGGATAGTTCTTGGAAAGAAACTTTACTTAGGGATAAAGGAACATTATTTACAGTTGTTGTAACTAGACGAGTCCTTGTAAATGTTTTACAGTCGAGCACCTACCATGAAAATAATGACAGAATAGAGAAAGACTAGAAACCTCTCTTATGTTAAAAAGAGGCTGTAGGGAACGAGGAGGGTATCTCTCAATAGGTTTTGAAGTCAGTTTTGTATTCTGTCAAGGCAGAAAAGGGGACTCTAAGTGGCACAGTACTCCACCTTAGGATGTATTTGATTCTTATACAAGTAGAGGATTGTGTCAGGAGTGATATACTTTCTGGAACGGTAGAAAGATTCAAGTATTTTTCCAGCGACCTTAGCAACAGATTTGATGTAAGTCTTCCATTTGAAGTCTGGCATGAACGCATCAGTCCTAGGAGCTTATCAAAGCAGGGGGCTTCTTCAAGGACAGAGCCATTTATTTCAAAGTGAGGATCAAAACGTTAGTGATGAAAGGAGAGAAGCTTGGTTTTAGGTATAAAAATAACCAGCCACCTTTTTCCCTAGTGCTTCAGGTTGGAAGAGAGGGAAACAGAGATCTTGATCATTAATGCTCTTTGAAGTGTTGCCATAAATGGTTGTATCATCTGCATAAATGTCAATGAATGAACTTAGAATGTGATTTGGGAGATCATTAATGAAGATCAGGAAGAGGGTTGGGTCAAGAAGAGATTCCTGAACCATGCTGGTATTGATATTATGTGTTACAGATTTCTGCACAGCAACGACTACTTTTATAAAACTATCTGAGAGAAAGGATTTGATGGTTGAAAAGATATTCCCAGATATTCCATAGCTAGCTAGCTTGTAAAACAAACCTTTGTGCCAAACAACGGCCATCGTAAAAGATACCTATCAACCAAGTCGAGTTTTTCTAGTGACGTTATTGATAATGCGAGTAAGAACCACAATGAAGACCAGAAGTGTCTGAAACGCTTAAGGGGCATGCATCCATCTGTAAAAAGAGCAAGCAGACTCAGATCCATAAGATTATTCATTCACTTGGAAATCATTGTTAACTTATTCCAGCTATTGTGACTTTATTCCCCTGCCAAGAACATGACTACCCTCCTTAGGATTATTCATTCACTTGGAAATCATTGTTAACTTGTTCCTTTTTTCAAACGTATTTCCTTTTTTATAGATGTGAAGCTCGAGAGAAAATCAGAGGAAATTACAAGATGGCCTCCAACGATTAAGGCATTGCATTAAAGTTCAAATTTCAAGTCTTAAAAAAATAAATTAGAAATTTATTTCAGGATAAAAAATACAATTTTAAACTAATTAATAAGTTTCGTCCAAAATGTATGCGAAAATCCAACAAAATAAGTGAAATATTCAAATAATATATTTTAAATATTTTAAATAAAATGTCTGTTTGACTCCCCCCCCCCCAAAAAAAACAAACATGATTTTTAATTTATTACAAATTTTAACTATATTGTAAACAAACTGTTTTGAAAAAAATAAATAAAAACACATTTGAATTTATTTCCATTTTCTAGTAATTGATTATTGTGAATTGATTTTGTGTTACTTTACTGAATTTATAATCTTTCTTGCTTGATCTACTTTTCATGTTTGATTTACTTTTAAGTTAAAAAAAAAAATCAAGAAACATTTTTTTTTCGGAAATGAAAGCAATTCTTATCAAATTATTCAGCTAAAACTAATGATAATGACATGTTCATATAAAGAATAAAACTGTTTAAGAATAGGGATTTGTCTTCTTGTGTTTACAAACCAAGAGATATTTCCATGCAGTATAACTGATACTAGTCTTTTCATTCAATGTAGATTAGAAAGAATGAACTTATTTAAAAATTAATATTAAGTCAGACAAATTATTTCTCAAAGAAAGATTTTCATGCTTTAAAAATTAAAAAATTCATGACAACACCATTTTATTAAGTATTAATTTAATGTTTGCTGTCTGGCCTACGCAAATTACACAAAATAATACACTTGCACTAAGATTTTTAATAAAGTAACGAGTTAATTATATTCCATGATCATTAATTAATAAATACTGAAAATTTCATCAAAATTGGTTGATTTTCAGAATTTTAATGAATTTTTAAGTGAAGATAGGGGTTAAAATGCCCATAGTCTGACAGATCTTGTTTGTTACTTTATAGAATGACGTCATTTTCCAGTGCTCTGGCCTACTTTACGATGGCCACAGCCAAATCCTACCAAAGGTCTTTGATATGTCAAGAGCTATTTCTCTACAGATGAAACCTCCCTCAATTGATTCACTGATCCTATGTGATATTACAATCACCACATCAGCAGTTGATTTTGCAGGATAGAATCCATATTGCTTGTCATTGAGTAGATTGTTTTTGCTGAGGTGGTTGACGACTTCTTGATTCATCAGAGATTCATTTCAAACAACTTACTCATGACGCACAGGAAACTGATTGGTTTGTGCCGAGATGGAGAAGACGGATCTCCAGTATTTTTAAATACTGAGCAGACTGATAAAGTTTTCCAAGGTGATGGGAAGAATTTCTGCTTTAAGCAATGATTGAACAGCTTTGTAAGAATAAGTGTTATTTCAGGTTGCATCTTCTTGATCACTATGATTGGAATGTTGTCAGGGCCAGTTGTCTTGCTGGCGTCAAGGTTCTTAATAAGTTTGGCAATATCCTAGACAGATATATGGATGTCGCTCAGAGTGTTTACCGTCATAGCAGAAAAATTCGGGAGGTAAGCGACCCTGATAGCAAATTTCTTGCTTTTATCGAATGCTGAGGAAATCACCTCTGGTTCATTGATGATCGTTGGAATAGAGGTCTCACATCTATTCAGGAGTCAGTTTGTTATTCACCAAAACTCGTGAGAACCAAGCCTCTGCTCAGCCAGTCTAAACTTAACGGATTGGACATATGACTAGTAGGTGGCTCTGATTATAAAGGGTGGAATTTGATGCAAAGTTTTTTGCGAATAGTTTGGCTTTATAATATGCTGAAGAAATTACCTCTGTACTTCTACGGAATGTGCTTCGACAAACTCACTAGCTTGTACCACTCAACCTGACTAGCAGAAAAAACATCCCATCCTTTAACTATAGTGGCTCCTTGATGCTTTAAAGATTTTCTACTCTACTAGCTTCTTTTCTCAGATAGCTTGCATTTGGAATTCCCTCTCTGCTCTCCGTTTTCCTGACTGTACAAACATGTGGAAATTTAAATGTAATGTGAAAAACATATTGCTGTCAAGCTACACACCAAAAACTTGACTTCTATCACTTAATAGCAATTTGCCTTGTTTGGGATGAATAAAACTTTTTCAAAATTTATATATATATATATATATATAACTCAATGTCCGTGTGTGTGCCCTATAAAAAAGGGTTACAGAATCTACATAAAGTATTCTTATGTAAAATTAACAAGGAAGATAATGGAAGTAGTCTCGAATCTCTAAGTGCAACCCTAATGGAACTATGGTGCAGATTTTGTCGGGTAGGTGAGGTGTCAGCCATAATTTGGAAAGAAAACACTGTAATTTCAATGTATTTCTTCTGCTCAGCATTCTCTTTTAAAATTATTTAACGTTTCTTAAGCTTCTCTTCGGACTACGGAGAGGATGACAATAAATTTGAAAAGGTTGTTTTAGTAGTGCTCTGGAGGCATCCTTAATTTTATTTGAGTGGTTTAAGTAGCGCTCTAAACGGGAGCAACAAATGTAAGATTACAGTTTTACATTTGGTAAGCGGTATATAGTAATCCAAAAGTGCTTACAATCCTAGATAGACCAGGTTGGTTTTAAACACAGTGTTGCCCAGGATGTGACAAAATATCTGGGGCCCCATGGAGATCGGGTACTCTGGTGACGCGCTAGTATGCATCTTGGTGGTAATACTATGCCGACTGAGGGCCCTGCAACAAGACGAAGTGGAGATATCAAACTAGTATATATTTGACATAGAAATGAACTTATTTTGATGACAGAACAAGACTCCAGCATATCTCGCGGAATCGTGTAAGGTGTTCAAAATCAATTACCATCAGGGGCGAGGAGACAGTTACCAGCTGGAGATTGGAGATTTTGATATTGCAATTTTAATTCTGAAATATCAAAAAAGCGATATTATTGTTTGGTGAATGGCGAATTTTAGAACCACGATTCTGTGACGGTTGTTTTGAAGACGTCACAACCTGGGGAAAAACTAATCCACTTGACGGCGATTTATTTGAGCCCGTCATCGTTAATTACAAGCCAGGCACAGAGCACCTCCAGCTGTGTGACAGAATGAGAAAGCCATGGTTGTCACATTTATTTTTATGATAACGGTGGGTTAGGGGAAAATCCCATTTCTCGACTTAATCGGTTCTTAACGAGAAAAGAGGAGTGAGACGCCATTCCCCACCCTCCTTGAGAGAGGAAGATAGACAGGCAGGGATAAGGGTGGAGGAAGACAGGCAGAAAGTAGGGTAGCGGAAAGGGGTGTGTACGGCTGTAGAGTATGAGAGAGAGATAACAAAAATACTGCTATTTCAATAAAAGAAGGTGGTTTTTTCACACACAAACCAGAATTGAAGTGACACACGAGGGAGATTTAAGTGGCGTGCGCCAAAGAGCCCAGATTGGACGAGATTCTAGCCGCCACTCTCGCTTGATAAACTTGTGACTTAGACAACCACTTGTGTAGATAATTCGCATGCACAGAGAACTAGTGAGGTAACTTAGCGAAAACCGAGAGATATTTGCGAGCACGGTGGACATTAATCCTACCATTGACAAATGTAAAATCAATTCTTTTATTTTTATTAATAATTACTCTTCTATACAAGAAAAAGGCCCAGACCGAGTTGTTGAACATTGTTCTTTTTCCTTTGCTTGAATGATCCTTCGCCCCACAAAGCTAACCGGTTGCTGTCCGCCCAGTGATTGCTCGCTGCTATAAACAGTTGCAACGTGGGTGTATGTTTGTAGCTGGACAGGACGACCAGACCGGCGACGTCATCATAATCCCGGCCTAGAGGGACTTGGATATATTTTTTTTTATTGCCACGACGATCTGCATGGAGTGGAGTTCACAGGGAGAAAGAACTGTCTTTTGTTAACTCAATGTTGCACAGGAGTCATAACAGTACAAATACAGTATTATATTTGGTAAGTGGTATAAGTTAATCCAAAGTGCTCAATATCCTAGATAGAAAAAGTTGTTTACTCTGCATTGTCCGAGTCATCAATATCCTAAATTAAGCAATCCTATATAGAGGAGGTGTTTTTAAATGCTGTGTTGCCAAGGAGAAATAATTTCACTGTATTTTGTTATACTATTGTATACTAGAAAAGGTACTCTGCATTGTTCATGAGTCAGTGCTCAATATTCTAGATAAATCAGGTGTGTGCAATAATGTGGTATATGCTTGATGGAGAAGGAGAAAACACTAAAATAAATATAGGATTCATTATATTATTAAGTGGGAGGGGGGAGATAAGTAACTTGGTGTTATCCGGGAATAAATTAAAACAAATATATTTTTGAGAAGGAGGGGAGAAACTCTGTGTTGCCCGGGAGCAATACCTTTAAAACTGAAAGCTCAGATGAATGACTTACATTATTTTCAATACATTAAAACAAGAGAGAAGAATGAGCTTGGTGGGTGAAAAGAGATGGATTGAGATAGATAAATAGGAGTTTTTATATAAAGATGTTACACACACTTTAACCTCTTCTATTTCGTTTTTTTATGGTTCCAACAGACCTGCTAGTCTTTTATCATATAAAAGTGAAATGTCTGTGTGTATGTTTGTATGTCTAGAAAAGGCTCCCAAGATACTTGACAGACATCCATAAAGTTAACATTTTCTGAATCCTCCAGCTTTTGGGCGCATAACATAAAAAAATTGGAAAAAACATTGATTTCTTCATATAGAAAGGGTCCAAAATAATAGATGTAAAACGTTTTTCTTTTCGCTATTTTATTTATAGAGTTTTGAAAAAAACAACCTTACTTTTCTTCATTCCATTGAAAACTCATTTCGAGTTTATACACAACCTCAATATTAAAATGTCGGCCTGAATTGGTGTGTATTCTTATATTTAATAGAAATATGAAATTGCTTGAAAAGTGAAACAAATTTTATAACAAGACAAAAATAGGATGCTCTGGTAAAAGAATGGCACCAAATTCATGCCCCGAAAAACCTTAGGTCACGTGCCACGTGATATTATTTTATCTGGTGTTAAGAGAAAAAAATTACCCCAAATCATCTCTCCTGATATAAACTTTGTGCTTTTTTGATAAGTTTTTTTTCCTGGTGGAAAAAAACATATCTTCTCATGAAATTAACCGCGTGCTCTTTAATAAATTTAAAAAAAAAATTTTTTATATTTTTCTTTTGTATATTGACAATATTTTATCTTATTGATCTGAAAAGTCAAAATAAAATTCAATTTGTGCACTCTTTGTATGAACCAAACCGTTTTTTTTAACCCTAACATAATCCTAAACTAAGTTTTAGGTTTAGTTTCGTAAAAGTCGGTTTAATTTGGTTCATATTGTGTAGAAGCACAAAATTATATTTTACTAAAGATATTTTTTTTTAATTATTCGTTGAAAAAAGATTACTTTGTTTTGTAATTTATTTATTTATGGAACACTTCTTGTTTGTATTTTCCTTGGAAGATCAATGACATTGTGTAAAAAATAAAATATAAAAAAAATGAACAATCCACTGAAAATCTTATCAAAAGAACGCATGGTCAATTTTCTGAAATGGGATGTTTCTTTGTTAAAAGCAGGATAAAAAAACTCAAGTAGCCTAGCTTTATTTTGGCTGGCAATTTGGTACCATTCCAATACCAGAGGACCCAACTCAATATTTAGAAAATGTAAATTAAGTGTAAAGTTTTCAACTTAAGTAAGCATGTGGGCTTGATGTGAACCCTGCTTTAGTAATAATAAAAAAAAATCTCAGCTGAGCCGGCACGTCCTTTCCAAACTCTATAACAAATGCCTTGCCGAATCTTGCTTCCATGACACCTGGAAAACTGCCTCTATGGTAGCGGTGTTCAAGAACTGATCCGCAAAATTATCACACCATCAGCCTCCTCCGCTTTTCACTAAAATCTTTGAGTCATTAATCAATCTAGCGATAGTTCACCACTTTTTAATTGTTGAAGTTCTTTCCGACCAGCAGTATGGATTTACGCAAGCCCGTTATACTGTGGAGATGCTAAGCCTATTTCTGAACGCATATACAATACACCTGATAAGGCAGGTGAAGCTATGGCGATAGTGCTGGATATATCCAAAGCATTTGACAAGGTCTGGCATGAAGGTCTTCATGAAAATTAAGTCATACGGTACTACTGAACGAATGTTTAATATAATCACATCCTTCTTGGCTAAAAGAAAGATCCAGGTCGTCCTCAATGGCCGTACATCTAAACATGATATTAATGTGGATGTCCCCCAGGGTGTCGATCTTTTGACCTTTATTATTCCTGATCTTCATAAACGACCTTTCTAATCAAATTGTGTCAGAGACGGGCATTTTTGCTGATGACACAACGCTCTATTGTCGTCATGTGGGAAAAACGAACATGCATATATACAAGGCAATGCTGAATCCTTAGAAAATGACCCCCAGTCTGTCGTGGAATGGAGACATAAATGGATGGTTATATTTAATGCTACTAAGACAAAGTTCCTCTCCTTTAACAATTATAAGAAACCTTTCCAACAATCGATTGCCACGGCTCATAGCATCCTACTTTAGACTCCAACATTCAAAGGTCACATGAATTGGAACAAATACATATAAGATAATGCCCTGCAAAGAAGGTTGGCCTCTTCTATCTGGCTAGAAAACTTCTCTCGCCTGCCAATATCCTAAGGCAATCATTTGACCAAGCATAGAGTATTGTTGCTACATCTGAGCTGGTGCACCAACCACTAAACAGGGTCCAAAAAAAGAGTCTCTAATCTAATAGGTCCCACACTGTCTGTCAAGCTCCAGCATGTCCTATTGTCTCACCCCCCCCCTCTTTACTTGTTTCACAATTACTTCAATGGAATGTGCTCCAACGAACTTGCTGACCTTGTACCCCCTTAACATAAACACACTCGAACAACCCGACAATCAGCAAAATTCCACCCTCAACTGTTGAGGTCCCCAGATGCCAGAAAGCTTTCTACTCTAATAGCTTCTTCCCTCGAACTGCTAGCCTTTGGAATTTCCTCCTTGCGGCGCACTTGAATATAACTTAACCGAGCTGAGGGAGAAAACTAACTTTCTTACACGCCGCTATTCCGAATTCGTGGCCATAAAAAAACGTTTTAAGTGTAATTTAGATGCTGAAATTTTATAACGTCTTACACAAAGAAAGAAAATGCTACTGTAATTTCAGTGCGTGATTCATTTCTTTTCATGGCCAGTCCCAGAGAAATCTGCTATGATCGTCTTTTACCGAACTAAACTTAAATATATATAAAAAAAAATAATCTCATAATTGTTATAAAGTTTGTGCACGATTTTGTAGTTTAACAGCCAAAATGGCGGACAACTCTGATGTCAAGCTAGCGTCTGCTCTATTCAACCGGTGCCTCGAAAAAGTGGTCCCTCGTTTACATGAAACAACTTACAATAAGAAAATATTTCCTTTTTACAAATTTATCGTGAAAATAAAATCAGTGCTTTTTTATACATGGACCCAATCATTTAACAAAACTTAACAAATATGTTTTTATTTTAGAAAATCATTGTTTTCTTTTCTCAACCATTACACGTCATAGTATTGCCGTATCTTATTCCTGAAGAAATTGTTTTTTTACACGACGGCGCCATAAAAATTCCTGTAAATGACTATCAAAATTATTTGGGTATGTGCCTCTCATCTTTCTTACACAAACCCAAAGTTTCTTCGATGCGGTTTGTGTGTAGTGTGGGGTCGTATTCCGCCGAAACGAACGGTGTAAAGTTTGTTACAAGTTTGTTTAAAAACTTTGTTAAATTTGTTTGTTTTCACAATTAAACGAGGGACAACTTTTTCGAGGCACCGCTTGAATAAAGCAGACGCTAGCTTGACGTCTGAGTTGTCCGCCATTTTGGCTGTTAAACTACACAATCGCCATAAAAGTGCTTAAAAGTTATCTTTGTGACATTTAAAAATGAAAAGTTTATTAAATACTACAGTCGCATTTTCCTTCTCGGTTACGTCCTATCCAAGAGCACAAAGGAGGATCATTTCAAGTTAAATTTATACATCCTAAAATAGTCTCTTCGCTTTATCGGTACTGATATCGATCCTGAATCAGTTTTCGTGAGGTTCGACTAGGAAGCGTTCGGCTGTCCTGCGCAAACGCCCGAGTGTTGACGAGCCGAATGGTACCAGTCTTATCTGTGGGGGGGGGGGGTATCTACAAATTTACCAAACATTTTATTTACATTGTAATTTTTTTTCTGAGTAATTACTGTTTTCTAATCTTTTTTTTTTTTTTAGCCATTCGTAGTTTATCTGTGTTTAGAATTGTTGCATTTCACGCTAAGTTTATTTGTTTTTATTATTAGGTTCCGACGTGGTTTGTTGTAGCCTTCGTATCTTGATCTACGAAATTCAAGGAACACTTCACCTTCCAACTGTCAAAAACAACTTTTGTTTTTTTACAATATGTCTACAAATAAACTGTTCGCATGACTGAAATTTTTTTTTTTTTTAATAATACTAAAAACTAATAATAATTACAAAATAAAAATGCAAGAATTAAAAAAAAATACAATGTAAATAAATCAGTAAATGTTTTTTTTTCATTTTGAACCCGGGTTTTATTTTGTGATCGCGTTTCGGCTATTTTAACTTGTTACCGGATATTTTACTGAGTCAATATGGGATGCCGTTGGGATTACTCTATATAAAAATCCAATTGAAAAGAGAAAAAATTATTAAAATTCATTAGATTATATCACCCAAAATAGAAATTTTCCAGGAACTGGGAATTAAGTTTCATTTCCTCTGTGGCAGATTTTGCAAGATTACTTCAAATTAAAATCTTTCAAATTATTACAGAGCGATGTTTTGGGGGTTACAGTTATTATTATAACGTTTTCATAATAAACAATAATTTAAACTTTTACAAAAACTGGGCATCTTTTACGAGACTCAGCAGAGTAAAAACGCTAAAAAAAAACAAATATACAACAAATAAAAGTAACTGTAAGCTGTAAAAGTTAGTTTCAAACTTGCATGTGCTATTTGTTTGTATTTTAAACCCGTTTGAAGTGCTATTTATTAGAAATTTACGTTCAACACACGGTTTTCGAAGAATTCAAAATGGCCGCTCTACGTAATAATATATAGTGACTCGCCGGCATTTTCTTTGAGAAACTAGATGTTTTAAAAAACAAGAAATTTTTTTTTAACATCTAATAAAAAGCCATTTATACTACGTAAAAATACAAACAAATTACATAGGTAAGTAGAAAAATGTCTATTCTAGACATAAGTCAACTTTACTTGTTGCAAATTTATGTTTTTAAACTCTTTCTCGTTCTTTTTTTGGACCCCGTTCGCGCCTCTGCTGAGCGTCGTAACATATACCCCAAAAACTTAACGATGATCTAATTTAAAGTTTAAATAACAAATAAAAAGTATAAAAAATAGACTTTCGGGCGACTTCGACATTATTAATAGAAATGAATTCATGTTTTAATGCTCTGGTGCGATATCGATGCTCTAATAAGTATACAGATGTGTATGGAAAAGCATGAGAGATGGACAGCCAAATATTTTCTGGTTTAAAAAGTGGGAAACTTACGGCCTGTTGAGCACGAAGTCTCAGACTTTCAATATTATTATCACCTGCCGCAGCTGCCATGTTGTCGACTGAATGTGAGCACGTGTGGACTTGCAAGTGGTGATTAAGCGAGAAACGCGCTCTCCAAAACGAGGCTGGCGGTGGCGACGCCGGTGTCGCCAGACATGACTAATCGACGTATTATTTCATCATTTCCTTTGAACTTTCTCAGTTTTACTAGGAAATCGGGGTATGTTTAAGAATGATCAGTATGCTGAAAACGCTCAAAAATCAAATATAGGGTATCGGGTATCTTTAAGAATGATCAGTACGCTGAAAACGCTCAAAAAAACAAATATAGGGTATCGGGTATCTTTAAGAATGATCAGTACGCTGAAAACGCTCAAAAAAACAAATATACAACAAATAAAAGTAACTGTCGTCGATAAAAGTTAATTTAAAACTGACCTGTGATATTTGTTTGTATTTATAACCCGTGTCAATTGCTATTTAGTAGAAATCAATAGTTTTGTAACATGAACTTGCAAAAAAAAAAAAAATGGCGCTTGCTCGTAAGTGAGCACAAGACGCCATATTGTCTAAAAAAAACGAGTAAAAAATGAACAAGAAATTTTTTTTACATCTAATAAAAACCCACTTATAGTACGTCAAAATACAAACAAATATCATAGGTAAGTAGACAAATATCTCTTCTCGACGTAGGTTAAACTCACTTGTTGCATATTTATTTTTATAACCCCGTTCTCGTTAGTTTTTTGGGCTCCGTCCGCGACTGTACTGATCATTCTTAAAGATACCCATCATAATTTAAATACGTAAATTCCTCTACAGTTAAACGTTCATCTGCAACAATTCATTTTAAAAAACTTATTTTTCAGTTCTAAATGTTTTCCTAGAAATAAAGTTGCAGTATAGTTACCAGCCGAAAAATCGAGAAAAAAATATAACAAATAATTTTTACAAAACGCATTAAAATTAAATTTTCTACCGACTTGTACACTTTAAACGTTCTTTCTATTTTTCTCTTTTTTAATAACAAGTCGCCGTTTATCAAGGCCCAAAGGCCACTCGAGGATGGGGGTTATTGTCAGGTGTACGGTGAGACAACATCGTGAGGATTAGTAACAATGGTTGTAACTGGTCAGAATTGTATTATTTAATAGGACAGGTCAACAAGAATTTGTTTACATTGGACTTGAAAATGACCAGTCGGCTGAGAAGCAGCCTCGTAGTATTGTGTTCCACAGGTGAATATTTCTAGGGAAGAAACTTTGCTCATGGAAGTTCAGATTAGTTTTAGGTACACGGAGAAAAGGGAAATTATAGATAGTGGTCGTAGCTAGACGAGTTTTTGTTGTGGCTGTTTACAGGGTGGGGGGGCATAGATTGAAGCTCTAAAACTGTTTGTATTTTTTTTTTTTTAACTACAAAATTAGATTTCGTTTAAAGCTCTTTTTCGACACACGAAAACCAAATGGCTGCTTGGCCCTCTGTTATTGGTGAAGCTTCATTACTTCTAAAAAATTACTTACTTTACCACTAATCCGAAATCCGAGTGACCCCCTCCCCCGGACTTAGAGATAGTTGGTAGAGTAAGTCTTTTTTTTTACTATCATTTCAGCCTGAAGTTATACGAACCAAAACGACCACCTCCAAAAATCAACTTAGGTAATCAACTTAACCATAACAAATTCAGAGATAATAAAATCTTACAAACAGTTTCCACACTTTAAAAGTATGCCGGTATGTAGAAAATAAAATTTTAATACGTTTGGTGAAATCTATTAATTGTTAAAAAAATTTCTTCGATTTTTCAACTGTCAACTATACTACAATTTTACCTATAACTTTTATAATCGAAACAAAAAAGATTTCTTTGACAAAGAAAATTCCTTAACTATTATTTAACTTTTGCTGTAATAATTTTATTACTTTCAAGTAGGAAGAAAGTTTCCACTTTCCATAGAGAAATTACATTTTTAATATTCATTTTAGGGTAATCATGTAGTTTCCCGACGCATGTAATTTTATCAGAAAGGCGATATGTAGTAATTAAAACAATTTTTTTTTTTAAGATTATGACATGCTGAATGTATTAAACAATTACTAGAATGTCTGAAATGGGATAAAACCATGTTTTCAATTAGTAAATTAGCCGACACACTGACATAAATCCATCATGGACGTTCTGTAAGCTAGTTGATCTAAAACTTGGAACAGAGACTGGTTAATACAAAGCAAAAAGAAGTAAAGTCTTTTAGTGAGTTATATAAAAGTAATTTATTTAACGCAAAATACAAATTCATTGTTTTAAGTAAATCATTTATTCAGCATGTCATAATCTTTTTTAAAAAATACAATTTTACATATTGTCTTTCCAATAAAATTACATCAATCAGAAATAACATGATTATATTCTTCTTCTATTCATTTAATGTCACGTTTGCTGATATTATGCAAGCTCACTCCTCATTTCTCACAGCCCAACGGGTTAGCCGTCTCCAAATTCCACTCCATGCGTTTCTGTCCACTCACCGGCCCTCAGGCTCTCCCTGGCCAGAGAACCTTTCTGCGGTCCAAGACATCCACGCTTCTGCAACAGTCCAACCAGGAGGAAGAATATTCCATACGACCATACAAGCGCAATCGATTCATCCCCAGGATGATCCTCATGCTGGGTAAGTGTAGCACTCCCAGCAAATCCTCTGACTCAATGTGTTTGAAGTGGCCAGATTTCACATTGCAGATCCATCCGATCAAGGATCTGTCATTGCGCTGCGGTAGGGTGAGAGAGGGTTGGGTGAAGGCTTAACATTCACTGCCATATATCATGAACCTCATGACACAGCTGCCATACAGCTTAAGCCGGATGTAGAGAGGGACACCTCGCAACGTTTTCAATGGCAACAACTCATAATTCCTTTATATTTTCCTTTCACTTGATTTAAAGATTGCATTTCATTTCCTTCCACGTCATTTTACAATTAAGAAATCAGCGGATTATTAATATAACCCCATGGGCTTAATAGTTTAAATTAAGTTTTCAATTTTTGTCCTTCAATTTTTCATTGTTTTTTTGTTTGTTTTTAAATACTGGTTATACTTCTCAGTAGCCCCTTACGTCTACAGTGGTGGCCTGCTTGTTTGGTGTGAAATATGTTTAAAAAAAACTTGAATTTGAAATGTTATTAATGTTATTAATAGATTTATTTTTTTATATAAATACTATTTATGTGAATGTACTGTTTCTTCTTATACATAAATAAAGTGATTTTCCCCTATTTAATTGATGAGTATAGCTTTCTATCCAAAAGTTGCATATGTGAATCTGCTTTAGCAGAGATATAGGCCAATTATTGATGCATGTTTTCAGAAAATATGCATTCGTTTCATTTGCTTTGAATAATTTTTACATTTTATCTAACTTGACATTGTTGTGCTGTCACCTGTCGAGGATGGTTTGGATTAAAAACAAACAGAGAAATGAACACAAACTTCATTTACATAGGACACCATTACAAGTGGGGAGAGTCTAAGGGCAGATAATTACCGGAAGTTCAAAAGGTAAACAAACGAGCGATGACATACTGATACAACATCTCTTCTTTAAGTAAAACAAAGAGGGTATGATTTTAAAAAAATTTTTATTAAGCATTACAAGTCCAGTCTTTGTGGTATTCTTGGGGACGTCCAAAATGACGTTGCTCCAAATATGGCTTGGCAATTTTATTTGGATATGGCCTTGCAGTTGTAGGCAGAGCTTGTCCATTGTGTACTGGTGTAGGGTATGTAGGTGCTGATGGGCTGCTCGTACAGTTTGGGCTGGATGGAGACATTGCACCACAGTTGCTCGGGTATACACGCATTCCATCACTAATGACTCTGTAGTGGTTTGTGTGACTCTTCCAGGTTTCCACAACTTGGTTTTCTCATCTTGGATATGGACTTGCTGACCTGCATACAATGGTGGATGGCGGTGACTATTCCGTTTGTCATACCGGTTCTTTATCTTGTCTTTGTTCCATTGCATTATGTCTCTGGTTTGCTCATCTCCGGGCTGTTGCTTAGAGACTAGTGGTGTTTGGATGGGCCTGCAATTGAGGAATTCTGCTGGGGATTTAAGGTTGGTTGTAGCTCTATATGACATCATCAACAAATGACAATCATTGCCAGTTTCTTGGGCTTTCAGAAGTAGTTTCTTGCATACACCAACCATTCTTTCTGCAAACCCATTGGATTGAGGGTAATGTGGTGATGATGTTGTGTGCTTAAAGTTGAACTTCTCTGCAAAGTTGGCAAATTCCATACTTGTGTGAAGGCAATTGTCACTATAGATCATTTCAGAAACACCTTGTTCCTCAAATATATGCTTCATTTGCCTGATCACTGCAGCAGATACTGTTGACTGCAATCATCGTACAAATGGACTGCGGCTATATTGGTCCGCCACTAAAAGGTACTCACTTCCTTCCATGGTGAAAAGATATGTTCTGATCTACTACCATGGGTAAGAAGGGGTTTCATGCTGAAGCAATGTTTCTGATAAGGAACTTGGTTGATGCTTCTGATATGTGGGGCATCTTGCAACCATGTCCTCAATGTCCTTATTTAATCCTACCCAGTAAACGGCAGTTCTGGCCTGCAGCCGGGTTTTTTCTACTCCTTGATGTGATAAGTGCAGTTGTTGCAGAACATCTGGTTGGAGTGAAGTGGGTATGATGATTTTGTTGCCTTTCAGTAGGACCCAGTCTTAGATCCCAACTTTATCCCTAAAATTCTAGTATAGGAGTAAGCAACTGGGGCACCTGGAGCGATTAGATGGCCATCTGGTCATCACAGTGTTGATGAGCTCTCTTAGAGTTGAATCCTTCATGGTTTCCAGCTTAATGTTTTGTAGGCATTGTTGTGAAGTGATTATTCCTGAAATGTAAGAAATAATACACAAGCAAAAGGAAAGATCAAAAGAGACACAAACACGTTGTTACTTCGTTGCTCGTCTAATACGTACTCCAAATGACACGTTGCAAACCGAGTATTTTATTTGCTTACAGAATGGTTCAAGGGGAACAACTCTCACATTCAAAGTGACAACGCTACAGGCATGTTGGTGATGCACTTAGCTGAGTGTTCATTATGTGGGTGTTGAGGTCGATGACTTCAATGTGATTGCCTGGTCGGGGGCTGTATTTTATTACAAAATCATACCCTTGAATCTTTAGCAGCATCCTTGCCAGTCTTGGAGGTGCTTGTGCCAGGTTCTTGAGTGCGATCGATTCTAATGGCTTGTGGTCAGTCTGAATCATTACCCTGTAACCCCATACATAGTGATGGAAACTTTATAGGCCAAGAACTACAGCAAGCATCACTCTTTCAATGTTTGAGTATCGTGTCTCCTGTCCAGATAGAATTTTGCTTGCAAAAGCAACTGGCATGTCATTCTGCAAGAGGGCTGCACCGAGTCCAGCAGCAGACGTATCCACTTGTATCATGATTGGTGTCTTTGGGTCAAAATACCTCAGTACGGCAGATCTTTGGATTTCTTCTTTGATGCTGTCAAATGCTGCTTGTTGCTGAGATGACCAGACAAAATCATTGTCCTTAGACAACAGGTCTCGTAGTGGCTTGTAAAGTATTGAGAGATGGGGCGAGAACTTGTTGAGGTAATTAACTAGTCTAAGGAAGCTGGATAGCTGTTTCTCATCCTGGGGGGGGGGGAAGCATCTGGGCAATTGCCTTCAACTTTTTGGGATCTGGTTTTATACTATCTCTGGATATGATGTGGCCAAAGAATGGTATTTCTGATGTGTGTACCACCAACTTGTTTGGGTTGAATTTGCAGTTCCTTTCCTTAGCTATTTGAAGGAGCTCATTGAGTTCTTGGTCATGCTCGTTACCATCTTCTTCAAAACCGTACACGATTATGTTATCGGAGATGGAGAGAACATTCTTAATGTTTCCAAAGTTCTCAAACATGGCTCGCTGGAATTCATCCTGGACGCTCTTCAGTCTCATTGGAAATCTGTTAAACATGTATCTACCAAATGGGTTGATAAATGTTATCAATTCTTTTGATTTCTCGTTTAGTTTCATTTGCCAGTAACCATATTTGACATCTATCATTGTGAACCATTTTGCACCGTGTAGCCTTCAGACCACATCTTTGAATGTAGGGGTTCACAAAATGTGGTCGCTGTATGGCCTTGTTCAGGTCTTTTAGGTCTAGACATAGCCTGACTGATCCATTGACTTTTATGATACAAACAAATGAGTTGACCCATGAGGTTGGTTATGATGCCCTGATTTATCAATGAATCAAGCTCAATTTTAAATTTGTCCCTTATGGCAACAGGGACTTGCCGGGGTGGGTGTACAACTGGGGCTATTGTTGCGTCTACATTTATCACATATTATCCTGGCAGACATCCAATGCCGTCAAATGCATCGGAAAATTTGTAGAGAATCTGTTCCCGTACTTTGGAGTTCTCTCTTGGGATAGGATTTCTTTTCGTGTCATGGCTCATTTTAGACTGGCATTCCTTTTGGTTCTTAAGTAGATCGTCCGTATTAATTGGCAAATTGAGAGTCACCAAGCCCAACTTTCTGGAGGTTTGTAGCCCAAGTAGAATCGGCCCCTTGGTTTTAACCACATGGAATGTCGCACTAGTGAATCTGTCCTGGTATCTCATTCCGAGGAGGCATTATCCCACTTGCTCTATCACAGCGCTTTTAAATGCAAACAGTCTCACTGGTGTTTCCTGCAGTGGTACCTATATAATTTTTGGAACACACTCATGGGTAGCAGGTTGCTCATAGCTCCTGTGTCAATTTTTGCTTTGATTTCTATCTGAGCTATTTTGTTGCCTATTCTTAAGTTTGCATAGGCTTCTGTTGTGTCCAAGAGAACTTGTTTCTTTTGGCATTCTATAGAATGAAAATAGAGTCCTCTGTTTTCAGGCTCATCTTCACTGTCATTTTGTGTGGATTTTACTGTCTCGATATGCATTGTCGGAATATCTTTGAGGCCTTACCGTTCTGATATCCTGTTCTTTGTCTCTGCATTTTTCTGCCAAGTGACAAACCTTGGCAAAGTTACCTATCTTCCTGCATTTCAGACAGGTCTTATCCTTGGCTGGGCATTCTCCTTTATGGTGTTCTCTACCGCACGATTTGATTGTACCACATGTGCGCTGAGCTTCTCAAGTGGAGTCCGGATTGCCTTCACCTGTTTGATTGTTGCCTCTTCAGTTTCTGCTATACATAAGGCTGTCGTTATTGATAAACCCCATACCTTCTTTTAACAGTGACTTTTGGGTTGACTTGAGGTTTAGTCCAAATATAAATAAGCCCACCAGGTTTGTCTCTTCAACTATAGGATCATATTCGCTATTTTTTATTATTTGCTCAGCCTCTTTAGGAACACATGGGCTGACTTGTTCTCCTCTTGGCGACTCTGTAAAAGTTGGTGTCAAGACACCCGAAAATTTGACTGAGGACTGACATAATTCTCGAAATGTCTCATGTAGTTGTCTACATTTTTACTCTCATCCCTCTAAAAAATGAAGTGGTTGCTAATTTCCTGCCCTTCGACACCAGTCCACAAAAGGAGGTAATTTACTTTCCCCATTGTCGTCCATGTCACGAAGTGGTCCACCAAAATATAATGTGGCCTGACAAAAAAAATGTCCGTTTCTTTTCCCAAGTTGGGACTAGACCAGTCTATCTTTGGTGCTAGTGTATGGGGGGTTTCCATTATGAGAAATTAACAAAACAGTAGAGTCAAATTCCTCTTACCTTGGCATATAGCTGTAAGTACGTGGGTATTTCCCCGGGACACATGTAATGTCACATAAACCTAACAAATATCACCATAAAACGTGATTTTCACTGAGTAACATTTTTTGTGTCCTTTCATCCCACTTATGACACCATGTTGTGTTGTCACCGGTCGACGATGTCTTGGATTAAAAACAAACAGAGACGGAGAGAGAACACAAACTTTATTTACATAGGATACTATTACAAGTGGAGACAAGAAGTGGAGACAGTCTAAGGGCAGATAATTACCGGAAGTTCAAAAGGTAAACAAACGAACGATGACATACTGATACAACAGACATCTTCTAAGATACAGGAAATCAAAGGAATTTTCACTCTCATGCTCAGATCTACTACCACTGCCATCCATGTTAATCAGCAAGTCTTTTTCATAGAACATACATAACTTTTTTTCCAATCTTGGTATTTTCTGTTAAGGTACTATACATTTTCCACCTAAATTCGGAATGCTCCCTTGACCTACATTTTCTTTTTGGGGTTCGTTTTGATTGGCTATTCCCAAAACTTTATGTTACATTCTTTATTGACAGAATAACAGATTAACAGATTGTTAGTCAAAAAATGGGAGCAGTCTTCGGAATCAATAAGATAATCGAGCGATAACAGTTGTTTACAATATTCATATATTTTACTCTTTATTTCACTTCCTATTACAGTTTTCAAACCATATGATTTATGTAAAAAAATTTTTATTCCCTGGTCATGTCAAGTAGATTAAGCTATTTATTTAACTTTCTATTTTTCCTCTTAAAGTATCGATTTTTATGGGCTTATGCATACTGTGGTGGAACATACTATTCTAGACATATCGGATATATAGATCATCAGAATAGCAGAATTCACATATTTCAAACAGTATGCAGTCTTCGATGTCATAAACACAATCACTCATTAATACACTCTTTACTGAGTCTCACATAAACAATCCTATTTGATTTTCTTTTCTATTTAATATTTTTCACATAAAAACAAAATTATGCTTTCTGAACAATGCCAGTTAGATGTAATGATTCATTTTGCTTTTTGCAGGGTTTAAAAAACAGACAACAGCCTTTTATATTCTTGCAATAACAAAATGCATTTCAATCAATTAGTGTTTACCTACTGCTATGTCTGCCTAACAATACCAGTTTCACTCTTGGTCGCCATAGTGACAAAAAAATGTTGCAGCTGGTTATTTGGACCTATGCTCTTAGAAATTAAAACGTAAACATTACAATCTGCTATGAGTGAGTACTATTATTAACTTTCAAAATAGGCTCTCTTATCCTATGTCACTAATTCAATGAATAATTTCTTTAAATAAACTTCATACTTGAAAATAGTGGCAACGTTCACTGGAGATCATTCTCCCAAGCATCACCACCTACTTTCGTATTGCCACCCGTACTTAGAATTAGTGTAAGGATATAAACAAACAGAGCGCTTTTATGTTACTTAAAATTCATAACAGCTGCTTAGGTAACAGTAGGCCATTCTCCCAGGCATTACTACTTCCTTTTGTAGGAGAATAGGTTAATTTCCTGTCACCTGAGGAACTCTCATCCACGAGGGAGTGTCAACAGAACCAACTATGATATTTTGGGGTGAAATTGACTTTTAACGGTCCCTTAGACTATAAACTGACTTTTACTGATTTCGTTATACCCGTTGCTTCCGTTTTTTTCTGTATTGCCACCTCAACAAATGGTTAGCGATACGGTTCATGAAGAGGATGTATTTTTCTTATATGTTATATGCATTAAAGTAAGATACACTCCAATAATAATTTATGATACTTTGTGTAAACAGTAATAAATCACAGAACACCTGTTAAAAAGGATTACCGAAAATAAAAATAAGTTTGACTACATTTTAGGAACACAATAACCAAATATATCTTTCAAAACTTAGAGTGACTTTGATTTATCCTTTCAAGCATAGAAAACCAATTAAATAAATTTGATTAGAAAAAGTTATAAATCGTTATTTTCTTCCATTATATTAAAATAAATTCTTAGTATTTTCTTTATCCTGTCCACAAAGCAACTAAAAATCAAATTTATTCAATCAAGGGGAAATAACCCAGTTCAGCTGGGTTAAAGGGAAATAATTATGTTTAAATTACAAGCTTTACGATTTGAGATTAAAGATTATTATTCGGTATCTAGTAGACCCCCCCCTTTCTGAATATACACATTTTAGAACCTTTATGGTTAATTCTCAGTAATTTCCCGTATATCTGAAAGCCGACGATAAACTTTAAGTTATATATATATATATATATATATATATATATATATATATATATATATATATATATATATATATATATATATATATATGGGAAAATGAAAAAGGAAAACCAAAAAATGGATGTTTTTTATGTGTACATCAACGTTTCGTCTTTATTTATAAGACTTCATCAGGATGATAAAATAGAGAAAAAATGTCATGCAAGCACAGATACATGTAGGGTAGACATATTGGGAAAAATAGAATGAAATAGTGGCCAACTGCTGGGTGGACGTCCGTATTTGTTGGAGAAATAGAAATGAATGTAGAAAAGAATGAGTGGGGAAAAAATGGAAGGATGGGGTGAGCCAGGACTACTGTGGCTGGTGGTAAGAGAAAGAGGTGGGGGATGAGCAGGGGTAAAGTGGATGGCAGAGAGGGAGGTGAGGAAGAGGGGGGAGGGGGGTGTTTGACCAGATGGCTGCGGTTCAAGATTGAAGGGGAAAAAGTAAGTTGGAATGTTTGTGTATGGGGGGGGGTGTATGCAAGGAAAGGAGGATGGGTAGAGAGGAAGGGGGGCTGTGATTTTGGTGGATGGGCGAAAGTTATGCGATCCACTTGGTTTTCCTTTTTCATTTTCCCATCACGTCGGATTACTTTCATCCTTCTCTTCCCATATATATATATATATATAGGCAGGCACCCTCTACCGGGGAATGCCGACGGAGCTGCCCAGGCATTTTTTGTAGGCCAGAGTGCTCATCTTCTCCGGCGCAGGCTTTTCAAATCCCACTTTCCCGACCTTGTGTCACATCTTACCTTGTGGGAGGAAGATAAATAAAATAGGCAGGCAAGTATTGTTGAATATAACAGACAACTTATGTCTGGATATCCTTTGGTAGATCCTTTCAATACTCCAAATCAGAATCTTAGTTTCAAGGGGGGGAATTCGCCGATGAATCTGTCATAGCTTTGATTTGTGTCCCAAGTACTTTCAGACCCATCAGGATCCATCTTCAAGGGAATGAAGATAATCAGGTACAGACCATGTGTTAATATTATAGATGGTTTTGGCGGGAATTATGTAATAAGTATGAAACTATAGTTAGAATTATAGGCATTTTAGTATATTTTTACTAGTATTAAAGTTAATTCTGTTAATTACGGGTTTTTTGGTTTTTATATATAGGGCTTCTAATATATGGAGATTTCAGTATTTTCTACTAAGAGTTTTCTGAATTCTGATCAGGGGCAGGAATGGTCGTAGGTTAAGTGTTGGGCTATGGCACTAGTATCAGACAAATGCATCGTCAATCTCCTCGACAAAGTCGTGGTAATCAAACCTATGTATATGTTTTTTTCTTGGTTGTCGGAGACACAGTCTCCTAAAAAACATTTGAACTCATAAACAAGGTTTGTCTTATCCAAAACTCTAATCGAGGGGGAAGAATTATTTGTGACAGCATATACATATTGCTAACCGAACTCATGTCCACAGTTCATACATGCACTCTCTCACTAACAAAGCAGGCACTCTACTATACCTGCACATCTACTATGCCTATCTCATTTACACACACTGTCACATGTAAATACACACAGCACCAGCTGAAATGAACATGTCCACTTAAATTTTATTTACAGACAAAAGAACTTCTCTTTGAACGTTATAAGATTCCGTGAATGTTGTACTCTACCAATTCTTTATTTGTTGTTGTCTTAACAATCTCTCTTTACTAAGTTAATATAATTTCGTCTATTTCACATCCAATATACAACACTAGATAAATAACTTAAGATGTTAATATACATCATCAAAACAAAGCAAAAATATTCCTCTATTTCTGAGTCTCCCATTAACGATATGAGGTTAAGTTAACTAAGTAGTATCGTGAACCGGTCGATGCCTGGGGATTTACTCACTGTTATATTCTTGTTGACTCGGCCCTAAATGTAGTTCAATGTCACAAGAACCGTGCATACTTGCTATGTTAATCGGTCTACACTCATGCTGTGTCTAAAGATCCGCACGTCGTTGGTATTGATGCAGTTAGTCAGGAACTTCAGTAAGTGCCCAATCAGCATTTCCTCGCTGCTTTGGTACAAGAAAGCATTGTCTTAATCGAAGAATTGACCCCTTCATTGTGCTGTGTTCGATGTTAGCAAGCAAGCTAGAATAAATATTTGTATATAAAAATGACAACAACATTTTTGTCTTAAAAAATACTTTATTATACTTAACTAACACTGTGAGTCCATTCCTCAACTAAGTAATAAGATTAGGCTTAAAGCCTCAGATTTTCCAACCTTTTAATATCTGTGTCTCAAGCTCATACTGATTTTTCCACTTCAGAAAAAATCTCTCATGCAAATAAAAACAGCTCCTGTTCATATCATATCAACCCAACAACCTATAGGTAAATAAGGGTGAATCGTGTTTAAACTTTCTGAAAGTTTACATATCAAAGTCAACCCTCCAATACAAGCCTTGCTTATGACACTCAGTCTTGTTAGATGGGGGTTTGGACTTTTGACCCCTATGCAGTGGCGTGTAGAGGTCTGGTGATGCACTGGTGATACCTGGGGACATCTTCTTGATTGTATTCCCCAAAGACTTAAGTATAAGCTCTAGTGCTGAGAAATCTTATGATAAACGGAAACAATTTGAGTTAGGATGCTCAGGGCCACTGCATCATTGCCCTACCCTTCTGCAGACTACTGCTCCCACACAGAGATAACATAACCAGGTATTTATACAAGGTCTAACTGTTGAATGTTGAATGATGCCTATCATAATGTCATGTTCCTGCCCCCTTTACAGTTATTATTTATTGGTAAATTACACATCATCATCATCATCATCATCATCATCATCATCATCATCATCATCATCATCATCATCATCTTTGGTTCGACCTCTTTTTACACGTTGGTATGCATTGAACAAACTAAGCTATCTCTGTCAAAGTTTTTATTAATCCCTCTTTCTCTCAAATCAATCCTTATCACTTCCTCCTTGGCCTTCCTCTGCCAATTTACCCTGCTACATCAACTGTTCTACATCTACTACCACAAGAACTCTCATCCATTTTTCAATGTGACCAAACTAACAAACTCTCTTGTTCTGCAAACATCTCCCTATACTGTCCAGTTTAAATCTTCCTTTGAGGTCATCAGATCTAACAGTTTTTTAACAATTACATTACACATCGATTGTATGATTATCATATCATTTCACTCTATGCGACACTTATCCTCAACCACCACTGGCCAGGTTTCACTTTCATACATCATCATATTGTACACGCAGGCCTGATAGACTCTTCTATTATTGGACCACGGTATTGCTCTTCTGATTTGTAATAACTGCAGTTCCCTGAACTTACTCAATGAATTCCTAGTACCAGCTTCTTCCTATGTTCCATTGGTATCACCAAGGTAACAAAACCTCTGGACAACCTCAATAGCCTTGCCATCCAAATATACATTGTCAACATCTGTGTTTTCATCCATCTCCATTGTCTTAAATTTTTTGTGCAAAAACTGTTCCATCTGGCAACCTACCTGTGATTCCACTGCACTTTTTGTGTACCAAATGCTTACAAATACCACAAAAACATTGAGTTGTTCCAACTCCCTTTCTGCAAACTGAATAGGAGAATTTTTCTCTTCCATGAGGGCTTTCTAACCTTACTATTATTGATCATCGCTTTGGTATTGGTATCATTCACTCTCAGATCTTTAATTTCCATAGAATTCCTCCAAGTCTTTAACTTAAAAATAGACCTTCCATTGTTTCACAGTGTAGTATTACTGCTGTGCTTTAAAAAAATGACAACACATTGATATATGAAAATATAACGATATATCTTTATTGTCGTGACAGTGAGGAGTAGTGGGCTGGTATGAGGAAGATACACGCATAGGAACTTGACAGTTGATTCTTCTCGGGCCAAGCGTCAATTAACTGCCAATATCAATTTTGGGTTGTTATTATATAACAATTTGTGGCCACCTCAAACGCTCCCATGGTACTGCGTTGTCACTGTAGCCACATTTCCCAGGGCATTTTATTCAGCGACAGGGTTTCAATCAATTGACAATCCAACAGATTTGTTTATTTTCTCTTGATATGACTCGATTGCACCTGGCATGTACTTCTTGCCAATGACCTTTCATACTTCCAACATTTTTCTTTCTTTTGACAATCAATCTTATGTTGCTTATTCCCATGTTAGGTACATTATTTACCTCTATCTCGTGTTTCTCCTTTATCCTTGTTCACAAGTGTACTAAGTTCGAATTCTTTTGGGATAACTTTTTTATGATCTAATTTGTCAAGTCAGTGATCATCTGAATGCTTGTTTCACCCGCAGTCTTCAACATTTCTGCAACAACGTCTGAGGGTCCTTCAGCCTTACTTTTCTTCATCTTACTCAGCTTCCTGTACCATTTCTTTCTCAATTCTTATAACTGGACCAGATACTACTTCAGCATCTTCTAGATTTTCACAGTTCCATGAAAACTCAGTATTCAACAATTCCTCATAGTCGCATTTCTAAGCATCCTTCTTGTCTTGTTCATTTGTTCCTAACACTCCATTGTCATTTCGAATATACTTCTCTCCAACAGTATCCATATTTGCCTTTGGCATTTGGCATACTTCATTCTTTTGGTCATCCTTTCGTAGTATATCTGGAAACCTGGCTTTCTCAGCCTCTTTCTTGGATTTGTATATTGCTTTTCTTGCTTCCCTCTTTGTATCACTAAACTTTTTATCCACTGACTCCGCTTTTCTTTGATACACTTCTCAACTTCCTCATTCCACCACCATGTCATCCTATGCCTTGGGGGTCCTTCTGTGCACAAGAGACGTATCTTGGTAAGAAGAAAAATCTGTATTTTGCATTTGTGGATCGGGAGGAAGCTTTTAACAGAATGCCAAAAGAGGTTGTCTACTAGGCTTTGGTAAACTAGTGGCAAATTAGTTGTTAGTGAAGATTGTCGAAACAATGTACAGAAATACTCAAAGTCGTGTTAGAATTAACAGCACATTTAGTGACAGCTTTAATGTTAAAGTAGGAGTACATCAGTACTCATGTATGGAGTCTGTTGATTTTCATTTGTGTCTTAAAAACGTTGTCGAGAGAGTTCTATATGGGTTGTCTGAAAGATATACTGTATGCTGATAATTTAGTAATTGCCTGTGAAACAATGGAAAACCTACTTGTTAAGTTAAAGACTTGGAGGAATGCTATGGAAAGTAAAGGTCTGAGAGTGAATGTTACCAAGACAAAAACTGATGGTCAATGGTTGTCATGTTGAAAAGCTTCCAAAGAGAGAAAAGTTTCCCTGCTCAGTTTGTGGGAAGGGAGTCAGGTGCAATTATTTTTTTGTGGCACCTGTAAGCATTGGGTAAACATTGGGTAAACATTGGGTACACATTGGGTAAACATTGCGTAAGCATTGGGTAAACATTGGGTAAACATTGGGTACAGAAGAAGTGCAGTGGAATTTTTTGTAAGTTAAGAGAGGATAACCAATTTGTGTGCAAGAAGTGTGAGGTAATGAAGATAGATGAGAACTCAGATGTGGAGAAAGTATATTTGAATGGTGTAAACATTTTGAGTCAGTACTACCATTTCTAAACTAAGAATGACTGGCTTTTGAGTTCCACAGGTAAGACAGTCTGTGAAGACTGTACTGAACAAATGTATTATCCGTAGAAAATATAATAATTTGGCGTCAAATACTGCCAATTGACCAATTTAAGGAGAGTAGAAAGTGGACCTTGGGTTTACTTTCAGCAACCTAGTAACTTCCGCTTCCCTTATTTTGTCCTTTAGTCCTTATATTCCATGAGCGATGTTTCTGACAAAGGGGGAAGAATTGCTGTTTTCTGGGTCGGAATCTATCCATCGTTACTATCTTATCGTTGGCTAGTTTTTAACCTTGAAGTATTATTTTTTTAGCTCCCTTTATCAAGTGGCTTCATGCCTTTTCTCGAGAGATTTCTATTAAAACAAACAGTGAATAAACCTAATCAACTCTTACCATGAAAATGGTATTCACCATAGACGGCATCTCTGGATATATAAAAATGGAAAACAGAGATATTGATATTATCTGCTCAGCTATAAGAAGTATTCATGTGAAAATGGTACAGGACATTAGCACTAAGTACTAAATAGATTTTGTAATTCATATTGCTGTGGCCTTGCAGAGCCGGTAATAATCAAGACAAACACAGTGGTATACTTAACAAAAGAGTATTAACAATAGTATGTTACAGAATATAACGTCTGATTCTGGGGTCATAATTGCCACAGCGATTAGTTATAACTGTATTTATTGTGTCTGGGTAAGTCCATTTATTTCTGAAATAGGTAGATCAGCTTATACCATAACACATATGGTGTGTCCATTTACAGTTTCAATGCAAATTCATTCTGCTTAAAGAATGAATAAAATAGAACATCATATGGTGTCGTTGTTTTGTTTTACGGCATATCAGCCCTTTTCGGGTTATCTAATGCTGAATCCGGTCATTTCAGTAAAAGTTTTTAGGCTTCAAGTTCTTTATATGTTCAAGTATTTATTTATGGTGTTTCGTTTAGTTGTTTTGTTTTACGGTATATCCACTCTCTTCGAGTTATTTAATGCCAAATCCGGGCATTTTGGTAAAAGTTTTTAGGCTTCAAGTTCTTCATATGTTCAAGTATTTATTCATGGTGTTTGGTTTGGTTGGTTTGTTTCAATGCATATCAACCCTTTTTGGGATATTTTATACTGAATCGAGTCATTTAAAAAAAATATATAAAACATCAATGTTTGGTGCACTTTTGGTCAGGAAGTCAGTATTTTCTGACAGCCTGATCTAGTAGCACCTCGAACATCATATGGACATCAACAGAATATTTATAAATAACATCATTAAACATATTAACATATCACTGTATTCTCTATGGATTGGAAATGTGTAAGAAAAGACAATAACACCTTTAAATCATGTTTGTTTAAGAAAGAGCAAAAACTGATTAGTTCCAACTTTTAACCCTGATTTCTTATATTCCGAGGCCATAAATTCCCAGCTGTTATCATATAAATGCTCATCTGAAATTGAATTGATACCCTTAACTTGTAATGCCTTTTTGCAGCCTAACATAAATGATGAGATTTCAATAAATCATGATCACAATTGCTGAATGCTCTCCGTGTAAGAGAGGGTTTAGTAAATAATTTAAAAAAACACTTTGTACGAATATCTCTTAAGCTTAATGGAGAGCTGTCAATAACTAGATAATGTAAATTTTAATGATGAAATAAAAGTGATTGATGTAGTATTGATGAAAACCCCAGCAAACACTAGACAATTTTGGCAACTCAGTAAAATAGTCAAACTTTGTGTAATAAAAAGCGATGTCGCTTTTGAAAATTGTAATTGTTATTAACACACATTATTATAAAAACAAATTCCCTACCAGAAAAATCACTCCTGTTGAATTCAAAATTAAAAGTCATTTATATATTTATTCAGCATATACAATCTTTTCAGAGATACATATTTGTCTTTTTTTTACTGGTTAATTGTTTGTGTTATTTAGAACACTAAAAAGTGTTGTTTCTTTATTTTTAACAAGCTTTACCTACTCAATATTGACCAGGATTCTTTTACAACATCAAACCAACACACAGGGAAGAAAGAGATTAGCCTGGGCGACATATAATATAACACCCCAGTATATTAACTGTTTCAATTTACATTAACCTGGTCTAATAAATAATGGATACCATTTTTATCTCTAGCTAGCCCCATTTTAACTAGGCAATCATTCCAACAAGGTAGGGGCTGACTTGACAGCACCATACTCTTTTTGTTGGCATGAAGTATTGACGGGCTTGATCCTAGGAGGTGCACCCTTCCAGGCATTACTTCTTCCTTCAGGAGTGAAGGTCGGTTTATTGCTAAGGTACCCCTACAGCAGAATGCTGATGGGTCCTTTCATGACTATTTTTGTACCCAGACTCAGGAAAATGTTTTTCCTCACCTTCCGTCCTTGTGCTAAATTTTGCTGCTGTGAGAAAAAAGTAAACATCTTAGACTCATGCACGAGTGTTCTCTTTTTGTTTCCAGTTGTCTTTCATACTTGACACATATGAGAATAAAATAGCCTAGATCGCTAGGTCTAGGCCCATGCCACATGCAACAAGGGACACATATATAGGAGCTGCTCTTAGTAGAGAGTGTAATATTATATTATTTGTATGTAAAACGGCTGTCACATGAAAGGAACAACAAAACCTCTTTTAAGAACAACGAAAAGGTATTTATTAAAGTTACCTACACCATTTGGTATAAATTGAAGGAAGTTGAACAATGTCCGAGTGAGGAAAGGAAAAATAAGAAAGTTTTTTGACTGCTGAATGTGTATAAGCAACTGTTTTTCGAGTGAAGATAGTCGATGCTCGGAAATCCAGTGGATCAAAGCAGGAGAGAGGAAAGGGGCGTTATTCTTTGTTGCTTTCAGCAAACTCTCTGATGACTGCTATGATTCCGAAAAGGGTCTGAAGTAGTTCTTAAGGGGACAGATGAAATAAATGCACCCTGCAAGCTGATTTGTCAGTGTGTGACCAAATCGTCTACAGGGGCAGTTCTCCGAGAGAGAAAATAAGTCATTACTTATGACTGCTACACACACACACATAAGTTAATGCACACACTCTCACTGACAACGCAAAAGGATGTAGCGGTCATAAACAGACCTATTTTCTCCCTCCGAAAAATGTCCCCATTGAGTGAGCTGGTCACACACTGACCAATCAGCCTGCAGGGCGTATTGATTTTTTCTGTCGGCTGAAGAACTACTTCAGCCCCATTGGGAATTTCAGGCGGTCACCAGAGAGACCCCGGCAAACGACGAGGAAACACTTTTTTCACTCTCTCTCCTGCCCATGTCCACTGAACGTGCCAGCAACTACCATCTTCACCTGAAGATAGTTGCTGACAGCTCTAAGAAGTCCTACTTTTCTTTTTCTTCTCTCGGACACTGTCCAACTTTCTTTCTACCTATACCAAACGGTATAGGTAACCATCGTGAATAAAACCCTTTTCGTTGTTGTTATAAAGAGGCTTTGTTAGTTCATTTCGTGTCTGAAACCTAATAGAAGGACAACGTACCCCTTCTTTACAAGGCAAGCTAATATACACCCACTCTCTACAATGCCTACCCGATTTACACACACTGTAACACACAAACTTGTGGCAGATCGATGAGACGAACGGACATTGAGGAAAAGTCCTAGCCTGTTTAGCTACCCCTTTTCTTTCTGGGTTCGTTCGGCTTACTCTCTCTTACTCTCTCCCTTTCTTTCTTTGTTTGACCCTTCTTCGCCTCTGAAGGGAGGAACTCGTGAAATCTCGCAGAATCACGTTGGCCGAAGGATTTCGGCCAGCTTGACCACGCGAGATTTGAAGTCGATAAAAGAACACGTTTTTCCCTTCCTCTTCCTCTCTTTTGGCCTTCAGCGTTCTGGGCGGACGCACACAAAGGACTCTCGGCGATCCCCCCCCCCACCAGCTCGAACGAGCTGTGTGGAGGAGGGAGGAGAAAAAGGTAATCTTTCTATTCACAATCTTTCAATTTGATGACCAGTTCTTCACATCCCTTTTCTTCAAGCATCTTGAATTCAAAGGAACATTTCTTTACGAATCTCTCGTAATCCAAACGAACTTTTCCTTCACACACATTCACCATTCACAAATTTTCCACCCAACTGACATTCACATGCTCGCATATATATACACTCACAAGTACGAATCTAAGAACTCTTTAAAATGTTTCAAATATTAAATAAATTGTTTTTGTTAATAAAAATGTTATTCTTTTCCTTTTTTTATTAACCATTATAAAAGGCCTATTCGTATATGTGTATAGCTTCATAATTCCTTCGCTTTCTTTAAGGTAAGTTTAAATAATGTTTTCTTCCTTCATCTTGTTTGTCTTAAACTGTTTTATTTAATCCCCACGTGGTCCGATGGTGGAAGCCTAATAGTGTGATAACATGCAGTTATAAAGGCATCTATCACACTACCTATGGTTGGGGGATTCATTATCGCAAAACCATTTGTCCGAAATCCTTCGCGACTGTGGTTAAAATCCAAAAACCCTTTGTTCTCCTTTTGAATCTCCCGCCATAAACACACTTCCACCCCGGCCATAAACTCACACGGCGTCAGCCAAAACAAACTTGTTTGCTCAACCTCTTCTTACATACAAAACAACTCCTTCTTCACTTTGAACGTTCTTGGACACTCTGAACTCTCATTTAGTACTAACTCTTAATTTTGGTTGTCCTAACAACTTGTCAATAAGAATTGATATATTTCTGTATGGATAGACTTTACCATTCTTTCTTTTGATATTGACTTTCCCTTTACATGCCCGGATCCACGAGGTCCGACTGAGACACAAGGTCGGTTTTTAATGTGTGGAAAATCCAGCTCCCCAAAAGAAGCATTTTGGATTGGGATAAAAATAAAAATTGCTTCAGTCTAGAAGGATATCTCCTTCACTGTCCGAGGACAGAAAAGATAAAGTGTAGTATCAGAACAGATACTATCAGTTGTTCTGAGCAAAACCCATATATTGGACCCTGACAGATACTACTCCACTAGTTCAGAGTGGACCTGGGAGTAACAGTAGATAAGACGTAACTCCTTACTCCCCAAACTCCCAAATTGGGTTTTCACGACCTGATGCAGTTTAAAGTCATACTCATGACCAAGTTGAAATGAAAATAAAATTTTAAAACAAAAGTCATGAATTTATGATGAGATGTATTTAAATAAAAACAAAAACAAAAAAACAAACTTATGAATGATAATATTTTATTTTTTGTGAATGACAACATTTGTAACTGTAGTAGTAAATCATAGTAAAATATTTTCCTGGTACATGTGAGTCGAGCATGCGCTCTTCATACGTGTCTTTTTGCCACGATGTAAGTAACAACTACACTCATCGTCTCTCCACTTTCCGCACACAAATTAGCTGAAAAATTAAGTTTAAATGACATTTATTTTCTGATTTCAGGTCGAAAGTAACGTTTAAGATCACCTTAACGTCAGATCCTAAACAGCCGTACAAAGTGTAAGTGGACAGCTTTTTTTGAGGGATGTTTCATTTAAAAACCGTAAAATCAGTGTTTTCTTGCGGTGCCGGTAAAACTGGACAAAAAGTGGGGGTTTAATTTAAGATGAACTTGAAATTATAAATCGATCCCCTACTTCTTTACATATGGTTTCTAGCTTTGTACTGTTTACTTCATGTGTCAGTTAGGCTCTCCCTTTTTTGTTTGTTTTACATTTTATCGTCATTTTAAAACTTTACTTAAATTATTCAATTTAATAAATATAAATTATAAAATATTCGAATGCGATATCTCGGACGTTTATTTATTTATTTTTTAACTGTGTGTGTGTTTGTTTTTTTTCAAAATGAATAAGAAATTTTTTTGAAAATTAAATTTTATGTTATTGTTGGGTCATTAAATTATTAATTGGATCAAATTTTTTTATCTAAAATAATAACTAATTTTTGTTAAGATTATGTTTTTTTTTTAATCTCCATTTATTATTTACTTATTGGATGTACATAGCTTCCACAACTTTCAGATGCAGATTTGCTCAGAATGTATGTATTCGATACTTTAAAATTTCGAAGAGTCACAAAGTAATTTTGTTAAATATTAAAATGGCTGACTTGTTTACGAATACACCGACATGAATTATGGGGGAACTTCCGTAATTAAATTATTGGTGCTAATTAATATTATTTTGTTAAATTGGATTTTTAAAAAGTTCATTTTAGTCAAATACTGGATTAATAGTAAATAAATAAAACGGTATAAGTCACTTACATGCGAGAAATGCCTACACACGAAATGGTCGCATAATTTTATTAATATAGACATTTTTTCCAAGATGTATTTTGTGATCTCGGCAAATTAACGGTTGTTTTCTTTCTTTAATGGTTTGTTTCGCTTGTCTTCTTTTATAAATGTTTCGATTTTTCTCGTACATTTAAATCTTCAATTCTTTAAAATCTTAAGTTTATTTTTGCGATGTTCCGTAATCAATGGTTGTTCTTAAAATCGATTATTAGTCGGCCTTTCTTGAAATGTACATCTGGTTGGAATTGAAGAGAGAGAAATAAAGTAAATATATGTTGAATTGTTTCTCTAAATAATTTATTAATTTCTAAAGAAACACATATTACTAAATACTTCTTCACATTTATTTGGTAAAATAAAGTTCATCCGTGTTCAAATAATTTATTTTTTTAAGTCGAAGAGAGAGAATCAACATATGGTTTATTTTAGCTTTATTTGTGTCGTCATTTTGTTTTTTTTCGTTCCCATCTGTTCACTTAGAGATTATTTTTGTTATTTTTGATTATTAAATAAATCTCACCGTGTTCTTTGCCTCCTCACGAGGGCAATGTAAGACACACGGTGCGTTTTAAATGTTAAACGGGAGGGGACAATCTGGATTAGTGAAAAAAAATATAAATTGCCTCATCTAGGAGGACGTCTCCTCCCCCGACCGAGGTACTAGGTTCCTATTTTAGTCAAATAGATTATTTAGAGTGGGTTTCGACATTACTCCCAAATAACTTTTTTTGTGCTTCTACAGAATTTGAACCAAACCTACTTTTGTTGAACTAAACCTAAAACTTAAATGGTAAAATTGTCTTTTCCCAACCAAAATGCGGACAATAAATCGTCTGCAGTTTTCCGACATCACAAATGAGTGAGTAAACCCAAAGAAATTGTTTTGGACTAATTTAAAATTAACCTTAAATTATTTTAAAGGAAATACAGTTAGAAAATTAGTCCAAAGCAATTTATTAGGGTTTACTTGAGGTCAGAAAAATATCTGAAAACTTTAGACGATTTATTGTCCGCCATTTTGGTTGGGAAAAGACGATTTTACCAACTTAGTTTAGGGTAAAAAAAACAGTCGTTCAAATTCTGCAGAAGTATAGAATTTGTACTTAAACCATGTTTTAGTAAATAAATAACGATAACAAAAAAAAATTGTTGTAGCGAGTTTAATCGTAGACGTGAAACACCGAAATGAAAAGTTGCCAGAAAAATATGGTCGTCATTTTTGTAAACAAGTCAAGAAAGAGGCTAAGGGCGCATAACTCCAATCTATAATTTTCCAATTATGAACTTCAGTTATCCTTCTTTCTTAGCTAGCTTCGTTCTCGTCTTTATAAAGTTTCGACTGTATTTTTTGCGTTCTATTTTCCATTTTGCGTTTCACGTGTACAATAAAACTTGCTATAACTTAATGTTTTTAATGTTATTTTTTATTTATTTATATTTTACTAAAATATGGTTTGAGAGTAATGTCGAAACCCATTTCACCCTAAATAATTTACATAAATAAAACATAAATTAACCATTTCTTTTTCCTTTAAATACCTAAACGCTTGCCTTAAATTAATATTTTTTACACAGGAAGATTATTAAAAAAAAAAAAATAACACTAAAGATTTCGGCGCTTATGTATGTAAACCTTGACCATCGTAAAAGAAGGCCGGTGCACTGAAAAGTGACGTCATGCTAGTAAGTAACAAGCGAGATCTGTCAGACTGTCGATAATGAATGAGAACTTAAAAAAAAAAACTGTAAAAATTGCATTTAAGAAAAGAAAGGAACATTATTGAATTTATACTGAAACTGAACTTTATTCAATATAGATAAAAAAAATTTAAAAAAAAAGATGCTACCGTACGAAACGGGTACCCAGAGTTTTGGTCTGCAAACAGGAAGTCGCGTCATATTAAAGGCACTGCTTTTTTGTCCCCTTCCCAAAAAAGTTCCGGTCCCCCCCCCCCTCCCAAAAGTCCCAAATACCGGGAATGTCGCAGAAGCAGTATTTTGACACACACACAAACACACCCGGATTTTCCTGTACTTTCGTTTTTTTTGTTTTTTTTTGTGTTTTATTGGTTTCTTTAATAACAAATAAACAAAAATTAATGAATAAAAAATTTCTCCCGTAAAAAAAATTCCTCCTGACTAACTCTACCATAGATTTAGTAACTTATTTTGCAACATGGACATATCAACCATGACTAAGATTTGGGGAACCCATAATGAAGCAAAAGATTTTTTAAGGGACAAAAATATACTTAAAACCGAAAGTCCGCTGTGTTCTGTATGCAGCAGACAGATGACAGGTGAGAAGGTCCAAAAAATATAAAACATTTGTTTGGAGATGCCCTTCACATAAAGGCAAGCACATATCCATAAAAAGTGGAAGCTTTTTGGAAAGGGTAAAGCTGCCACTTCAGACTTTTATCCAACTTTTGTATTTTTGGTCGTATAAGACCCCAGTAATTAAATGCGCTCAGATAACTAATCTAAATGAGAAGACAGCCATTTTATGGTACACATATTTCTGAGACATTTGCTCTAAGCAATTAATAGAAAACCCAATGAAATTAGGAGGCAGTGACGTCATTGTTGAGAGCGATGAAACTGTCATTGCAAAAAGGAAATACCACCGAGGGCGCATGATACCACAAAGATGGATTTTTGGAGGTATCGACACTGTCTCCAAAATTGGGTTTTTGAGGTATGTGCCGGACAGGAAAGCCTGTAAATTAAGTTATGGAAAAAAACTTCTTAAAAAGTAAGAAATCACATTTTGTTGCTCAAAAACATTGTTTATTCTTTTAAATAGTACTTGTTTCTAAATTATTATTCTCAAAAGGAAAAAAAATAACAATCCGTCGTTCAAAAAAGATTTTTTTTTACATGATTCACCCCAAACAAGGCAGGACGCCACTGTAAACGTAAGGGGCTACTGAGAAAAAGGAAAAGGGGAGAAGGATTGGTGGTTCAGCTTAAATTGGGATCTGAGCAGCGAGATGTCTGTTTACATTAGTTTTAAATTTCTGCATGTCAGTACTGTCGGGGAAACAGGGGGCAGGGAGGGAGTTCCAGAGGCCAGCAGCACGAGGAAAGAAGCTATTTGAGTAGAATGCTCTCCGGCATCTGGGGACCTCCACAGTGAATGAATGAGATTTAGTAGAATGTCGAGTTAGTCTAGTGAATTTACGTCGAGGGGCACCAGAGTAGCCAACTCATCGGAGCATAATCCATTGAAGTATTTGTAAAACAAACACAAGGATGCCACATTGCGGCGATGGGGCAGGGGCTGGAGCTTAGCTGACAGTGAGGGACCTATTAGGTTGACTACTCTTTTTTGAACTTTGTCAAGGAGGGAGAGACTAGTAGATGATGCACCAGCCCAGATGTGGCAACAATACTCCATGCATGGGCGAATGGTGGCTTTGTAGAGATACAGGATAATGTCAGGTGTAAGGAGTCTACTAGCACGGTAGAGGGAGCCAACCTTCTTTGCGGCAGCCTTGGCAATGTCTTCAATGTATTTGTCCCAATTCATGTTACCTGTGAAGGTTAGGCCAAGGAGTTTGAATGATGAACTCTCAGGTAGGGTGTTATTTGCCATGACAATCGGTGGATGGAGAGGCTTCTTGTAGTTGTTGAAGGAAAGGAGCTTAGTCTTTGCGGCATTAAAAGTCACCAACCATTTATGGCCCCAATCCACTACCGCCTGGAGGTCATTTTCTAAGGATTCAGCCATTGCCTCAGATATTATCGCGTCTGTTTTGCCAACATGGCGAGAGTAAAGCGTGGTGTCGTCAGCAAATAAACCAATCTCAGACACTATGTCATCAGGGAGATCGTTTATATAGATCAGGAACAACAAAGGTCCAAGAATAGATCCCTGGGGCACACCAGCATTCATGTCATGTTGCTTAGATGAACGGCCATCGAGGACAACCTGGATTTTTCTTTTGTTTAGGAAGGATCTAATTATATTAAGTAGTTGCCCAGTAATACCGTATGAGCGTATTTTCAGGAGGAGCCCTTTATGCCATACCTTGTCAAAGGCCTTGGATATATCAAGCGCTACTGCCCTAGAATAAATTACTTGTTTCATGAAAAAAAGATTCTTTCGTTGCCGGTATTTTTGAAAAAAGTTTTCCGCCCAGTATTTTTGGAGAATGGGACAAAAAAGCGGTGCCTTTAATATGACGCGACTTCCTGTTGGCAGACGAAAAATCTGGGTACCCGCTTCGTACCGTAGCACCTAAAAAAACAAAAGAAAACAAGAATTAAAAATGAATAGTTGTTTTATTGCTGCGTTAAAGTAAATAAACATCACATTTTTCATAGACTTTTATTTACTTTTTAGTTGCCTCCCTACAAGGACAGGACAGAGTTAGACAGAAGTTCCTTTTTTAATGTGAGGGTAATCAAGCTTCCAAAAAGGGACACTATGGATTTGGACAAAAATTAAAATTGCCACAATCTAGAAGAATTTCTCATTCACCTTTTAATGACCGAGGACAAAACAAAAACAAATGTAGTATCAGAACAGATATTACACTTTTAATTATTTTATTGTAAAAAAATATAAAAATACAATTTAAATTTTAAACAAATTAGGCACAAGGCCATCAAAAGTGTGGGAAGTGGAATGTCGTTAGTCATCCCCTGTCTATCCTACTCTTTACTAGAATCGTTAGTCACCGCGGTACTACATTTAGTCTAAGGATTTTGATTCCTAATGTGCTGTAAATTAGAATTTTATTTATAAATATATATATATATATATGTACCAATTCATTGAACGAGATGAGTGGGACAGCAAAAGTAAACAAAAGAAAACGGTTAAGACACTCCCAACTCTTTCATAAAGAATTGACAGCCGATAGTAATTAAATAAACTAACAAAATAAAAAAGGATAAATAATATAAAAAATGAAAACGATAAATAATCAAAAACTGATTAAATAATTAATTTTGTAAGTATTATAAAAAATTCGAACCTATTTGGAAATAAATATATAAACAAAGTTGTTGTCAATTTTACTTGTTTTAAATTGTATTTCTTGTTCTGAAATATTTCACTATTTTTTTCTAGCACCAAACATTTGTACTGTTTTAGTATTTTATTACAGTTTTTTTTATGCAAAAAGAAACGAGTTTGAACAGAATTTCTAGTTGATGGTATTTTATGACAATCAACGGATAGGCATAAAAGTTAATTTTGTATCAGGACGAACAAAATGTTTTATGCCGACGAGTTGTTGTCTAATTGTTCAATAAATATTTATTTTTCCAAAAATCATACTACTTTATATTTGCCCCTTTGAAACGTTTTTCATTTGATAAATTTTTTATTAACCAATATAAAAAATACAGCATTTAAGGGTTAAATAAATAATACTTGTTTTTCTCTAAAATTTGAAATATTTTTTACACAATAACTCGTCTACATAATAAAAGATTTACCAAGTGAAAAACGTTTCATAGGGGTAATATACAGAAGTGATTTTTGGAAAAAAGAAATATTTATTGAACAAAAATAAATGACATTTTACATGTATGACAAAACACTACAATATATACATCTAAATAATCATTATATAATTTTTGCTTACCATGATAATGACCAGATTTAAAAGTAAGGCTCTTGAATTAGGCAGATGACACACCGATGACACTCACTCGTGACATCGAAGGTACTGATTACCTATTTAGCGGGTGTGCTGGAGCAACATCATACTAATACCTACTCACACTTGCCAACAGGCTCGTTGCAGATGTGAAAAAGAAATTGCAGTTTTACGCATTTTCGTTGAATATTATATCAAATAGAAATTTTGTTGGAATGTGTCATATTTGAAACAAAAAGCACTTTCTATCAAGATAGGTTTTTTAACCATCTTGAATTTTTTTTCTAGTTTTACCTTCGAATCACAGATCCCCAACCATGAAAACGACATGGGCAAACTCATCGGTATCCTTTTTTAAATACAAAAAAATTACTATAGATGAAATAATTTCAGACAAATAATCACGGTCATATGTCCATGTGTTGGCGTGAAATAACATTTCTCTTCGAAGCATCTTGTTTATCTGCTTAGCATGACGTCTGTAGAAAAAAACAACTCAGTGTACCGGCTTTCTTTTACGAAGGTCATGATGTAAACACACGAGTGAATTATGATAGTTAAAAATAAAATAACAGGAACACTTTCAGAAATACTTATTATTAAAAAATATTAGCGTACACCAAGATTTATGGAAAATAATCAAGTATTTTTATTTAAGAAATTCAATTAGTATTTGGAGTCTATAATCGCCGTATTTTTTAGCAAATACTTTAAAGTATATTTAAATAGTAAATATTTAAATATATTTAAATAGTATTTAAATCCTGTAAATTCAATTAAAAAATTGAAAATGAGTGAATCTTGTTTAATTGGTGGTTAATAACTATGGATCAAATTTAACGCAAATATGAAATATTTGGATTTTACATGTACCCATATTATGCCTTCTAAAAATTTTAAAATACTCTGAAGAAACTGAAATTTAGGGAATATTTATTAAGATTTAACAATTGGAGGTATCTGAATATATCACGATGCACTTCCACTTCTTTTTTGTCCCCTATGCATAAAACTAAATTAAACTAAATATAACCCATGTTATCCACCTTTACAGCTAGCAGCGGTGTTCCAAAATTCATAATGACCAGTTAATTAGTTTAGGAGTGAATCCTATACATAGAAATTTATAAACATATACATATACCTAACTTTATATAAATAGATAAACATATATTGATCTGTTTGCAAGCATGGTTTGCGCTGATGAAATCTATCTCTGCATACATTACAGATAATAATATAAAAATTAGACAATAATTCTTAATCTTTTAGGAAAAAGTTTTTAAAAAAATATTTTTTTGAGAATGATGTGTCTTTGAGAAATGAGACAGTTTTGATTAGACGCAAAATCTCCATTATAATAAATATAAATTGTTTTTAATTTTGTCTGTATCTCAGCATTTTATTACTTGACAACTGAACCTTATTTTAGGGGGAGATAATCATGGAAAGTGTTTAGAAATACTTGTGCCTCAATCTGTATGTATTTTATATTGAATAGACAATATAGTTTATCTGTTATAATGAGTGTTCTTTTTCTTTTTCCAATCAGGTTGAGTGTCCCTGAAAAGGCACCCTTCACGGCAGTACTTAAGTTTGCAGCAGAGGAGGTAAATAATTTAAACCATGTCTATCTATAATAATTCATATAAGGAGGTTGAAACTAAAAAAGACATTTCACTTGGAATAATTTGGGTGACTGAAATAGGATTTGGTCAATGAAGCACTTAAGATAAGAAAAAACAAAAAACGACGAATTTGCTACAACTGACACCGTTACAAGCAACCAATAACACAGCCACTAATGACACACTTATCTGGTACACGATAATGCTTTCTCTTTTCCTCCCCACCAAACAACTTTTTTATATTCCTTAATCCTGCTTTTTCAGAAATAAAATTTGCATAATTCTTTTGCAAATCTCCTCACTCTCAATACCTTGGTCTTTCAATTGTTTGCCCTTGGCCTTTTGGCTAAGATCAAAGTGTAGTATCTGTTCCGATGGCACTCTGGATTAGGACAAAAATAAAGATTGCCTCAGTCTAGAAGGGTTTCTCCTTCACTGACTGAGGACAGAAAAGGTAAAGTGTAGTATCAGAACAAATATTACAATTTAAATTATTTATTTGCTAAAAAATATAACATATATTTTGACAAATTAGGCACAAGGATGTTGTTAAAATCTTGTGCACAAAGGATATTCGCAACAAAAACAAACATGAAAGTAAAGTTTCTGTTCTTTAAGTGACATGTTTCCTTCTTTTAAATATAATTAAACCTAAAATGTGTCCAATAAGTAAAATTTGTATTTTGTTGGCTTTAGTTTTTTCTAGATTTTTCTGCAATTCTTTGTTAAATAATACGTACAATATAGTTAAGTTTGTAAAACAAAAACAAACGTTTATCCTAATGTTTAGTTAACTATAAATTGTTTTTAAAAATTTCTTTTCAAATATCTTTAAATTTAAGCATAATCTTGCTTCTCCTCTAGTTAAAAATAGTTAATTAAATTTATTTATGAAGAAATGTTTGTTTCTTTAAAATGAAAATAGACATTCATTAATTAATTATTAATTCATTTTTTGTTTTATCCGGAAAAAATATTTGCATAATATGGCCGAAAAATCTAAATAGATTGTTTGTCAATAATAAATTATTCAGTGTCAGATATCCAATTAATGTCTTAAATGTTCATACAAAAGTATCTGGCCAAAAAAACTTTCAAGGTTAAGAAAAAAAATCTATCGGGTGGCTCATTATTCTGCGGCGGTAGATTTGTCAGAAAGGCCTTTAGAAAGTCACTAAAAATCCATAAAATCCTATCACACAGAAGGAAATTGATTTATCTACAAGTTTGCCAATGTGTATTGTTTATTTATAACTTATCGGGGAGAGGCAAAAAAATTAACACATTCGTAAACAAATTGTTAGTTACTTTTTTTAACATAACTTTGGTATGTTTCATTTTAATCTCATCAATCAGTGTTGGTCTTTTTAGAAAAAAGTTTGTGATAAGAAAAATTCCAAATATCGAAAAATTTCTACATAAACGACTATTAAATTGACACCATTTAATGAACTTCTCTGATAGGTGGTCTATAGTTGCGCATGTGATTACTTTTTATGTTGTAACCGTGTCCTTTCAGGCGCTTACATTATTGGAATCTGAATTGTTAATTGTATCGGAATCGGGAATTTAGAACAAAATCAATAATTGTATTGGAATCGTCCCATCACTAATAAAGATATATTTTTTTCAATACCTTTCTCATAAAATATACACAAGATTGTTGCTTATATGTATGTAAATACAATAATAAATTTACAATTCTGTAATACCTGGCAATTAATAAATTTAAACATTTAAAAAAAATCATTATATAGATTTACATTATGAAGCACAATTTTATACAATATATATTGTAAACATTTCATATGAGTAAGATGTAGTCTGCTTTGAATTAAATCAATCTCTGAATGTACATATAAGTAGCAGCAGTATTAAAATAAAGCAATAATTCTGTATATTTCACAATAAAATGTTTTATGTAAACACGTCTTTCTTAAATTTAATTAAGTTTTAATTTCAAATGAACTACTTGACTATTTCATGATTTCATTGCACCAGAAAAAGATTATCAAAATAAATGTTTCAGAAAACTATAGAATATATAGAAATACAAATCTTGTCTATAAATTTTATTTTTTAATAAGAAAAGACAAATTAAATAATTTATAAAATATATTTATTTATTTGCATTTATTTTTTTTATCCTCGAGTCATCCTAATTATTCATTCAAGTTTTTGCCTAAAATATGTTTAAAATAGGATGCCAGATTATTGTTGCATATCCTATTGATGTTGTGATTTATCATCTAGTGTGTGTTGTGCTGAAAACTCTTAAAGCTGGCCTTTGACTTATGAAAAGGGCTTTCTTACATTGAATCTGTTAGCATTGAAATAATAAGGAAATGAACGATTTTTTTTCCTGTTGAACAAAACAAACTTAACCATTGCTAATTAAAAATTAATAAAACAAACATTGAAATGATTTTTAAATTAACAGCTTGCTCTTTTATTCAGGTTTTCATATCATAAGTCTGCATGGTGAGGGAGGAGGGGAGGTAAGCGAGACAAGCTCAGTTTGTTTTTAGCTATTCATTTTAAGACAACATTTTGATGACTATATCAACTCACTTCTCATTCGGTTTCTCTTAGAAAACATTTTCAAACTTTATCAATGACATCACTTCACATCATTCAGACTTTTCTCACTTGTTTTTCCATTCACATGCTTTGTCTCACCTGACCTCACCAGACAACACTTTGCACCATTCAAATGGAAACTAATAATAATAATAATTTGAAACTAGTTTAAATATATAACCTTCAATATAGAACATTTCTTTTAAATAAGGCAATAGTTTCATTTTAAAAGTTTGCAAACTACTTTTTTTAATGGAATGGAGTCTATCGCATAATTATAACTGTATTATAATAACATTAGCAACATAGTTGTTTTTTGTATTAAGCATACATTTTAATATAATTATTTTTTTAGAATAAAAGAAAAAAAAAAGCGATTCTAAAACTCTGATTATTACTTTTGTTTTAAGTTCAAAGTACCAGCTGCTACAAGTGCACTGATCACCATGGATGGCATTGGTATCAACCCAGCACAGACGGCATGTAAGTATTTAATACAAGAAAGTTCCATTTCGAGGAAGTGGTCATTACAGCAGATCTGAATGTTGACACTTTAGTTGTGATAATCCTCAATCAAATTAATTGCAATTTTGACATTCAAAGTGTCTTTTATGGTTGTTAAAAAAAAATCAATACCTTAGGTTGACTCCTCCAAGTCTCAGACACAGGCTTACCAGATAAACAAACTTTTGCTATGATCAAAATCCCTCATGTTTAATTGTCCAACTTTCTCTTCTTCACACAATCAGCAAGTTAAGAATAGTTAAATAAACGGTAAGGCACTTATATAGGATGCGACTTGTGTCAACAGTTTTGTGCCTTCGTCAGTGACAGAATCGGCAACAAACCCTGGACAGCAGAGGACCGAATGCAATCAAAATATGCTGGTCTTCTCAACAGATTTGTGTTGCAGCCGATCGTTTTGAAGATGAGTGGAGTGATAGGCCCCATCATGTCTGACTTCCTCAACAGCCTTGGTCTATTAATGACACGCAACACTGGGGACATCGTGAATTGACTTGGCTTTATGAGTGCCTCTCTAGCGCCACTATTTGTGGAAACATCTTGAGCCTGCTCTCGACCTACCCAGCCAGCAGGACATCCGATCAAACTGCCTTATACTTGTATATTGGTTTTGAAAAAGGACATTTTATTAATTAACTATTATTTGTTGTTACATTCCTGAATTGTTATTGACATTTAACATTTCCCTCTTTTATGTTAATTTTTTTCATTTGTAATATTATTTATTTGGTATTAAAATATTATAATGTAAGCAAAATACAAAAAAAAAGAAGCTATTATGTAATCTTATATAGCTATGACCATAATCACTGATCGATTATGATTGGTCAATAACCAAGCACCGAAATTCCCATTCTTATTAGTGTCTCAGTTTCCATGCAAAGCTTTGCAACAACAGTGCCATCTATGATAACAAACCATCTTAAAAAAAAACAATTAAGGAAGGGGAAATAACTCTTGATTGAAATAGTAAATATTGGTTAACAGGCAGAATACAACTTTAATGAAATTCATTGTTTCCATTGCATCCAACTCAGGGGGCTCTCTTTTTCACTTGGTTTATTTCGCTACTACAGATGAATCAAAAGTATCTTTAAAAAAAAAAAATTGTGGATGTAAGGAAGAACGATGTGAAAACTCTCACACAGAGTTTATTTATCTCTTCTACAGGAAGTTAGACACATGGTCAGGTAAGGGTTTGAAAAGTCAGTGCACGATTAGGTGCTCGTTGGGCTATAAAATATGCCTGAGCAGCCCTTTTTGCATTCCACGGTAGGGGCGCCTCAGGCGATTTTCAGTAAATTAACCCCTTCTCAAAGAGAAAGTAAGGCCTGGTGGAGATGGATCTTCTACGACTGAACAGAACCATACTTTAGCCCGACAGAAGTAAGGATACTATCGAACTGATTGTCGAGCCCATAGAGAGTAAGCGATCAAGCATTGCATCTATGTCTGTTTGGTGAGTGCCATATTGAATAAGTGAAAAGATGGATAACTCGGCAGAAATTTCTATTGTGGATTTTGACTTGTGTGTGCAAATTCTCAATGTACAATGTTTCTCTCTCTTCAAAAATGTTAGGTGTTTTAAAGTCAGGACTGCGTTTTTTAAGCTTAGTATTCACTTTGAATGTTCATGGTCAATGGAAAAGGGGTTTTGGTTATCCATTATTGCTAGAAAGAGCTGAATTATTGGTACTCTCAACTATTTTCTAACACTACATATGGTTTAAGCCAGTATTGAGCATTACAATTGTTTTGCTTCCATCTTCCTGGCAGTTTGAGTGTCTTTCCAGCTCAGTCCAAAATAATGTCTTAAAATTTCCAGTGTCTAAATATAAAATCTGAAAAATATAACTATGACTGAATACAGCAAGAACTAGTCTTACTACCACAACTGCAAAGAACTTCCCTTTCTTCCTCTGTGTGTCTAACATCAAATGGAATTTCCATGAACAGAGTTTCTTTCCAAGAACTTCCCATCTGTAGAACATATTACCATGGGATTACTTCTCTGCAGAATGTAACATCTTCAAATACTTCTCATAAATAATAAAATTTTCTTGATTCCATTCCTCATTTTCAATCCTCTCATAATATTCATCATTCAAGTGACAATCAATTCATCCTATTCACCCTTATCCTCAAGTGGCTTTTAACCGTGAAAAGTTGTGGCTCATTAGTAAAAAAATATATATAAAAATACAAGTATGATGCCATAAAATAATCAGATTCTCTATTTTTTATCTGATTCTTTGAAAAAAACTTTACGTTTATTATCTTAGTGCAAACGTTTTTCTGATCTTTTTAAAGAAAATAAATTGAATTTATTACTCAAAGCTATCATCATAAAAGTTTTAGAAGTTAATGTTTAAAATAAAAGAAGATAATTCTCAAAATGAATTGCAGGGAGGACTTTAGACATATGACATGGCTTGGTACAAAAGCATTGTCATTTTAGATAAACATTTAACCCCAAAGCATTTTCGCCGATGAGATTTTTGTATAGTGGTTGTCTGAATTGGAGCACACTTTTGGGCCTTTGTGTTTTACTCAGTCGCTATAAAAAGAAAATGGTTCTAGAGTTTCTTCCAGGTTTTGCATAAAAATTAAAAGTATCTGATATTTACCCTGAATATTGTAGACCATCAACATTTACAATTCATATGACTCCATAATGCAATGTGAATGCATCTTTTATGTCATCAAATCTATCTGTACACATATTCATAATTTGGATAGGATGTGCACACTTAGCCAAATGGATAATGTTGCAACCTTTGGAATGGACAATGCTCAACTCTTATCAGATCTTAATACAATTGGGAGAAAAGTAAGGAGCCACAATTTACCCTCAACTATAAGTAAAATAGCAACTTGTGTTCTTTTAATCGTATATAAAGAACAATTTACAATAGATATTTGTTTTTGCATTAAATAATCAAAGCAGTTGAATTTTCCATTAAACACAAACTTAAGGATTTAAATTCAAAGTTGTTTTGCAATAATGAAATGTTTGTTGTGTACTTAAACACATTCATTGATATCCATAAGACACACAAGTAAATCGAATAATGTTAGTTCACCAGAGGATAAACCTTCCTTTAATCACAGAAAACTTTATCAGAAGGCGACTTGGCTGGTTCCATCATGCATTTTGCTATGACAAAGGTGTCCTGACATGCAACTTGATAGCTCCAAAGTCTCTCACTTGTCTCTGAAATTTATGACCATTGCTGGTGAACTCACGAGTAGATTGTTTACTTGAAATAGTCAAGTCTGATCCAGCATTATGTGACCATATTAAATTGATGGGAGCTGACTTAACCCTTTTGTGATAGGATGACATGGATAAAGAAGGAATTTACAATTTACTCTGATTAAAAAAAAAATTTATTAAATTTTTTATTTTTTTATATATATTTTTTATGCAATAATTAATATGTATTTTTTTTTCTTTTGCAGCTAATGTGTTCATAAAACATGGATCAGAATTACGATTAATTCCCCGGGATCGTGTTGGACACTTTCACTTAGTAAAACATGTTTAGTTAATGTATCTCCCTCTCCTGTCGCCATTGTAACTCCTTTCATCTTACCCTGATCTTAGCCACAAATTTCTCTGCCTCTTTTATAAATAAAAATATTGTTGGCTGCAAGTCGTTCTGTTTTTAGATAGATTTCAGTCACTCTCTTGGATCATTTTAAATTTCTTTTCTGTAACAAAACCAGTTTAAATTTTAAAAAAATCAAAGAAAAAAAGAAATTTAATAAAATAAAGTAAATTATGAATTCATGAAGAGAAATTACCATATTTCTAACAGAAAATGGCATTGAGAATTTGGCTCAAAATAAGATCTTTAAAAATGCAATTTTTTGGTAAGCTGCAAATAAATTATTTTCTTTAAAAAAGTAATTATTTTCATTTTTGAAAAAGTAAAATTAAAATAAAGTCATCTTTTTGACGAGCTCTTTTTTTTTCTTCCTGTTTTTTTTTTTTTCTATCTTTAAAAAATATATAGTTGTATATTAAAATGCTTTTTTCCATCATTACTTCTGTTTTTATTCTATTTTGCATTTAAAAAAATATTCCTCTGCAACTGGGTGCAAAAAAGAGTCTTTAACACTAAGTCTCACACTGTCTCATAACATCAATGTTGCATCCCTGTGCTTGTTTTCCAAGTACTTCCACGAAATGTGCTTCAAAGAACTTACAGCTCTTATACTCCCAACCAACCTGACTAACAGCAAAATCCTACCCCTTCACGGTAGAAGTTCTCAGATGCCAGAAAACTTTCTACTTTAATGGCTACGTTTTGAAACTGCTCGCCTTTGGAATTTCATCCCTGATCCCTAACAGGATGACCCCTATAAATCTGGCCTCTAATCACAGTAGCCCCTTGTCTCAGTGGCAATATTCCTTGTTTGGGATGAATAAAAGTAATATATATATATATATAGAAAAGTGAAGACGGTTTTTTCCCTGTAACTTCAGCGAGGGTAAGAAAATAACCACATGCATCATAGGCTACTAAACTCCCTACTTTATTGACCTTATTTACTTGAGCGTGTTTCAAGAAAATTATGACTATTTTCAACATCTAACAAAAAATGTTACCTTCAGCCCGCCATCACAGACAAAAACATACTCCATACAGATGGTAGCAAAACCTTTTTTCTCTAATCTTTATCTACTCTCCTCTCCCACTTAACACTGGGAAATAAATTACATAGGATAATTTTTAAAATCATCACCGTAAATAATTCATTTCATTTTTCTAATAATTTCATACATAACATACATGATTCTTACATCAATTAATAACCGCTACGTGATATTCATTCAAAATTACCGAATATCGGATTACATATACTTATTTATTGTCTGTCGTTACTTATAACTATTAAACATACACTTAAACTAATTTCGAAATTTGCGTTTTACATTACCAAACGGTAATTCTGACATACATTGATTCAAAATGGCGTCACTTACTAATCAATCTCCTCGAGAAAACTCATTTTAGTTGCGAATCTTTGATTTTACACGTATACTTACTTTTTATCACTTATATTTTCCGGCCATAAACACTTAGGCATTTTCATTCATAACATGTCCAAGGCTTCTAACTCACTTTAAAACAACTCACAGCATAACATGAACAGATGTCCACGTTTAAACACATCCACTTGCTCATAGTAATCTTATGGAGGCTCATAATAGCTTCTTTACACGACGCTGATCAGTAATACAAAACACACACAGCAGATACATTGTATCACTTTTGGCCATCCCTACTTATCGAACATTATTCAAACGATGGCAAAACCCTAGTATACATTATTATTATTTTTCTTTCATATCATTTCTTTTATAATTCTCGCAGAAATCGAAACTTTGGGTGATATTTATTTTACGTAATTTTTTTAATCTTTTCTTCTTTTTCTTTTCATTTTAACTTTTACCTATTATAACTATACGCTCACTGTCTCAGTTTCTCTCTCTCTCTCTCTCTCTTTATTTATTTATTTATTTACTATAAACAAAAAAAACTTCTCTTAATGAAGAGGAAATCCTAGACTACAGCAATTTTTAGTTTTATCCCCAGTAAATGTATTTGCCCCCCCCCCAAAAAAAAACTATCTCTCTTCATTTCTTTATTTACTTACTACAATAAACAAAAAGGTTCATTTAATTCCGTTTATTTTTACTTATTCATTTTTAAGTTTTCAAAATATACTTAACTTTACAGTGCAGTATCTGTTAATTAATCTCTTCTCTTCTTGGTCAGTGAAGAAATCCTTCTAGACTGCATCAATTTTTACTATTTTCCCCTAGGAGATGGATTTTCAACACATTAAAATCCACCATTGTTTTTTATTGTGGTTAATTTCAATCTACAACCAAAAAAGGACACTCCTGATTGGGATAAAAAATTACATCAGTCTAGAAGTATTTTTTAATTAATGAACTTCGAAACATTCACACATATTTTTGGAGCACATTTACTTAGTTTTTTTTTTGGGGGGGCAGGTTCTACAAATAACCCGCTACTTACAATCATAGGTGGAGGGGACAGTCATACAACACATAGACAATTCTATTTTGTTTCATTCAAAACATTGATAAATCCTATTTTAATCACTTAAATTACTAACAGGGTTCTTTTCAACTTTAAAAAAATTTTTTTTACGAATTAATACTCTAATACTTGTATATCTCTCCCGCGCAATGCTGGGACACGGATCATGCTATATTATATAATACGTTATTTTCCTCTTTATGGTGCTCATGCAGTTTACTCCACACGAGGGCACAGTCAGACACTAGATCGGTTTGTAATGTGGGGAAAAATACATCTCCCCAAATAGGGACACTCCGGATTAGGACTAAAATAACACTTGCCGCAGTCTAGAAAGATTACTCCTTCACTGACCGTGGAGAGAAAAGATTGTGTATAGTATAACAGACACTACACTTCAATTTGATTTTGGAAAGTAACAAATAACATCAGACATGTCATATAATATGTTATTTGTCTCTATATGGTGCTTATGCAGTTTACGGCTCGGGCTTTATTTTAGATAGGATTTTCAAGTTAAATTCAATTATTATGCTATCTTTGCTTCATTAAATTGTTATGGGAAAGTGCAAGATAGTTAATCAATTCTCCCACCTCCCCATGTTCAGAATGGCTTTCTAAATTATAACATTATTATTACAGCCCGGCCCGTAAACTGCATGAGTATCCTCTTTATAAATTTATAACCGGAAGCCACATTCAAGAAAGAATGTTCTCTTTAACTAATTAATTGCCGACACTAACAGCCAAACATCAGATATTCCAGAATATATACGTATATCAACTCATAAAAATTTACGTGACTAAAATAAGATTTTCTTTAAAAAGTGACTAAACTAGGAGATACTAGAAATATACCAATATTTTCTGTTACTTTATTTGAGACTATGCGTGTGCAGTGTTTCATCCAAAACCACTTTTGGATACCAACCTTATGAGCAACCATCGTGATGGTATTGCACAACGAAAGAAAAAACAGACTTATGACAAACACTTCCAGCAGACTTCTTACAAATACATGGAAGTCGCACTGATGAGCTCAATGCTTGCCTTAAATTGTCATATTTGTGAAAGTACATCATGACTGTAACGTTATCTACAAACATACGTGTGCATCTCAATGGCACCATAGTAACAACAATCCATAGCAAGAGAGTTATTACTCCACATTTTGCATTAATTGTTTCAGCTGCTATTTTACATTAATATTGTGAGGTCTTTGTTCACGCTGGTCAATCATAAGCACCTAATAATTCAATAGTTACAGATTTTGCAAAGAATTTCTTGAGTTATTAGATTTTTCCCGGGCAGCACCGGGGCACGGGTCAGCTAGTATATATATATTTTTCTTTTTTAGTATTTAATTTTATACCAAAATACATCACAATTTATTTGAAGTAAACCAGCGATTTTTTTTCAAGTCCTGTTGGAGCATGTCGAGTCAATTCTATTTTGGCCATCCTGTTGGCCGCCGGTTCCCAACTGTCAGCTTCTACGCCACTTTGGCAAGGCTGTCGTCGGCTTATAGATCATGACTGTATCATCTCAGGCGAGATTCGTGCTGCTTGTCGGTGATTGGTGTCACTTCATATCGCCAACAAATGATGTTATTGATGATATTGTAGGGTTAATGCCTGATATCCAATGTAGCATATTCGTCTCTATGTCACTGAGACAGTTCTCCAGCTCCTTTGTGACTGGCCAACATTTAGCACCATGAATTGTGACCGGTCAGATGACTGAGCGTAGATCTTGGATTTCAGCCAGTCACTGATCTTTTTATTGCACATCACTGTATTCATGTGTGCTATGACCTCGGTTTCTGTCAAATTTCTTTCAATATGGATCCTAGATTACAATAGTAATAATAATGAAAAATAACAGATTGGAATACAGGAAGATCAGTCTTCTTCTTCTTTTTATGCTGAGGTTAGATGTTTTGTGAATAACTTCTAACTTCTATCTGTTATCACTTGTGCCGCCTGCTTGAATCTGGTCGTCATCAACTGATCTCCTCCCTGTTTTAAGCCACTTACTGAGTGGCTTGTGGCCATCAATATCGATATGAGACACACGCTGGAGCATTTCGGATGACTGACGGCAGGTGATAATAATTTGATTATTTATTTAACAAATTCTAATCTTTCTCTGAAAGAAGGAAGGGAGATAACCCATAAATTATAAATAGACTTTGTTCTGGTTCTTATCAAATTATTTTCTTGATAAATGTTTGAATAAATTATTTAACATTTCTATTTTATCATGTTTTAAATATTCTTTTAATAAATGATGTAAGAAATATGTTGCGACTTTTATAAATAGAAAATAATCCCTGCACACAGTCCGTTAATATGAAACAATCTCATTTTGATTATTTGAAGGTTTGTTGTAAATTTTTGAAAACCTTTCAAAGTTTTATATAAAAAATAAAATAAAAAATGTTAGACATAATTATTCTAGTAAGACCCAAATTAATCGATCAAGTCAAAGTGGTCTTACAAAGAAAACATTTACAACTCTTTAAAAAAACCCAGAAACAAACAGGTAATACTTATATTCTTTCAAAGAATTACTGTAATACATCTATGTCAACGTAAAAGTAAAAAAAATATTATACATTTAATACACAATCCAGTTTCATATTTGATGATACAAAACCCTTGGTCATACGTACATTCATTTACTAGTGACAAAACAACACGAAAAGATTACTTGGACGATTCAAGGGAGACTACTCCTGCACAACTAGGCAAATGCATTAAAAGGATATTTTAGACAGTAAAAAGGATTTTGTTCAATATATGCGTATGCATCGATTCTAAGTTTGGTTTTGCTGATCTCTATATTAAAAGAATTGTGAACCGCTTCTCGTGTGTCTGAGTTTTACGTCTTCGTGACCTACACATTATTTTTTATTATTTTAGCAATTAATTTTAAATTAAAAAAAAAATCAGTAGCGTAAAGTACCAACATTTTTTATTTAAAAACAATTTAATTACAAAATTAACAAAAAACATAATGCATTTCGGTTTCTTCATAAACATGTCAAGCATTTTAATCTTTTGTTAAAAGTTAAAAAAAAGAATGAATTACCTTGTTACCTTTCAAAATCGAAGGGAATTTAGAAGCATTTAAATTAAAACAACAAAAGTAGTTATATTTGTTTCAATTAATAATTTAATGAATAAACAATACTGTAATAGTTAAATTTAACTTTTAAAATCCTATTTAAAAAATAATTTGGTAAACAGCAAATAGCGAAGTTAACAAGCTTTTTTCACTTTGACCATCAATTAGCATGCAGTAGTCAGGCTGTTAAGACAATGTTGTAAAGCGGTCCTTGTGGTGGGGGTGGGGGGTGCTAACTAGGTTTGACTAAGAAAATAAGTATAAAATGAAAAGAGAATTTAAGATGCTGAAATAATCAATCGAACAATGAAACAATCTTATGTAAAACTGTAACATTATTATTTTTTTAACTAACGTTTCAAAATTAATTAACATTAAAATTTTTATATTTTTATTTATTAAAGAATGAGATACTTAACAAGGAATAAACATTGACATTTTTTTTTTAATTAGTATTTACGATTAACTAAAATAAAGAAAAAACAAATTTCTTATTTTTAAATGAAGGTTTTGGTCTCATGCTAAAAGACATACGAAAAATGTTAGGGGATCAGAACTGAGATGTTCCACCATCACCTCATGGAGTTTCTTTGGCGACAAAGAGAAAAGGGAGAAGTATTCCTGTGCATAATTCTTGCAATCAGGGGGCAATATGTGATATAATTTCATTTTTTGTTAATTAACAAGTTTATTGAATTTTTGTATTTGGTTAATTTACATTGTTTTATTGTTACAGTTTATTTTTTGTGTCGTTAATTAACAAATTTTATTATTATAGTTTATAATTAACGTTATTTTATTGATTATCACTGTTAATTCCTAATTTGAATATGCGTCCTTTGAAAATTATGTTTTTACTGATTAAAGATAAAGATACGTTTAAAAATATGTAGTGGTTCCCGATTGTAAAAGCACACGTAATTGTATGAAAAAATAGCCCCCCCTCTAAAAAATAATAATTATGTTAGTTTATCTCATTCTTTAATATATAAAAATATAGAAATTTCAATTTTAATTGATTTTTAAACATTAAGTAAAAAAAATAATAATAACGTTACAGTTTTTACATAACATTGTTTTATTGTTCGATAGATTATTTCAGCATCTTAAATTCTCTTTTCATTTTATGCTTATTTTCTTAGTCAAACCTAGTTTGCTGATATTATTTATAAAAAACAGTAAGATCTCTCCTTCATCGCTTGGTTTGATGACACAGTGGATAATAGCGTGGACTGTTGAAGAAACGCCTGGGTTTCAATTTTAGCCTGAAGCACTCACATGTCTAGATACACTGAAGATCTATGATACAGTGAAACAATCTGTCAGTTTATATATATATATGGAGATTATTTATCTGTCTGTCTGAAGCCGAAACTATATTATTAGTTTTGATCGCTCTCTTTTTATATCTACTTATCAGCTCCTATATACCCATTCCAAAACTTTCCCAAACATCATGCGTCTTTCAAATTTACATAATTAATTCGTTTCAACGCTTCTAATAAATTAATATTTGCAAATATACACGCATGCTTGTTTTTTCAGATTTCCAGATGTATTTAAAATATTTTCCTTAGTAATAATCTAAATATAAGCAGACTTAATTAAAGAAATTGTTGTTTTTTAATATATATAATTGAGTTACGCAAGTAAATTAGATTGTAATGGAATATGATGGAACAGCCGGCAGCTATTCCAACATTTAGTTACCCGCCCTCTGATTATTCGAACGTGCAAAAAGTTCGAGAGAGAGAGAGAAAGAAAACAATTAAATAAAACAACCAGCAAAAATATGCGACCGGAGGGAGCATATATTTGCTAGTATATCTATATATATATATATATATTTTTTTTTAGTCAATTAATACTAAATAAATACAATAGATATTATTAACAATAAGAGCAGTAATAGTGGTACCAATGTTATTAATGTCAATATAATACGAATTTATTTAATTGCATAAAAAATAATAACATTAACAATAAAGACAAAGGGGTCACGCTAAATAATTTTAAGTGTAGGTATAATGACTACATGACTACATTCAGGAGTGAACAATACAGAAATAGCACTACACGTTCAAAATATAAAAGAAATAAAAAATATTAACTTTAATATCAATTGTGAAATCGTCAAATTAAGGAAAAAATAAGAATAGTGGAATAACAAGAAAATAAGTTCCTATTAATGATTACCCCGCACCCTCTAAAAACAGTAAAAAAGATAACGATAAAAAACGTCAATAAATAAATATAAAATTAAAATTAGGAAAATAAATGAACATGAGGAGATAACTCTTATCGCCTCAGGTATTACCTTGTTATGTTTCACTTCCAATGAAATCGTCCAACTGCAGTAAAGTGTTAAAGCTAAGTGCATTGTATATATATATATATATATATATTCTGTGAAGCAGGGAATTTAAAAGATAGATATTCTGATTTGTGATTCTTTATTTCTCATAGAAAATTCCACGAGGAATGGTGCACCTTCTCCAAATAATGTAACCTCAAGTAACAGAACTTAGCTGAATACTCCACCAGACTAGATGAATTCTTGTCCTGGAATCCAGTAAGACCACGAGCCCACAAGAAAGACATACTATAACATTGTTAACTGGTCAAGTGAGGAGAGGAAAATGAATCTTCTTAACTTCTTTACTAACTCAACATTTGACAGGTAAAGAGAACTTTAATTGAACATTCTAATATCTATGTATCTCATATAGAGATAAAGTGTTAGACCCAGGAAGGGCCCCCTTGATTTCTGAGAACTTCGGATGAAGTAAAATGAAACAAAAAAGAGACTGATATAATAATGAACATAAAAAAATCTATTGAATTAATACAAACCGGATTACCTCCCTTACATTAGTGATTCAAATAAGATTTACCTCCCATGAACTAAAGTTATATGTTTAAAACGTTTTCGACATTTCTGAGGACCCTGTAAAGAGTTCTGGAGGCTTCCTTATTTTTATGTTTGCTCAATTACTTAAAATGCTGCCAAAAAAAAAAAAAAGAAGAAGAAAAAAAGAAATTATATACAAAGGAATAATTTTCGGCGCTTGTGATACAAGCGCCTTGAATTGGTTTTATTTACTATTAATAGAATAGTTATTGACATAAAAATGAAATAAGAGAAAACTAAAATGAATTTATAAAATCCTCTTAAAAAATGTTGAATATGATTATATTTTTAATTATTATTTTTTATTTAAGCCGGCATTACGTCTTCACTAGGACAACGAGGAGTAAATAGGGTAGACCGGGTGAAATGGGCAACTTTTTGGCGTTTTCTTTCTTTTATAGGAACCCGGATATTAGCTAATTAAGATATTGTGTCTTAGAAAAAATGCTAAGATTCACACTTAAATTTTTAAAATTTTTTTAACGTAGTTCACCCCAAACAAGGCAGGCCGCCACTATAAACGTAAGGGGTTACTGAGAAAGAAAGAAAAAGGAAGAAGGTTGGGGGAGGGGGGGAGATCAACCTAAACTGGGATCTGCGCAGCGAGATGTCTGTTTACGTTAGTTTTAAATTTCTGCATGTCAGTACTGACAGGGAAGTAGGGGGCAGGGAGGGAGTTCTAGAGACCAGCAGCACGAGGAAAGAAGCTATTTGAGTAGAAGGCTCTCCGGCATCTGGGGACCTCCACAGTGAATGGATGGGATTTAGTTGATTGTCGAGTTGATCTAGTGAATTTACGCCGAGGGGGCACCAGAGTAGCCAATTCATCGGAGCATAATCCATTGAAGTATTTGTAAAACAAGCACAAGGATGCTACATTACGGTGGTGGGACAGGGACTGGAGCTTGGTTGACAGTGAGGGATCTATTAGGTTTGCGATTCTTTTTTGGACCTTGTCAAGGAGGGAGAGAGTAGATGATGCACCAGCCCAGATGTGGCAACAATACTCCATGCATGGGCGGATGGTGGCTTTGTAGAGATACAGGATAATGTAAGGTGTCAGGAGTTTACTAGCACGGTAGAGGGAGCCAATCTTCTTTGTTGCAGCATTGGCAATGTCTTCAATGTATTTGTCCCAATTCATGTTACTTGTTAAGGTTAGGTCGAGGAGTTTGAATGATGAACTCTCAGGTAGGGTGTTATTTGCCATGACAATCGGTGGTTGGAGAGGTTTCTTGTAGTTATTGAAGGAAAGGAGCTTCGTCTTTGCGACATTAAAAGTTACCAACCATTTATGACCCCAATCCACTACAGCCTGGAGGTCATTTTCTAAGGATTCAGCCATTGCCTCAGATATAATCACGTCTGTTTTGCCAACATGGTGAGAGTAAAGCATGGTGTCGTCAGCAAATAAACCAATCTCAGACTTTATGTCATCAGGGAGATCGTTTATATAGATCAGGAATAACAAAGGTCCAAGGATAGATCCTTGGGGTACACCAGCATTTATGTCATGTTGCTTAGATGAACGGCCACCAAGGACAACCTGGATTTTTCTTTTGGTTAGGAAGGATCTAATTATATTAAGTAATTGCCCAGTAATACTGTATGAGCGTATTTTCAGGAGAAGCCCTTTATGCCATACCTTGTCAAAGGCCTTGGATATGTCAAGCGCTACTGCCCTAGCTTCACCTGCCTTGTCCAGTGTATGATATATGCATTCTGAGATGACCGTTAGGATGTCCACAGTAGATCGTGCTTGTCTAAATCCATACTGGTGGTCAGAAAGAAGCTTAGCATTAACTAAGTGCCGTACTATAGCTAGATTGATTAAGGATTCAAAGATTTTAGCAAAGATCGGCAGTAGACTGATTGGGCAGTAGTTCTGGGGATCGGTTCTATTCCCAGAATTCTTGTAGACTGCTCCCACAGAGGCAATTTTCCAGCTATCAGGGAAGCAAGATTCAGCAAGTCATTTTTTGTAGAGTTTAGAGAGGACAGGGGCCAGTTCAGCAGAGCATTTCTTCATTAAAATTACAGGCCCACATGCTTTGGAGGGTCAAGGTTTTTTATGATGTCTTGGACATGAGATGTGGTGATGAGCAGGTCATCAAGTGTGGCTTCGGTCCGCAATGGGAATTTGGGGAGGGGGTGTTTTTTTTTAGTCCAAGGTGGAGTTAGAAGCGAAACGCTGGGCAAATAGTTCAGCCTTATCAGTGGCCGTGCAAACGACATCATTGTGGTTTGATAGTGGGGGAATCGTTGATTGACCATTATTCACTACACTATTATCGATTTTCTAGAAATCACGAGTACCTAGTTTCTGTGACTGAATGCGTTTTTTTTTGTTAACTCATTAGACCTTCTCTTTGCTTCGCTTATCACGGCCTTGCAATTATTTCTTGACTCTATAAACTTATGTTTATTAGTAGCTGACTTATGGCGGCCGAATTTACGGAATGCTTGTAGCCTCTCAGCAATGGCAGCTGCACATTCCGAGGTGAACCATTGGGGAGAGTGGGGCTTGCTAAGGAATTTTCCCATGGGGACATAGGCTTCAATGCCTGCTTTGACCCATTCAGTTAACTCATTTGCACACTGGTCTGCAGGGAGTGAGAAGGTTTCCCTCCATGGAGCGTCACTGATGTGATCTCTGATTGACTCAAAATCAGCCTGCTTGTAGTATCTCGTTGTTTTGAGCAACGGTTCATCAGATTTTGGACGACTTTTTAGAGTGATATGTATCATTAGCACAATGTGATCAACATTCCTCAGTGGGCTATGAACTTTCGTCACACATGCCTCGGGCATTGAGGTCAAGAAAAGGTCTAGAAGTGAGGCTTGTTGGTCTACTGGATCGGGGATGCGGGTCGGAAAATCAACAGTCTGAGAGAGGGAGTGAGCTAAGGAGAAATTATACGTAGAGTTGCCGGCTTCGTCAGTAAGGCTGGAGAATCCCAACCAGTCACGGTGGTGGGCATTAAAATCCCCAAATACATGTATCTGGGAATTCGAGTCAATTAAGAGTGCTCTATCTATGCTTTCAGAGACAGAGTTTAGCAGAGTACAGTCCTGGGTCGATGGGGAGCGGTATAAGAAATATAAGTAACTGACGCTGTGGTGTAAAGTCAATCTAAAGCACATGTAGTCGTGGTCATCTGATTCTAACCTATGTTCTCTAGTCAGGGGGAGAGTGTTCCGAACATAAACTCCTAGCCCGTGCATATGTTTGTCAGAGTCTTTTCAGTAGAGTTGGAGGTAGTCAGTCATGTCAAAGTGGTAAGAGGAGATTTAGGATTGAATGTTAGTTTCACTTAGAGCTAGGATATCCGGGGAGTTTGTCAGGAGAAAGGTTTCTACGTCATTGATGTTGGTTCTAAGTCCCCGGATATTTGTGAATGCGAGCCTCAAGGGCAGAGGCGAAAGTGTTTTTTGTTGGGTGTCTGGTTTAGGTTTGCTTTTATGTTTTTGTAATGACATGTTTGATTTGATTATAGAGTGGGTTGGCCAAGGTGGGTACTTGTTTGGTGCCAATAAGCTCACACAACCAGTCCATTAGTAACGACCTAGTCCATGGGGGTTGTGGCCTCGGGAAAGCCCACCGGAGATAATTGCAGGGTTCCTTTTCATGCGCGACATGGCACATACAACTACCCACGGTATTATGCAACTGATTATGGAGCAGCCGTTCTTGGCGCTACCTAAGAGTTTGGGCTCCTTGCTTTCAGTCGGAAACAGCAGCCGGACAAGCTGTCTAACATGTACCCTCAACCTGTCGGAACAAGAGAGACCCAGACTGGTCATGTAAGACTTAGTGACCGAAAAAACTTTCCACAAGTTACCCAAATAGAGAGAAAGAACGGCGTTCATTATCCTAGTAAGAAAACAAGGCTTGGCACTGAGTGTTTAGAGGCGTCCCAGCGCTGTTACCTCTGCGCCTGACTAATAAATAAAGAAGGAGTGCAAGGGCCGGCGATAGGCAGAACCTATCTACTCCTTAAGCAATTGTAGGTTTGCAAACCGGATATTTTGTTTGAGATTCCAACTCTAGGAAGGTTTTCGATCAGGACTAAGGAGGCCTCCTTCCCCAACGGTTTACTGCCACAGCGTAAGTAGCTGGTAGCAAGGTTTTTACTGTGGTTAATACCAGTAAAATGAAAAAAGAAAAAGCATTGCTTTGAAAAGGGCATAAATATACCGAGAGTTCAGCTCAGTTATTAAAATCAATAAATGTATTTATTAAAAGAACAAAGAAAATAAAACACATTGTTATTTGAATATAAATTTGTAAACTTGAATAGCCAGAAACAACGCAGAAATATTTAAAAAAAAAAAAATATTCATTTATTTAAAAATAGTTATGTTCACCATCTTTAAATAAATGAATACTTATTACAAAATAAATATTTCTGGCTTTTCAAACTTACAAATTTATATTCAGATTAACACGATGCTTTTAAGTGAGCAACACAATCTCTACATTGTTATTTGTTTTCAAATTTCTAAAAATATTATGCGAAAACAATGTTTCTAAAAATGTGATAATCTTTCTTTACATCATATTTTGCTTGAATCATGGCTGGATATATGAACTAATGATTGTAAACATTAAAAATAAAAGAACAGAAACAGATAGATGATTGGCTTACATTATCTGTCAAAAACTATGTTTTTTCTTATAGCAAGCGTATTGAGAGGTGGGTGGGGACGACATGGCAGTAGCACCGGGCAACCTAATTGAGGGAAGGGCTCCAATCATATATTCAAACTATCTCCTTTTCTCATAATATTTATGAGTACTAGGACTTACACCTGAGTCTTTAGGGCCTACAATCAATGAGTTGGCCCCGACATCACCAGGGTATCACCAGACATCTTCACGCCACATTATATTCATATGAAGGACAAAACAAGCACTATAATACAGTAGATTCCTTTTTATCCGGTTCTTATAAACTTAGAACTTATTTGGCACATAGAAAATAAATTAATAAGAACTCTTTGAATTTTAAATTCTGCTGAAGTGGGTTGTGTTTTTTGTTTGTTAAGCGAGTCAAACTTCTGCATAGAGCTCACGAAGATTGGTCTGCATGAAGTTCATGTTGGTCGCAGCTATTCCTGAACCTGCAGGATTGCAGTTGTTTATCGATGGCACCAAGAACAGCAACACTCAGTGGTTGCATGCAAAGTTGGGTAAGGTTTGGCCCAGAACACTCGAAGGAATGACGCAGAAACTACATTGGTACTTTCACTCTATTGATTTAAAGTTCCGTGCCTGACACGTCTTTACTTGCCACATGCAGAGGCAGAGCCCTTTTAGCCGGGTATCTCTGACATTACCACGTTGCCACCCAACCCCAACGGTGAAGAAGCGTTGTACTTGGGGAGGGGGATTGCAGACAACAAAAACTGCCCCTTAAGATAAAACAAAGAAACCAAACAAAATCAAGGGTAGGTTAGTAAGATCCTCCCAACCATTTCCAATTTGTTTAGAACCGAAAACAAGCAGATCAGTCTCTAAGAGGGAGTATAGAAAGTGGGAGCAAAAGAAATAGGGATGGAATTAGAGAGTGGATGATGATCTTCCAAGATGAAAGGACACCATCCACTAAGTACACTTTGATCATAACGATAAAGTGTCCAGCACTTGGGCTGCGAGGCAATATTTACCTGGGTGTGACACAAAATCAGCTTTTTAGCGTCGGTAATCCAGCTCCCATGAAGTGGCCATTTCTGTTTGTTTGCTGCTAAATTAATGCCAAATTAGGCAGATTAGTTAAAAGGGTGGTCCAGGAATCAAGAGTGAAGGTCATCGTTAGTTCAACAGTATCCCACTTGTTAACACCATTCACAAGAATTTTTAAATTCTGTTTTTATTTAGCCAGCTTTGGTAGTGCTGCATAGGAGTTGTAATATACCTTGTTTGAATAAATACTCAGATAAACAAGCAAACATTGTATTTGTACTAGTGATGGGACGATTCCAATATTTTTTCCGATTCCGATACAATTACAGATTCTGTTCTAAATTCCTGATTCCGATACAATTACCGATTCCGATTCAGATTCTTTAAAAATCTCTAAATATTTATTTATAAAGTTATTTTTTTGTTTTGTTTAAAAAATTTTCAGATTACCGTAAAAATCCATGTGATATGTGCATATATTTTTGCAAACGTAAAAATACACTTGTGGAAGGTGATCTATAGATTTTAGTTTTACTGGCAGTTTAAAATCAATAAATATTAATCAATTGATCATTAGTACCAGCAATGGAAAATTTTGTTGTAAACAAAAACAAACAAACAAAAAAACAATTAAAAAAATCGTTTTTGGCATGGGAAAATAGGCATAACTTTTTTTCGATTCCGATACCGATATTCCAAAACTTGTGATTTTTACGATTCCCGATTCCGATTAATCATCCCAACACTAAGTTGTATTCATACAAACTAAACTTATTGGCTCCACCGAGAAGATTATGTTTATTTGTCTGTCTGTTTTTCCGGTTTTCTGTTTTTATTCATGTCCGTTAGTCAGTTTGTCTGTATTCAGTATGTTTGTTTGTCAGTCTGTTTGCTTTACTGTCGGTTTGTTTACCTCCATTTGTCAGTCTCTCTATTTGTAAATTTTCATGGGATTCCATTAGTTTGTCTGTATGTGCATTTATCAGTATGTTTGTCCGTATTTAAATGTCTCTTCATGGATTTGTCTGTTTGTCTCTACACTATATAATCGAGAAATTCTATATTCCAGAAGAGTGCCTATAACTGCTTAATAATATTGTCTGTTCGTTTTTCTATTTGCCTGTTTGACAAAATGATTGTTGGACAAATGTTGAAATTGTTAGGGAAGCGGTCCCGTGGTAATGGAAGACGGGAAGCCCTTGTGAACAAGTTCTGTTCATGGAAATTTCGGCTGACGCGAGGCACACAGAGGAAGAAAAGAAAAGTTTTTTTTTTCACTGTGATAGCAAAGTGAGTTCTTTCTGTGAATATTTTTCAAAGAGGAACCAGAGATAAAAGCTCAGTCGTTCATCTTCCATCGAAGCACAGATAGAGTAGAAAGAGACTAGCAATGTCTCTTCTGTGAGAAAGGGGCCGTAAGGAACAGAAAAGATCATCCCCCACTAGATTTCGAAATCGCTTTTGAACTCTGTCTATGCAAGGAAGAGTTCTCTGAGCTGCGTCTCCCCAGATATGACAACATTGCTCCATCTAAGGATGCATCTGACTCATATAGGCAGAAAATATGTCAGGAGTAAGCTATTTGCTGGAGCGGTAGAATGATCCAACCATTTTTTCAGCGACCTTAGCAATAGATTTTATGTAAGTCTTCCATTTTAGATAAAGGGTGAAAGTCAGTCCTAAGAGCTTATCAAAGTAAGGAGCCTCCTCAAGGAGAGAGTCGTTCAATTTGATTGAAGGAAAACGTTGTTGATGGAAGGAGTAAAGCTTGGTTTTAGAGGTGTTAAAAGTAACACACCACTTTTTTCCATTGCACCAGGTGCTTCAGATCAGAAAAGAGAGAATTTTATCATTAGTGCTCTTCGAACTTCTGCCAAAGACAGTTGTTGCATCTGTGTAGATGTCAATAAATGAACTCAGAGTATGATTTGGAAGATCATTAACAAAGATCAGGAAAAAGGTTGGGCCTAGGATGAATCGTTGAGGCCCACTGGTATTGATACTATGTTCTTCGGAGTTCTGCCCACCAACAATTATTTTTATGAACATAGCAGAGAAAGGATTCACTGGTTGTGAAGACATTGCCATACATTCCATAGCTAGCAACTTTGTAGAGCAACCCGTTGTGCCAAACACTATCAAAGGCCTTTGATATGTAGAGAGCTATTGCTCTAGAAACAAAGATTCACTGATTCTGTTCGATATTACAGTTAGCACATCAGCAGTTTACCTTGCAGGATGAAATCCATATTGCTTATTACTAAGTAGATTGTTTTTTGCTACGGTGGTTGGTAATTGCTTGATAATCACAGATTCAAACAACTTGCTCATGATGCACAGGAGACTGATCGGTCTATATTGAGATGCAGGAAACTGATCACCAGTATTTTTATATGCTGGACAGACAAACGAAGTTTTCCAAAGAGATGGGAAGAATAGAAGCAAGTTCCAGCAGCCGATTCTTATGCATAATGACTGGAATGTTGTCAGGACCAGTTGCCTTGCTGGTATTGCAATTCCTGATAAGGTTGAAAACATCCCGGACCGATGTATGTATATCGCTGAGAGTGTTTTCAGTCGAAGGGGGGAATTCCAGAATTTAATGGCCCTAACCGCAAAGGGTGGAATTTGTAGCAATGTTCTTTGCAAAAAGTTTGGCTTTATCAGATGCTAAGCAGAACACCCCAGGACCGTTAATAATAGTTTAAATTGAAGTCATGCATCTGTTCAGTACTCTGTTTGTTGTTTCATAAAAAATATGCTTAGCAATTCTGACTTTCTTTCTATCCGTGTATATGTCTGGCCCTTTGTATTTCTGTCTGTATAATTATCTCTTTGTTTGTATGTTTGTTTGTATGCTTATTTCTCTCTAAGTTTTTTTCCTATTTGTCAGTCTGCTTGTTTGTCTTTCTTTTTCCTTCTTATGTATTATTTTAAATGTTATTTGTATGTCTGTTTGTCTGTTCGTTGCTCTGTTTGTTTGTCTATTTGGCAGCCGGTTTGCCTGTATGTCTATTTATTTGTACTTATGTCTAATTGATTGTCTGTCTGTTTGCCTGTCCGTTTGTCCATTTGTCTGCCTGTTTTTCTATACCTTTGTCTTTCTGTCTGTTTGTTTGTCTCTCTGTTTATGTATTCTGGTAAGTACGTTTGTCTTACTGTTTGATTACATTGATCAATGCATATTTTGCTGTCAGGAAGATAATAAGTGATTTTAGATAATTTGAATACCATGAATCCAAAAATACAGTCCATTTTTTCTCATCCTGTCAAATTTTTGGTATACCGGAAATACAATTATTTAACTTTCTTAATATCTTTTCATGAAATTTGAACTGTATAAATTTCTATTTCCTCAAATCAAAGAGATAAAATCTTGCCATTTTCTTTCATCTAGTACTATCAACTCATACCCTCCCTCAAATAGTAAACATTACTCATAATTTATCATAGATTATACATCAAGATAATGTTTTTTTTTCAGGAATAATTGTGTTTACACCTTTCAAATTGATAAAACACAAGTAACAATCAACATAATTGTTTTACTGCTCATTTCAAACCATTGGCACGCAAAATTATAAACCTTTCGGTAAACCTTTAGTCTATTTTCCTGATCTTATACCAGTAATAGTAATAAAACAATGCACTGCTGAGCTGGCCCCTGTTCTCTCCAAACTATACAACAAATGCCTTGCTGAATCTTGTTTCCCTGATAGTTGGAAAATTGCCTCTGTGGTACTAGTCTTCAAGAATTCTGGAGATAGAACTGATCCTCTAAACTACCGTCCAATCAGTCTACTCCCGATCTTTGCTAAAATCTTTGAATCATTAATTAATCTTGCTATAGTCCGGGATCTAGCTAATGCTGAACTTCTTTCTGATATTCAATACGGATTTAGACAAGCACGATCTACTGCAGATATCCTAATGGTCATCGCTGAACACATATATCATACACTGGACAAGGCAGGTGAATCTATGGCAGTAGCGCTTGATATATCCAAGGCCTTTGACAAGGTCTGGCATTAAGGACTTCTCCTAACACTGCACTCATATGGTATTACTGGACAAATATTTAATATAATTAAATCCTTCCTAACAAAAAGAAAGATCCAGGTTGTCCTTGATGGCCGTTCATCTAAGCAACATGACATAAATACTGGTGTACCCCAAGGATCCATCCTAGGACCTCTACTGTTCCTGATTTTCATAAATGACCTCCCTGATGTCATTGAGACTGAGATAGGAATATTTGCTGACGACACCACGCTCTACTCTCGTCATGTGGGCAAAACTGACGTGCACATATCTGAGGCAATGGCTGAATCCTTAAAAACTGACCTCCAAAAATGGACGGTAACTTTTAATGCCATAAAGACAAAGCTCCATTCCTTCAATAACTACAAGAAACCTCTTCAACCACCGATTGTCATGGCAAATAATATCCTACCTGAGAGTTCATTATTCAAACTCCTCGGCCTAACTTTCACAGATAACATGAATTGAAACAAATACATTGAAGACATTGCCAGGACTGCTGTAAAGAAGGTGGGCTCCCTCTACCGTGCTAGTAAACTTCTCACACCTGACATTATCCTATATCTATACAAAGCCACCATCTGTCCATGCATGGAGTATTATTGCCACATATGGGCTGGTGCATCATCCACTAGTCTCTCCCTCTTAGACAAAATCCAAAAAAGAGTCGCCAACTTAATAGGTTCCTCACAATCCACCAAGCTCCAACCCCTATCCCACCACCGCAATGTTGCTTCCTTGTGCCTGTTTTACAAGTACTTCAATGGATTGTGCTCTGAATTCACTAGACCAATCCGACAATCTGCCAAATCCCATCCATTCACTGCAGAGGTCCCCAGATGCCAGAGAGCCTTCTACTCCAAAAGCTTCTTTCCTCATGTTGCTGGACTCTGGAACTCCCTCCCTTCTCCCTGTTTTCCTGACGGTACTGATATGTAGAAATTTAAAACTAATGTAAACAGACATCTCGCTGCACAGCTCCTGATTTAGGTTCACCCCCCCCCCCTAAAAAAACAAAAAACTCACACTCTTTTTCTCAGTAGCCTCTTACGTCTACAGTGGCGGTCTGCATTGTTTGGGGTGAACTATGTTAAAAAAAAAAATACAGCGGTCCTGGGCAAGGTTACATGAGAAGATTTCTTAGCCTGGGATCTATCTTCGGTAGACAGAGGAGAAATTATTCTTGACTTGGGCAATTTTTTTCTTTGTGCCATCCCATCCAGATTTTTATTTCTGCCCGGTTCCATCCAGAGTGCCCCTTTCTGAGGAGCTCAATATCCTTTACATAAATAACCGACCTCATGTCTAAATATGACTTCATGGAGAGGCAAGTAAATATGAACATGAGATGATCAACAATTTCACTGCCAAAAACCATAACTTGTGGACGTGAAAGCGTTGATAGGTCTTCCTTGATTGTTGTTGCCATGTCTTCAGATGTCCACAGACTAGTTTGCGCCAGCCAGACAGAGGTGGAGGGAATAGTACACTTTGGATGAGCCTTCATCCCTCCAGACGACAAACTTTGTGCAAAAAACCACAGGGGGCGACGTTGTAACACTACAGACAGCAAGAACCTGAGATTTAGGCAACTGTGAATGGCGTTTGTTGACACACGGTTAGCACAGCGACAAAGCAAAAGGCGTTGGAGACAGATGTTGCTAAAGGTATTTCAGCTTTCGTTGATCGGCTACACAGCAATAGAGGAGAATCATCCAAACAATCGTTTGGAAGATACAGTCTTTGGTGTCCGTTCATATCTCTGGCATCACCACTTATGTGGCGGTCAACCTCTGCACAACCCTAGCTAGTTAGTAGAAAAAAGTGTCTATTTGTTAGTTCGTTTTTATGTTCGTTTGTTAGTTTTTCTCTTCAAAAGTTGCCAAAAGCAAATAAAAAGGATTTATTAGCAATAAAAGTGCATTTCAATAAGTTTCTATCTACTTGCTCCACACGAGGGCAAAGTTTTTTTGTTTTCTTCATCAAGATTTAGACGTTGTGGGATGACGTCATGATGGAGATGGCCTTGCCTCGGCTGATAGCTAGGGAGATGTGCTGGAACATCCAAGCGATCTCTTGGGGCTCGTTCCTACAATCTGTTCAATGTCTCGTATGGATCGTAAAGTTTCCAGACCGATGAGCCCTGACCGTTGCTAGTTTGTCTCTCCAATTGTTTATCTGTCTTGTGTCTTTTCTTTCTTTATTACCTGTATTTTTGTCCCTTTAGTTGTATTTGATTTATCTCACTGGGAGGTTAGGGTTAAGTGGTCAACAACACGGACTGACAACCTGGGTGTGCCAGTTCGTTCCAGAGAAACACTTTCACTTAGAATGTTGCCAACCTTCACGTGGTCCCTCCTGTAAGTATCCGATGTCTTTCTAGAAAGAATTCTAACTAGAAAGATATCGGGGAAATCCATGCCAACAATAGAATCATCTTATTCTCCCTCCCGCGACGGGAAGATTTGAAAAGCCAGCGCCCTAGAAGAAGAGCACTCTAGCCGACCAAAAATATCTGGGCAACTCTGACGACAAGGGGCGATTAGTAATCAGCTAAACCCTTTTCAAAGGATGAGAAGGTAAAGCCTGAGTGGGTGGACCTCCTAGACTGTACAGGGCCATACCTCAGAGAACAAGGTTACACCAGCAAAACTCTATTGGTCTGATTTTAGTATGAAATAGCCATGCGTTTGTTTATTTGTTAGCCTGTCTCTGTCCATTGTTTATACATCCGTTTGTCTGTATGTTTTTGTTTGTTTACTTCCTATATATATGGGACTGTGTTTGTTTGTATGTAAAGTTGCTTTTGTGCCTTTTGCACTTATTTATCCGATTATTTGTCTGTTTTCTGTTTGTTTTGTGTCCAGTTTTCAATATTTTTGTTAATATATGGGTGTCTGTTTGTTTGTCTGTCCGTAAGTTTGTTCTTGTGTTTGCTTGTATGTGTGTGTTCATCTTCCCTTTTGTCAGCTTGATTTTTTTGTCTGGGATTGTTTTCTGAATGTTTGTTTTTATTTGTCTCATGTGTCTGTTTGTCTGACCGTTCGTCTCTCCATATGTTTGTCTGCATATTTCTATGTCTCGATGTTTGTTTGTATATTTTTCTCTTTGTAAGTCTATCTGTTAATATCCATTTCTGTTTATATGTTTGTTTTTTAGTCCATTTGCCTATCTGTTTGTCTCCGTCTGTCCCTTTGTCTGTATCCCTATCTATTTGTTTGTTTAGCCGTTTGTCTGTATGTTTGTTTGTCTGTCCGTTGGTTATCTGTCCGTTTGTCTGTAAGGTTTTGTTTGTCGTTTTGCCAGTATATTTTCTGTTTGTTTATCTGTATTTCTGTTTATATTTTGTTTGTTTGGGTCTCTTATATGCCGGATGTCTGTTTCTCTGCTCCCATTTACTTGCTCTTCCACACGAGGACAAAGTTAGACACAAGGTTAGATTTTCGCCATATTAAAAATATGGCTAAAATCTAGCTCCCCCGAAAAGAGAACTGTAGATTAGGTCAACATTAAAAATTGCTTCAGTCTAAGAGGATTTCTCCCATGACCGAAGACAAAACTTTGATCCTAGTCCAAAGGTTAGATAAGAGAAATAAGTCTGTCTGTTTCTTTGTTTCTGTGTGTGTTTATTTTACATATTTTCTCTATCTGTTTGCTTATCGTTATATTCGTCTGCTTATCTGTTTGTTTTTATGTTTGTCTGTCTTTCTTTTGGCTTTTCATTTTACATTTCTTGTTATGTCTATTTGTCAACTTGAATGAAAGAACGTGCAGAAGATAGTTTACAAAATTGCAGAAATAGAACTTTTGCCTTTGAATAAACTTGAATAAATCGCAAGAGATGGGGGGGGGGGAGAGGGCTCTGAGGTCCAGAATAACGCTTGTCCTCCTCCAGGTTGGAGAGTTTGTGATGGGTACGCGTCAACCGTTTATGTATGTGTATGTAAATTGGAATTATTTATTTATTTGCATAAATTATAATTTCAGTTTTCACACCAGCAGAAGGAAAACCCACTGTAGTTTTCGTGTTCTTGTTCTTGTTTTGCTGCTGCTACTACTACTACTACTACTACTACTACTAGAATAGTACTAATGATAATACTGAGAATAAGAACAACAATAATATAATTCTCTTCTTCTTGTTAGCTTGCAACGCCAAGGCGAGTCAGCAACAATAACGAAAATCGTTTATTTTTTGTCACTCTCCGACGTCATATCTTGTGAAATATTTTTTGTTCAAATGAATCCATTTCCAACTCTTTTCGCTTTCGGGGAAAAACTCATCCAAAGAACAAAATGAGCATTTATTGAACATTCGAAAAAAACAAAACCAAAAACCAAAAAACCAAAAAGTTGATTTCTACACATTTATCATTTTCTATTTTTGTTCGGTTCAATTTCTCCAGTGTAACGTATTGAACTATGATATTTTTTTCATCTTCTTCACTGAACATTTCCACTGACTGTATTTAAATAATGATGACGAGAGAGAGAGAGAGAGAGAGAGAGAGAGAGAGAGAGAGAGAGAGGAAGGGAGGAAGGGAAGTAGAGCGAAAGAAAGAGAAAGAGGGAAGGAGATATAGAGAGAAAGAGGGAGAACGGGGAGGTGAGATAAAGATAGAGAGGAGGGGATATAGAGAGAAAGAGAGAGAGAGTAGAGGTGAGATAGATATATAGATAGATAGATAGAGAAAGAGAGAGAGAAAGAGAGAGAGATAGAGAGAGCCCTCGGACAGTAGATGAAGAGCAGCTGTTCAGGTGTAAGCATTTCTATTCTCTTTTGAATCCAACTTCACCAATAAAGCTGCGTTTATTGACATTTAAAAAAAGTAACGCTGAACACAGACTAAACCAACTTTCTTTTTCAATCATAAACGGGCGGCTTTCAAGTAGGTGAAGAATTGCAAAGTTGGATCGTGGTGAAGAGAATGCCGGCGTGGGCTGATGACTAAACGTACCAGGTTCAAATCCAGTCGGATCCATAGCACCACTTTCACTATGTATGTTAAAATCTTTCATTTGGTCCGTACCTTGAGTATCCGATTCTATAAAAGAATCGGGGAAATGTCTCCCCCGAATGAAGCAGATCGTAACATGTTGAAATTTACTGTAGTGGAAAACAATGTGTGTTGAAAGAATAGACAGACAGTTTTACAAATAATAAAATATTTTATTTACACGAGAAAAAACCTCTAAAAAAGAAGTTAGCGCCAGTATAAGCTGTGTTGTGGTTTCGAATCCTGTCATATTATCGCAGTAAGGGCGAAACACGTGTCTATGGATAACACTTTTATCTATAATTAATTAATTAAGTAAATATATATATATATATATATATATATATATATATATATATATATATATTATTAATTTAAACCACGTCAAATGTTAGGAAGAACAGATTCACACCATTTCACAAAAAATGTTTTTATTTGCAGCATACAATTGTTTCGGCCAACTACCAAAATATGTATAAAATTCTCCTGTATCCTTTGCATTTATTTCTTGGGATGGCTATCTTCAGTGCTCGTATATAAACAAAGAAAACAAAGAAAAAAGAAAAAAAAGAAAAAATCTTCGTAACATTTGACGTGGTTTAAATTAAATGAAAATATTTTATACCAATGCTATTGTTTTATATTATACAATTTATATTTGAAGTATAAACACTTTAAATATATATATATATATATATATATATATATATATATATATATATATATATATATGAGTCTGTTCATCATGTATCTACCTATATATATATATATAGGACTGTTTCATTATATCACAGCTCTTCAGTTCGGCTAGACAAGTTAGTGCATCAAGCCGGGATTGAAACTCAACCGTCGAGTTGACAGTCGGCGCTCCTACCCCTGTGCTATCATACGACACCGACTGAATGTAAGTAATATCTCAATGTAAACATTGTCAAGTGCCGGGAGCTCGAATTAGTTTTACCTAATGAGCTCTGCCTTAAAGCTAATGGCAGTTGGCGATATTCTTACAAATAAGCTCTACCTCGGGAGGGAGCTTCATATAGTCATTCACATACAGACTGTTTCGCTGTAGCACAGCTCTTCAGTGCGGCTAGACCAGTTAGTGCCTCAAGCCATATATATATATATATATATATATATATATATATATATATATATATATATATATATATATATTCTACATTATTAATCTATCTATCTATCCGTCTCCCTGTTTTTTTTCTTTCAAATAACTGTTTCAAGACAATCCATTTTAGACCGATTCTTTTGCGTTGTTTCACAGTCGAGAGATTTCGATATATCCAAGATTGGAATAGGTTTTAAATAATTCTCTAGTTTCATGCAACCAAACCAAGCAGATTACGAGGCAAAGCCTTCTTAAGTCGGCCATCGGATCTTTTTGCACTTTTGGTGACTAAGCTTTTGAAATTTGATAAATGAAAAAGGGTCACCCGATCTAAAGGTGTCTTTGCGAGTTTGGCCATTCAGTTTGATGAACGGATCGATCCGTTCATTGATTCACAGATCAATGGTAGAATCGATGCGTAGAATGTTTCTGCTTTTCTACTTCGATGGATTCCAAGCGCATGGGATTCGATTGATCATACCAACAAACATACAATATTCTGCCTTCCTTAGAAGATATATCAAGGCGCAAATAACTCTATCAACTTTTCTTACTCTCTTCTATCTATCTATCTATCTATCTATCTATCTATCTATCTATCTATCTTATTATGTTTGTTTATCTCTCCATGTATCTATCTATCTATCTATCTATCTATCTATCTATCTATCTATCTATCTAACGGTACGATACATTGAAACGGCTGTCTGTTCATGACTATATATATATAGTTATATATATATATATATAAAAGTGTTGTATACCAAGCAACGATATTTGCCAACGAAAGACCAAATAACAAGAAATACTACGTGGGTATGACATCCCTAGACTTTAAGACCAGATACTATGACCACAAAAGCACATTTAAAAACAAAGAACATCGAACTAAAACAGCACTAGCTAACCATTATTGGGAGCTCAAAGAAAATGGACACTTACCAATAATTGAATGGAAAATACCAAGACAGGCCAGTACATGTAGAAACTTAGACGACCCGTGTAGATTATGCCTGAATGAAAAATATGAAATACTAAATTTTAAAGATCCCCGAAACCTATTAAACTCTAGAAGTGAAATAGCAAACAGCTGTTTACACATAAATAAATTTACCTTAGGATATATAATAAAAAAATAAAAATAAAAAATAAATAAATAATAAAAAACTGAACAAATTAAAATTTAGAATCTAAAATAGAAATACAAGAAACCACGTGTTAAAATAAATTCGCCCACTGCATTGACAACACAAAGGAAACAGGATATAGGAAAATTCATTGTTAACAAAAAATAGGATAGGCATAGGAGCGTCACCAACAAAGCCTTTGTTCGCAGGAAGCCCAACGATTGGCTGAGGGAACAACAAAGAATCTGATTGGTTAACTAGCAAGCCATGTATATAAATACACCTGACAAAAATAACTCCATGCATTTAGCCTGCCGATTCCCCCCGGGGATGAAACACGGGAGCCTCTGTGTAGCTTGATTGCCATATATATTTTCATTGCTTACTACCTAGCTCTACTTACATATCGAGCACTGTTGAAGTAAATACTGAAAACTGCCACATAAAAAATTATATCTCCTTATAATATTTTATGTGGATACATGAAGTACTAATATATATATATATATATATATATATATATATATATATATATATATATATATATATATATGTATGATAAAAATTGAACTAATATTCCAACGTAATGGAAAATAGAAAAAAGGTCAACCAAAAATATTTTTTATGCATTCATCAATGTTTCGTCTTTATTTCAAGACTTCCTCAGGATGATTGGTCTGAAGAAATAACTCACAAGTACAAATATTTGAAATAATAGTAGTAGGAGGAGAAAAGCTCAAAAGACCGCTCATGAAAAGATAAATTAATAGCTACAAATAGATGGTAGCAGTGGAAGATCTTGGATTAACTTTTTTTTACATGATTATTTATTTGCGCTCCAAGAATTCAACATAACAACAGTTTGTGTACGATCGTATTTGAGGCAATATATCTTTATTAATATCGGTTTTCTTCATCAACACAGTGGATAGACACCAATTTAAAAGCTAACAGAAGCATTTAGGCTATAGAGTTAAACACTCCCAATTATACACCAAATTAGAAATAATGAGGGGAGTAGGGGTATGGATACATCAAATCTGCACAGACCGAGTACAAAACAATATATATATATATATATATATATATATATATATATATATATATTTATTAGTAGTATGTTTTTTAAAGGCTGTGGGCAATGCAAATTCCGGGTAAGATGCAAGTTGTAAGGAACAAAAACAATAAATCGAATACGAAATATGACTTACTATTTATTTTTCCTAAAATCTTACATAACAGCAAGAGTGTTATTAGCTGTTTGTGTGATGTCCGGATGATTAAAAAATCATTATTTAATATTTCGGGAAAAGAAACTTCCCTTTGTCAAAAATAATCAATACCAGAAGAATTCCCCGACTATGCAGAGAATCTGACAAAATAAAATGGCTGCCAAAGCAGAACAGCAGCGAAAACCAGGCTCGCAGAAATGTAAATTAAAGATTTTTTAAAAAGTTATGTTATGGTGATCGATAAACTGTTGGTTTTAATAATAATAATAATAATAATAATAATAATAATAATAATAATAATAATATATATATATATATATATATATATAATTTATTTATTTATTAAAAATTTTTTTTTTTTATTTAGTTTACAATTTTGATTATTGGTGATATTTTCAGTGTGTTTTATCTTCGTATTTTTTTTCTTCTCTTACGTATTTTAAGAATTTTAAATAAAATAAAGTAAAGTAAAATAAAGTAAAGTAATTAATCTCTCATTTTGACTATTCTAGATATTATTAAATTTATTGATATTCTATATTCAAGAAGTGAAATTAATTGTGGGTTTCGTTAAATAAGATTATCGAAATAATGCGATATGTATTTACTATAGGATAAAGGGGAGTAACTTTGTTAAGTAAATTAATTTATTTTATGGATTCGGATTGTAGAATTCTGTAATATATTAATAGTTATATATATATATATATATATATATATATACAATACATATATATATATACGTACATGCATATACACATATAATATATATGTATACATACATACACAAGCATATGTGCAACACTTATGTACCATTGTTTGTTTATTTGTTTATTTATATATTCTTAATTTTACCTTGTTATCGTATTTCTTTAAGTAGGGTTTAAAAAAAATGTTATACTAATATTATTTATTTATTTATTTATTTATATATCTTTTTATATTTAATTTAATTATTTATTTATCTATTTATTTATCATCATTGTTATTATTTATTTATTTATTTATTTTATATTTGTATGTTATTTGTATACATTTTATATGTGTTTGGGTTAATTAATTAACAATGTCAGGATATGAGGTGACTTATTTTGGTGGGTTAGTGGAATAGGTTGAACATGTTTTTTGGTTTGTGGCTGAATGTGTGTTGAGATGGAAGTTCACATGGGGAGAGGCCTATTTGATTGTTTGGGTGTGTGATGATTTAATATAGGAGGTAAGAAATGAGTGAAGTGGTGGAAACGGAGTATGATGAGTGTTAGATATGAGGGTTGGTCAGTGGGTGAGAGGTAGATATTATAGAATGAACGGTGAGTGGAGCTCATGACGCTGATTGAGTGAGGGGTTTAATCTGCAGATGAGGATTGATTCTGTGATTCTAAGCTCACCAATGTTTCTGACAGATGCTAAGATGGAGACATGAATATCACGCTGAGTGTTTGAGCAAATCTCTGTGTGTTTGTGGAAAGAGGATATACGGGTATTCAAGTGCTCTTTGATGCGCAAGTGTAGCGGTCTTGTAGTGTTACCGATGTAAATTTTTTGCATTTATTGCACTGTAGTTTGTAAACACAGTTAGTGCGATGGCACATACCTGTGTTGGGGATAGGGCAATTGGTCAGGGAACAGGGTTCGGGTGTGTGGTTAGTACGTTTATTAGATAGATGTTTGCGTAAGGAGGTGCCAGTATGGGTTAGTTGTATGTCAAGGTTTTCCTTATGTATTGCCTTGCGGATGGAGGTGGTGATTTTATCGCTGAAGAAAGGGAGTTTTAAGAAGCATGTGTTAGAGAGGGTTCGGTGTCTACGTGTTTTGGGCTTATTTAGGTGGGCTATGGTGGGGGCGGGGTAGCCATTAGTTTGGAGGGTTTGGTGGAAGTTTTTAGTGTGTAATATTTTGTCTGAACGGTAAAGTATGTGTTGTCGATGATGATGCATAAGAGATTGTGGATGTCAGTAGGTGTTAGTCCGAATAGCTCTAGGTTGTCAGAGGAAGATATGAGGTCGGTGATGAGGTCTATGGCTAGGTGTGCGGGTATTGAGGTGTAGAAGGAGATTACGTCTAGGCTAAATATATAGTTGTTTGTTTGTAGTTGTTGGTGTTGGAGTTAGTATAGTCTGCTAATTACTTAGTCGGAGCTGCTGACATGTGCGGGAACGGTGGAGAGTAGTGGTTTGAGTAGTTGAGAGAGAAGCCAAGAGATTTTATAGAGTTGTCCTTCAATACTAGAGACTATAGGTCTAATTTGTGTGTGTGTGTGTTGGTCTTGTGTGTTTTAATGAGGTGGTAGAAGGTGGGGAGTCTGCTGTTTTTGGTGGTGAAGTTGATTTTGTATTTTTTTGGGAGGTTACGTGTGAGACAGATTTGGGCCCAGGTGTTGTTAATGGAGTTTTGGACTAGTGTGGCTGAAATGTTGGGGGCGGGGGTGTATAGGTTGTTGTTGTTAAGGTGTTCGAGAGCGAGTGTGTTGTAGGAGTTATGAGAGATGATACAGAATTCCTTGCCTTTATCAGAGGGTAAATAAACTAAATCTTTATTTTTCAGGTTTTTTAGGGTAAGGCGTTGGGATCTGGTGATGTTAGGGGTGATGTGGGGTTGTTCTTTGTTGGAGTATATCAAGGATCCTCTGTTTTAATCTAGAAAGCTTTTGATCAAGTAGGTGGTTACTAGGTGGTGGGTGTAGTGGGTGGTCAAGCTGGTGGACAGGGAAGGAATTAGTAGCATTGGTTGTATTATTAGGGATGTCTTGGGTAGGTTGATTAAATGCTGTGAGCCATTTGAGGTGATAAGCTGTTCTACAGAATTGAGTCTCGATCTTAAGTTTTGTGTGGTCGTTTAGCTTTTTTGTGGTGATGAATTTGGGGCCAAGGCTGAGAAGCTCAGTCTCAGCAGTAGTAAGGGAGCCAGTGAGGTCAGTGACCATGTGGGGGGGGGGCTAGTGAGATGGTTGTTGGAGTTGTAGGTTCTGGTGGTACTATATATATATATATATATATATATATATATATATATATATATAAAATTAATAAAAATAATTGGTACATTTGCTTAATTCAAATAAAGTTGGCGGGGGCTCTTCCATGATATCTGGTTTTATTGAGTTTACAGCGAATAGTTTTGATGTTAATTCAACTCACAGTTACTTTGGCGACAGTAGTCCGATTATTTATTCACTTAATGCGCTTTAATGCTAATCGATCTGTGTCCAATCGGAATTCTCCAGTTGCTTAAGGGGTTTCCGTGTCTCCTGAATTGTAGCGTGGTTATTGGCATGAAAACCTAAGCAGTTCAACTGTTTTTCGTGATCGAAGCTCCTTCCATATCAGCTCTAACAATTTGACCTTTTGCAAACTGAGTCAAGTCCCGCATTTTTACAATTATTTAACCCAAATCTGAAAAAGAAGTATAAATGTAAAATCAAGAAGATAAATAAAAACAATTCTGCAGTCCCATGATGAAATTTAGATCAACATTCTTGAAATATTAAATCATTTAAATATTAGAGTAAAAATTGTACTCTTCCAATTAGTTTGTCAAACTCCAATATGAATATTTATTCCTTGAGTCTGGGTATCTAATGAAAGTGAAGTGATGAACATTTGAAGACTTATTTAGTTTATCTCTTTTCTGCTGCTTGTCGGGACACCCGCCTTTTGTCCGATTGAGAAAATGTGTTAATGGAATATCATCCGTGTCTGTGGTCGGATCGTTGTTACTCCATTTTTATAAAATGTAGGTGTTATTATAACTATTATACATGGTTAAACACTGTGTCATTGAGATAGAGAAAGAAAGAGATGAGGAGAAAGACAGAGAGAGATATGGGGAGAGAGTGGAATTTCCCCAGCCACGTGACTACCTCTTGTAGGACCGACATCATTGTTGTTTCGTACTGATTTCCTCTGTGACTGTGACATACTGTCTCGTGATGTGACAAAGTGGCGAAGTCTAGCAGAGAATTGCGAAAGATTGATACACTAGAATATGTTAGGGGACCCGCGCAGAGTACTACGAGACAAAGAGCTATAGTGTAAAAAGATAACGTTCACTTAAAAACATATTGCTTTAATTTTCCGAAATAATATTTTCGTCTCGAATACAGCAAGCGATGGGCAGCATAGAGAGTAACCCCATCGCTCGCTGTCATTGTTTTAACAGTGACGAGTCAGATGACTGCGGTGAGTTCAGTGCAAGAATAATATAGTACATGGGAAAACGATGGGAAATCGTAGAGTTGTGCCCAGGGCTGAGCACCGCACAGGTGGCGACCGGGCTGGCAGAAAAAGAGAGATAGTGATTGACAGAAAAAAACCCGCCCGGCGGCGGATTCTGCTGAGTAAAGTGACCAATGAAAATGGTTCCTGTGTAACATAGGTAGAACTTGATCAGACAACAACAAGTAACCTTGCCAATTAATATAAGGTGCGATAATGGCGAATTTATTCAGATTTAGAGTTCGGAGTTAAATTTCATAAGTTTAGAGATAAAACGGCCGTTATTTTGCCCATCCAAGAAAATTGCTTGCACTGCCCGGAAAAGAAGCGTCTTTCGCCCCTTCAATCTAAAAACTTAATCACCGACTGTTCAGTAACTTAGCGAGTCAAAGTTGGAACCAAGACCCAGTCCAGAAGCATAGAGGTATTAACTCTCAATCAACGAAATACCTTTTTGTTATCGTAACTACAAGTTTCACAGAACTCTATATTTCTCTTATTTCTCATCGTTCAGTTTTTAATCGACCCCGGTCTGAACTTCTGATCAATGTGGGGAGGTTTGGCCCGGTCAACAAAGACGATACAACACCACCAGTCTTCTTCAAGGAAGCGGAAACATCGTCAACGCTGACGTCCTAAGAATACGGCCAAGGTTGGCGACGCCACATGAACAAACACCATAGATATTTGCCCTGAATACGAGTGGAAGTGGCTGCGTGTAAGGGCTACACCATTGGTTTCTGCGAGGGACTATGATGTTACATTTGTTGACTGCGACTAGGACAGTTGCATCACTTTCTAAGTATGATATAACCAAGCTTTGCGTCAGTGATAATGTATAACAAATACAATTCGCATATTTTAATGTATGAAAACCATTACTAAACTAATTTATCAGACACTTCACATTTAACATTTTAGATCATTTTGACAGTCACTCTAAACTCTGATTAGTCAGATTCAACAGCGGTTATCTCGTTCTGAAATTTAAGTCTGGAACAACGCACCCTAAAAAAGTAACATACCGACAGACAAGTACACGTGTTTCACATCATTATCTTCATAAAGTTTGCTATGTTTATATGTTTAGCATAATTTATGATATAAGTTATAATTTTTATCTATCCAGGCGAGGACACATACTTATCTGGCTTACCCCTCTCGGTATGATAGATCCATTCGTCTTGTCAGGTTCTCCATCTAGGAGAAAGAAAGCCTCTAATGTAAAATCTGTGCTACTAACCTCATACGCCATGACACAGGACCACCTGGGGAGGGAGGCCTCTTTAGTCCTGGTTGACAACCTCCATAGAGCTGGAGACTCGAACAAAATATCCAGTTTGTAAACTTAAATTGCTTAAGGAGTAGATAGACACTGCCTATCGCCCGACCTTCTCACTCCTTCTTTGTCTATTAGCAAGGCGCAGAGGTACCATCATAGGGAATCACAAGATACCCAGCCCCTGGCTTTGTTTATTGGCTAGGACAATGAACGCCGTCTTACCATCTCTTTCTCTCTAAAATTTTTTTTCTGGGAAAATTGTGGACACTTGCTTGCTACTTAGTTTCATACGACTAGTCTAGGCCGACCTGGTGTGAGAGGTTGAGTGTACAGGTTTGACAGCTTGTCTGGCTGGTGTTTCCGACTGGTAGTACATGAGCCCTGACTCTTAGGTAGCGCTATGCAGTTGTATGATATCGAAATAACTGTAGAGCCATGCCACGCATGGAATGGGACCTTGTACTTATTTCCGTTCGGCTTTCCTGAGGCCACAACCCCAAACCCACTATATTTATTATCAGTATAAATAAGTAAGACAATAAAAAGAAAAACGATCAAACCAGACGCCCCCCAATCAATCAAATCGCTCCTCTATTGAGGCTGTCGTTCACAAATAACCTCGATGATATGGAATCATTTCTTCTAGTTAACTCTCCAGATATCATAGCACTAAGTGAACCTAAACTACTCAATTTCCTTTAATCACTTTGACACGACTGGATACCTCCCATTCTGCCGTAAGGACTCGGATAAACATATGCACGGACTTGAGGTTTATATTCTTAACACTCTTCCCTTGACTAGAGAAGATAGTCTAGAATCAGATGATCAAGTCTACATGTGTTTTAGATTAACCTTACAACATAGCGCTAGTTACTTATACTTCCTATACCGTTCTCCTTAGACCCAAGACTGTATTTTCCTCAACTGTGTCTCAGGTAGTATTGATGCAGCATCGAGTGCCCAAATACATGTATTTGGGGATTTAAATTTCCACCATAGAGATTGGCTTGGTTTCTCGAGCTATAAAGAGACAGCTGGTAATATCACGCATATTTTCTCTATTGCACATTCTTTTTAACAGAGTGTCACATTCCCGACGCGCTCCCAAATCGTGAGGACATTATTCTTGATCTATTCTTGACGACAATACCCGCGATTTGTGCGACGAATGTTCATAGCCAACTTGGGAACGCTGATCATATTGTGATAATGATTAATATCACCCTAAACGTACGGCCCCAAGCTAAATAGCCATTGTTCAAAACGACTAGATATTACAAACGAACTGATTGGGAATCGATCAGAGACGCCCCATGGAATAAAATATTTTCTCTCCTTGCTATATAGTGTGCAAATGAGGTTACTGAATGGGTCAAGGTATGCATAGAAGCGCATGTCCCCGCTCAGAAATTCTATAACAAGCCCCACTTTCCACAATAGTTCATTTCAACCTTCACAGCTTCCATTGCGCATAAGCAGAAAGCATTCCACCGATTCAACCGCCATAAGTCTGATGCGAATAGACAAAAATTTATAACATCAAGAAATGATTGCAAGAGTGAAATAGCTGCAACGAAGAGTAGGTATACTGAGATGACAAGAAAACGCATTGAGTCACAGAAATTAGGAACTCGCGATTTCTGGAAAATCTATAATAGTGTGGTGAATAATGGCCAATCAACAATTCCTCCGCTATCCAACCACCATGATGTCGACTGCACGGCATCTGATAAGGTTACTTACTATAAACACACACCATGGATTATTCCAATTCACTCGTTTGCGTTCTGGGGTAAAAACAGCCCCTGCAATATTTCAGCAGATCATGGACACAATGCTCACTGCGTACTTAGATGACATTATTGTTGTTGGGCAATCAAACCAGGAGTTGACAAAACGGATCCGCAAGATCCTAACCCGTGTCCAAGACTTTTGTTTCCGGCTCCAACCTGAAAAGTGCCATTTTTATTTACCTTCTATGAAATAAATTGGGGTTTATCTTTGATCGTCAAGGTCGTCGTCTGGATCTTGCTAATGTGGCAGCCATTTAATATATGCCACCCCCATTGGACATTAGGAGTCTGGGAAGTAGTTTATTGCCTTCACTCCATCAAATCAAATCACCACTCAATAAACTGTTGACAAAAGACGCAAAATGGTCCTGGACTGTGGACTGTCAGAAATTATTTGACAAAATCAAAGCACTCATTAACTCTGATCTACTGCTCACACAATTTGATCCAAATAAGAAAGTAGTTGTGGCAGCGGATGCATCAAATAATAGCGTGGGAGCAATAATCTCGCATATATTCACAGATGGAACTGAGAAAGCTATCATGCATACAGCCAGATTCCTGACACTCGCTTAACGCAATTACAGTCAAGTGGAAAAATAAACACTGGTACTGATTTTTGCTGTGAAGAAATTTCATAAGATGTTGTTCGGCCGTCTCTTTACACTTCTGACAGACCTTCTAACCTCACGGGAGACCTTCAACAGTTCAAACGCTGCAGTGGCTCTCTTATTGTCATTGATGGTTGTTTGATGTTTGCAGATCGTGTTGCTGTTCCTACTAAGCTTAGACAAGCAGTCTTTAAACAACTACATTCGGGACATCCAGGCCGTAATAGAATAAAATCACTAGCCCGCAGTGTGGTCTATATGCCTAACATAGACACAGACATTGAGCGAACTGTCAAACGTTATATCTAGTGTATGGAAGCGCAGAAGTACCCACCTTGGATTGTTGATTCTCGCTTGACATACCCAGAGCGACTATGGTCCAGAATACACGTAGACTTTGCTGGCCCTATCAATGGACAATTCCTGCATGATGTTCAAGTCGGGAGTCAATTCTGGGCACGACACAAAAATAAGTTACGTCCCAGATGCACTAAAGACAACTTAATCAACAAAAGAACAACCATTCCGTTCGATCTGTTAATGGGCACATTCGAACTGTCATCTCCATCACCTCCCAATCAGACAAATACAAATGCGAATTATGAAAGACCTCACAGGAGTTGGCCAAAGTGCAGTCGCACTCGAGTAAAGCACCCCCAAGTTAACACTAAGTGCGCGCAGTAGAGTTAAAGACTAAAACGGGGAAATGTTAGGGCAACCTAACCAAACAGAATAGAGTTATTTCGCTTGGATAAAAAGAGTCGTCTACTATGACAATAAAAAAGTAAACACAACGGCATTACGATCAGACTTTAGTATCTCGCGTCCAGCGTTTTTTTCTAAATTCATTTAATCGGTGTTTTTGTTAAAAAAAATTGTTAAAGGTTCTACTTCATCCTTTCTTCATTTTTGGGTTGTTATTAAACCGATAACAACGTTTAAACATCAGACGTAACATTTGATTTTTTAGGTCTAGGACTTATTGATTGATGTGTTAATTCCCTTTAAAAGCTTAAAAATATCAGAGCTACACAATTATCTAGGTATGCATTTGTCTATGAATGCAAATGTCCAGGTACGCAATTGCCTGTTACGCAATTATCCGGGACACAAATATCCAATACGTAATCGTCCCAGAACCCTTTTATATATAAGAATTCTAAACGTATTATTCAACGGTTGAAATCTTGTGCGATTGTCAGAGTCTGAATACTCAATTCCTTCGTGTTGGGTTGTCAAAACACAATTATACAATGTATATGCAAAAGGAATTTTTGAGGACTTTGAACGAAAATAAATCTATGAATCTGACGATATATACAGAAATGACAGTAAGAAGCAAAACCAATCTCTCAGTATGACTCACGAGATTCGCCAACATTCCGCGCAAATACGTTGCTACCAGATCGAGATTTTCCTTTGAGAGTTGAAGCGAAATTGCTTACATTATTGTACGATAAATGAAAGCATCGCGATTGGAGAAATCTCTAGTTTTTGCCTCCATACGAGGGAAAACCTAAACACAACGTCGTTTTTTACTATATTCAACCCCGGCAAAAGGGACACTCTTGATTGAGAACAAAAATAAAAATTGCCTCACTTAAGAAGGATTTCTCCTACTCTAACTGAGTACAGAACAGAAATATTTCACTTAAGTTCTCTTCATTTTTATGCAAAATACCAAAGAATTTTAGTTTAATATAATCTTTTGGATAAATTAAACTTGAGTCACAAAAAATCTCCTTTTAGTACTTGTTGATTCTGGGTTACCTCAAGTCTAATTGATCAAACCTTTTAAACATAGAACGTGTGATAGTACTTTCGATACCATGTCTTCATCAACCACCAACCTAAGGTTTCAACCATTTTTCGGTGGCTAAAGCGGTACTGCCGCACATGGTGTAACCAGCAGCTTTTGCCACCGAGCATAGTATTAAAATATACGTTTAGAATTTCTCCTTGTCACTACGCTCAGCTATTAAATCCTGAACACTGTGTGTAATCCTGATTTATAATCTCATCATTTGATGTACATTTTCCAATAGGGGGATTACGTTAATGTAATAAAACGCTGTAGCCGATATGGTAACGCACAAGAAAATAAAAACGCTGACATTTAAACGAAAAATAGTAATTATGCAATCCTTTAGCTCATTCTGCTATTTCAATTGTTGAATACTTACGTGAATTGAGCTCACAAATGACCGACTTATGGTGCGACCCGTGTGTTCGTCTAATTAATGTCCCTCTCTCCTTAAAGAAGCCCCTTGTTTGGATAAGCTCTTAGAACTGACGTCAACTTCAGATCTAAAATAGAAGACGTATATCCAGTCAGTTGTTAATGCAGCTAAAAAATGGTTTGATCATTTTATCCAGATGTAATCATCTGCATATATAAATCAGAGACATCCACAGATGGGCTACTGCTGCCACATCTGAGGAGGTGCTGCACAGAGCACTCTTTCTTTTTTTGACAGAGTACAAAACTGACTTTGAATCTAGTGGGGGTGATTTCTTCTCTTCCCTACAACTCATTTCTCAGAGAAAATACGTTACTAGTCTCTCTCTACTCTATTGCTATTTCCATGGAATGTTCTCGACTGATCTACAATCTTTGGTTACTCCTTGTAAGACATTCACAGCAAGAACTCGTCTTTTTAGCACAACGAAAAAAGACTTTCCTTTCCCCCTCCATGTTCTTAGCGCCTACCAGGCGCAACTTTCATGGACAGAGCTTCTTTGCAAATACTTCAAACTTATGAAACACATTATCGCCTCCCTGCTGATTACAATTTGGTCGTCTTCAAATCAAATGTCAACAAATTCTTGTCATAAACCACTTCAAAAGTAATCAAAATCAGTCTATACCATTGACCAATATTAGCACTTCCATAGTGTTCCTCATCTTTCAGTTGGCATTCATTTCCGTCTCATTAACCCTCATGCTCGAGTGGCTCTTGACCTTGATATGCGGTGTGACCTTGATATTGAAAAAAGTCATCACCATCATTATCAACAGACACAATTTTAATCCAAGTATGGATTTTATGAATGTGGTATCTTTCTCTTTCTTCATGTAGTTAAACCAGCGACTGAACTTCTGAAGAGTTGATCTGTCTAAGGTGATCGAAAGTACAGAAGATTGTGTTGAACCCGGGGGATAATGAATAAGTTAGCGTTAACTTTATGTAACAAATAGGGAATTCCAACAATTTAAACACAATGGAATGATGATCAGAACTACAAACTCTGCGCCTCCAACGTGTTTCTAACGTTCTCCGTTTCAAGCTTTCATACACAACTTTTTGGGGGGAACGCACATTGTAGTATTATCGGATTGACATCCTAATAACTAAGGGGAGACAAGTACGACCTTTCCTTCAATTTGACTCGGCCCTTTTTTCGTCTCTAAGAAAGAGAGCCTGCGGGGCCTTTGATCTCGGCAAATCACGTTGACAGAGGTTTCCGACCAATCACAGACCAGAGATCATGCGTGACCACGCGTGATTTGAGTGATATAAAAGAAGATACGCCTTTCTTCTCCTCCTCTTTTTCCCCTTTCCCAGCAAGTAACAGGTCCTGTCAACGAAGTTTTTCTCTCCTCTATCTATTTTGCGGTTATTATACCTAGTCACGTGTAATTTGGTAGGGATGAAAAGCTACTTATGTAGAGCCTAGAAAGTGTATAAGGAAGTGTCAAGAACTAAAAGTCCACACACTTGTCAACTATTAATTATTAGATGAGCTTATTTTAACACGTGCGTGCTTTTAATTCTATTTTGATTTGTAGTTTATTTTATTTATTTATTTGTTTATTTATGTATTGTTAACCTAAAGTAAATTTTATTCTGTGTAAGCAGTTGTTCGCTATTTCACTTCTACAGTTTAATAGGTTTTGGGGATCTTTAAAGTTTAGGATGTCAAATTTCTCATTCAAACATAATCTACACGGGTCGTCTAAATTTCTACATGTACTGGTTTGTTCTACTGTTTTTCATTCGATTATTGGTAAGCGTCCGCTTTCTTTGAGCTCCCAATAATGGTTCGCTAGTGCGTTTTTTATTCTAAAATGTGCTGTTGTCGTCGCAATATGTGGTTTTAAAAAAATGCCCACATACTACTTCTTGTTGTTAGGTTTTTTCTTTGGCAAACATTGTGGCTTGGTAAACAATACTTTTGGTTAAGCATTTATTTTGTAGTGGACAAAGTGTACGAGTCATGCAGTTACATCTTTTCTCTTCATTACTAACTTTTTCATTTCTATTTGGGTGATTGCTATTAAGGTTTGGGTTATTACTATTTGTAGTGGTTATATTTTTGTTCTTCTTGGTGTTATTTTTGCTATATTGGTCACTTCTTGTTATTATTTTTTCTCTACTGTTCTCCTTTAGTATTTGTTATTGTGTGCCTTAATTATCATTTCTAAGTTTTCGCAGCAGCTGTAGGATAGTTTAACGTTACTTTTATTGAATATTTTATGCAGGGGATTGGTTACGGGGAAGTGTTTTTCGATGAGACTTAGGAATTTCTCGCCCAGTTTAGTTTCTAGCATCTGATTATAGGGCGATGTATACTAGATTATATTTCTTTTTCTTTTATTTCTAATTTTATTATAATTATTGGTGTTTTGTTTCTTATATTTACTTTCGATATTATAGTACCCACTATTTTTAGAGTTGTATTGTAAATGTTGGTTGACTTTTTGAATACATTTTCGTTGCTAGAGTTATTGCCAAGCCAACGTTCGATAGAATTACGAATCTGCTTTATGATTGATGGGGGGGGGGAGTGATTGGACTTTGGGTTTACATATATTGGATTATCCTTTAAATATGGCTCGTAAGTATTTTCATTTCAGTTTAAAGTAACATCTAAAAAGTGAGTTACTTTTATGTTAGCCAGTACCTTGTTGGAATTCCATTTCGAACCCTGGGCCCAAGTAACTCCACTCCAACATTCTTAACCATTGGAACACCGTGCCAGCCATATTAAATGCGAGAGAAATAAACCATATATTTATTTACCAACATAGTAAGTCTCAGTAAGTGCCATAAAGTGAGAAGACTTTCGCGATATTGGTTAATTAGAAACTTTTTCCATATTTCTCTCAAAGTGCTCGACTTGAAGGGAGCTTTAATATTAATTATTCTTTATCAATAAATATTTATTATCCACAGACATATATATTTCATGTTCACCAATAATCATCAGTGTGACTATGCGCGTATACACGTATATGTTTATATATCGCACACACACATTGTAACAGATAGATCAAGATAAACACAGCGATTTATACGATGCCAATGAATCTTGTTACGTTTAACGGAAGCGCCATGTTTTATTTAGAAGCAAACATATCTGACGCATGCGCCGTGTTGTCGGTCCGTGATAATTCTCATTGAAGCTTATCTTTCCACTGCATTTATTTGTTTTAATTCAGAAATCTCGTGACTTTTCATAACTTCTTTTCTCTCGAGTAATTAAACGAGATTTGAATAAACGAGTCAACAAATACATTGTGAGAATCGTGTTTAGCTACAGTAGAATTAGAAAAAGGAAAGAAATCCTGAGATGAGAAACAAATAAATAGAAGCAAAATAAATAAATAGAAGCAAAGAACTAACATGATACTGTGAAGATTTCACGTTTTTTTCCACGTCAATCTGTATAATTTATTCTCAATAATAATATTCCTTTTGAAATAATAAATGTATGTGAGGGTCAATGCTATTAAAAATAACCCTTTCTTCTTCCTTAAAAAATAAAGTCATTGACAGTTAAATAAATAGAACGAAAATATATTTATTTAAAATTGTTACAATTTAATACTTTGAAATCAATAAATATTCTGTATTCTGTAACAAATGATTGTTAGCTTATATTCTTCAAATCAATAAAACGAATGTAACGTTTTGAAATGTATTTATTTAAAATTGTACTGTTTTCGTGAACGAGACGACATAATTTGATTTTGGAACAATTCATTTTAAAATTGTCTACTTACCGACATCATATTAATAAGCAAACACCTCTTTGCTCATCGGATGATCTCATTTAAAAAAAGAAATGTGTGTAAAAAGTGAAAACTTACGTACGAACCTGAAATGTCATAGCCTATTATTATATAGATAGTAATTATTGTCTTGCCACAAGCACTCTTACTTTGATGGAAGCTTAATTAGATAAATAGACAAATTAAATATATAATGCAGGTAGATACTTACATCCTCTTAAACCAATAGATGTTTTAATCTCTGATAAGACGTTAACTTAAAAGGCCGTTCATCTAAAACTAGTAATTGTACATGTTTTTTGGTAAAAAGATCTTGAGCAGAGATTTCCAACCGGAGTCCACGTCAAAACTCGGGAATCCACAGAAGATGTAAATGGGCTCACGATATTTTTTGATCTAGTTTCTATTTATTTCGTTTTGTTGACTAGATGTACGTGTGTTTATTGATTCATTGTTAGTCTTTAATAATATAGAAACACATATCTGATTTAAGAAAATTATATATGCATATATGGGGTTCATGAATGATAAAACAATTCTCATGCGGTCCAAAAGTAAAATAAGGTTTAGAACCTCTGATCTAGAATGATTTTTATATGATTGATATCACAATTCAACAATTCACTAATATAAATAATAATTATTTTCGTACATCTTAACTGAAATAGCGTATAATTTTTTCTTTTACCTATTTATAACATTTGTTTATTCACGTAATCCCGCAATATGCAACGGCTTATACGGAACCAAGTCAGCGCACGTGACATCACGTGACTTATATAGAAAAATACATTATATTTATAACATTAATAAATAATTCATTGTGACATCTTACACCGTCGGAATGCATTTCGGATGATTCTTAAAAATTCAACTATTTTATTCTTTGCTTAATATTTAACAAACAAACAAAACACACTGATTTACTTCGTGAGCATTGGATATTTTAAATAAATTGAGAAAATAATTAATTATACTTTCAAAATACGAAAACAAAAATCAATTACGCCCCCCCCCCCGAGCAGCACCGGGTATGAGCAGCTAGTTTATAATACATCTATGAGCTAGTATGTCGTGACAAAAGAAAAGATTATACCATGCAAATAACTTGGTCGGAAATATATTAGACAAACAGAAAGAAAGAAAAGAGTATAATGAAAAAGAAAAAAAAAGAAACAAATGAAAAACCAGAGATGTGTTCCTTGCAAGTAAAATATACAGAATAACACACACGATGTATATATATATATATATATATATATATATATATATATATATATATATATATATATATATTAATTTCAGTGTACTGAAATATACAGTGATATAAAGGATTTATATTTTAATTGTTTTCGGCAATTAAAATAAATGATACTGACTGAAAGTCCCATCAGCTCTCTGGTAAGTTCCATAAGTTGACTTAGTTTTTCTGTCTCCTTCAGCTCCACTCAGTGATCTGCCGGGACTACGAAATCTACTATTTTGCTGATTGTTTCATTCTTGTTAATTATTATTTTGTTCGATCTTCCTACTTGGGTAAGTTTGCCCCTTTGTATTTCTATGTCCAATTGAATTTTTTGTATATCGTTTCCCAACACCGTCTCCAGTGTATCATTGTACCATTTGTTTGTTTGCTCAAAGTGCAGTCACTTTCACAGTCCCGACTTGACTACTTTCCCAACCAGGTCATGGCTATTTTTATATTCCCTTTGGACGAGCTTCCTACATTCACTTATTATGTGATTTACAGTTTCTACATTTTGTTCGCAGAGCTCATGTTTACGCGTTCCCTCTGTCTTGTCTATCTTTGCTTTTATGTAGTTCGTTCTGATCGCGTTGTTGTGTGCGACATTCAGTAATGATTCTGTTTCTTTATTCAAATGTTTTTTTCGTGGCCATCTTCATGTTTTCTTGTGCGTTATTTCTTTAGCTCATCTTATAAATAGTCCATACAGTTGATGTTTTTTCCAATTCTCTTCGCTGTTTTCTTTTTCATTCGTTGCTCTGCGTATTGTTCTTATAGGCGTTTTTTCGGCGGTAATCAGCCTATTTGTATTTTGTCTTATGTATTTATCAAGTCCTTTAATTTCGTTGTCTGTGCAATCTTCAATACTTACGAGGCACCTTATTTCCTTTTTACATAGAGTCGGCCAGTATAATCCTTCGGATGCAGTGCGCTGGGCATAATGACTTGTTTCTAGTTCTTTACGCCATGTTTCTGACTTCTTGTTTTGTCTAGTTTATGAATGGCTCAAAGTATCAGACCAGGGATACTGCCCAAGTGTTATTTTATTAGGTTTCTACTATTCAATTTAGTTGCAAAGAGCTTTCTTGTTCTCAGATATTCTCTTTTTTATCATCTTTTTATCTCTGTTGATTCTATTCCTATATCTTGATTAAAATTTTTAGTTATTTTATTTGTAATTATTATTAGTTTACTCACTATGAGTTTTTGAACGAGTTATTATTAGTAATCACTCACATAACAAAAACATGCGGTGTTCAAACGCTTTTCTCGATTTTTTGCAGCTTCAGTGTTTATGTTGTCTCTAACGTACACACGCATACACACACACACATATATATTTATATGTATATATATGGGTATAATCAGTCGAGAGAAAATCATAAGCGCACAAGTAGACGAAAAAATGACAAATAAATGTGTAACTTACGATTTCGTTTTGAGTGGCTTGGACGATTTTAGAAGCAAGGTAAATCCGAATTTCTTTTTTCTATTTAAGGTAATTTTGGCAGCCTTTACCTTCGTCTCGCTTTATATATAAAAATATATTATGTTTAACAATGTTTGCTTATATATATATATATATATATATATATATATATATATATATATATATATATATATATATATATATATATATATAAACTTAAGGTCATGAGTGATTAAACACACTTACTTTATATATATATATTAATGTTTATAGATACATATTAAATTATATTTACTCACAGACGACGTGGTTTCGAACTTTTGCTTTCATCAGTGCAAGGAAATGATAATTTTTGACTCCGCACGCTTTTACTTTATCTTCATGGCCATAAGGAATTATCACGTCATACGGAGAAATTAAGTTATATTTATGATAATTACAGCGTAAACATAAAGACAGACTAGAGGACTTAACAAACTTACTTGGAGCCTTGCTTTGTAGTTTAAGTGAATGTCTATTTTTTAATATCTCCTAACAGTGTTCAACTTTAATTTTCTTAAAGAGGCTTTATAATAATATTTATAAATAAATATTAAATTATATTTACCTACAGACGACGTCGTTTCAAGCTTTTGCTCTCATCAGTGCAGGGAAGTGATAATTTAAGGCGGTCATAAGTAGATATTTTAAACCAGTTATGACCTTACGTTTCACGCTGTCAGCGATTTCTCAGATGACGCGAACACATTTTAGGGTGAAATAATTAAAAACAAAATTATTTTCAACAAAAGGCAACGTGGAATTATCATATACAATTGAACACAAGTTGCTATTTTATTCACTAGGCTGGGAGGATATTGCGGGCTCATACCATTCCCTAGGATATTAGTACGCACGTAACCATTTCTATAGGATTTTGACATAGTAGATTCTATAGTCCGCAACGGTATAAGTAAGGCCAATCACGCACCCACATCACAATCGATCCAATCAAAATAATTAAAATGTCAAAAAGGAATGAAATAAATTTACATAATAGAAGTAGACATGTAAGCATATGTTGTTAATAAGTAGAATAATCTTCCCTGATCCGATTAAAGACGTCGACTACTACGACGAGGATAAGCTATGCAATTGTGCAAAGACGACCATCTTGGAATTCTGTTTAATGACCTGGCTGTCATTTTGATCTAATGAGGTCCTATCAAATAAATGCAACGCCATGTTGGATAAGAAGAGATTGTCAGAAATGAGAACGGTATCTCGGCCTTATGCCTTGTCTATAAGTGGGTAAATCAATGATTCAGTCACTTTAGATAGAAAGCCAGGTAAAGAGGTTAAACCCTTTGCATACTTGGGAAAAGTGATTAATGAGAATGGGGTTACTGGCCGGGGCGTAGCTGTGCTGGCACACAGAGCGCTAGCGGCTTTCGGTATTATAAATAACAACTGGAGTTTCAAGGAAATCGGCACATCTACAAAGGTACACACCTTTCTCTCCAAAGTTAATTCGACCCTAAACATATGGCTCTAATACACGAAAGACGACCATAGGTTGCAGTAAAAATTGCAGAAATGTATCAACGATTATCCGGGCGACATGTCTAGTCTTGCATATTTTGTACCTTGGACATCAAATTAAAAAATATCAACTTCATATTAAAAGATAGATTAAATTAACATTAAAAACGATTAAATCCAAATAAAAAAGGTCAGCTTCAAATTAAGAAATACTAAATTCAAATAAAAATATCAACCCTAAAATAAAGAAAATGTCAGCTTCAAATTAAAAAGATCAACATTAATGAATATCAACGTAAAATAAAAAAAAACAACTTTGCATTCATAGAAAGATTTACTTCAAGTCAAAAACAGAAAAAGATTTTGATTTAGTGGAGAATATCTGAATTAATTAATTTCTAATTATTCGTCTGTTATTACATAGTTTGCTTCTTTGTGAACGTATATTGTTTTTTCCAGAGGAATAACATTTTAACTTTAACTTTTTTTGTAGTTTTATTAAGAAAATTATACCTATATAAATAAATTTCAAATTTAAAAAGTTCAAATTAAAATGATCAACTTCAAAGTAAAAAAAATTTAAGTTGAGCATTTTAATTTAAACTTTTAAAATATGAAATTGTTTTATTTATTTGAAGTTTATTTTACTTTGAAGGTAAGGTGTTTTTTTTAATTTGAAGTCTACCTTTTTTAATTTGAAGTTTACCTGTTTTTATTTGTGGATAAAACTTTTGATGGTAGAACAGAATGAAAAATAAATGCTATCCGAAATATATAGTCTGGGTGAGTATATGTCTTCTGTGTTTACAGCCAGTCACACGTGGATTTTACTCAGGCTGAGAATGTATTTAGGCAAATACATTCCGCGGGAACCCGAATTTGTAGACTATTTGTCTAAAATATCCCGATAATCAAGTTCTCAAACAGAAATCCAACCAAACATCCAGAAAGAAGAGACACGTTTTTCAAATCACTTAAAAGCTGCATCCTCTGTGGACTTACCGTGAGCTTATTTTTCATCGTACTACGAAAAAATTGTCACGAAGGGTGGAAGTTAATTGAAAGCAACTGAAATTCTGCGTAGGCTTATTAGTTTATTCCGATAGAAGATCGTCGGCTGTTTTCGACGAGAGATCACTCGTAAAGGCTGGTGTGAGAACACATAATAAGTTGAATAAAACTTAGAGTACTGGGAATTTAGGGAGACTTGCTATCACTCAGATTCCAGGGAAACAACCGGATTTTATCAATTTTATCAGCAAGAAATCACTGTAACGATTGGTGTAAACACTCAAAGTAACTACTACTACTACTACTACTACTACTACTACTACTTGCAAACTAATTTATACAGTAGAAACCTAATAAAATGAATACACACCTGGGCAGTAATCCTGGTAAGATACTCAGAACACTTCGCAGACTGGACAAAGAAGAGCTTCGGAACTTGGACCAAAGAATAAGGAAACTAATGACTATGCACAAGATTGTGTGCCCGAATTATTATATTGATAGACTATAAAAGTAAAAGAGCAACTCTTAAATATTGAAATTGTGGAGATAACGAAATTAGCAGACTAGAAAATACACACGACTAAATACAGAAAGGTTGATCACTACCCCAAAAGGCAACACTAAGGCAAATACCACAGAGAACAATGAAACAGGAAACAACAAGCAATAAACGAAAATTGGAAAAGAAGCATTTACATTGATTACTTCAAGGGAAAATATGACCCAAACAAAGCGATTAGAACACGTTATATAGCAGCCAAGATAGACAAGACCTAGGAAAACAGTAAGTGTAGACGGTGTGGACAAAAGCCGAAAAGTAAACCGTATCATAAGTGAATGTAGCAAACTGTTGCACAAATAATAAAAAAATAGACATGACTGTGTTGGGAAGGTAGTCCACTTGGAGCTGCACAACAGACTACACTTTAATGGCATAGACAAATGGTACACACATAAAACGGTGGTACTATTAGAAAATGCAAAGTATACATTCAATGAGACTTTGAAATACAATCAGAGCTACAAGACCAGATGTGATAATAGTCAAGAAGAAGAAGGACAACACTATTAAATAGTTGAGTTCGATCATGCAGCGATGCTGAAGGAAACAGGTAAAAAGTAAATAAATACATGAAAGTACCCTTTCCTGGCTTGACAGACTACAAAATCGACTTAGACATCTAGTGTCGGGGTGATCTCTTCTCTTCACCACAGAAGAGAAGTTGCTAGTCTCTATCTACACTATCGTTATTTCGATGGAAGGTGATCGACCGATCTCTAATCTTTAGTTCCTCCTTGTAAAACATTCACAGCCTAAACTCGACTTATTACTGCAACGGAAAAAGACTTTTCTTTCTCCCTCCAAGTACCTAGCGACATGGGAATTTCCATGGACAGAGCTTCCCACCCGTGGAACATATTACCACAGGACTGCCTCCTGCTGATTACAACTCGGTCGTATTAAAATCCAATGTCAACAAATTTCAGTCCATAAGTAATCAATCGCAGTTCATACTTCTGATCAATATTAGTACTCTCATAGTGTTATTCATCCTTAGGTTTGCAATTATTTCCTCGAGTGGCTATTGGCTTTGATAAGTGGTGATCCCTAAAGTAAAAACAGAGGGCTGAAATGTATATAGAAGATGGAAACTAGAGTAATAATAACAACAATAATAATAATAATAATAATTATTAATAATGATGAAAGAAAATAGGAAAGGATGGAAGAGCAGAAATTCGGTTCACAAGGAAAGACTGAATAATAAACATGAAGAATTAAAACAAAAGATAGCAGCAATAGAGGGAAGACTGAGACGATATAGATACAAATCAGAACAGAAAAAACAGAACAGGACCTTTGAAAACAATGAAAGCCAATTTTACAAAAACGTAAACAGAGAACGAATAACATCAGAACAACCTGACCCGACAGAGACAAAACACTTCTGGAGCAAGATATGGGAAAATCCTAAAACACAACAAAAATGCCAAGTGGTTTAAAACATGAAAAATGAACTACAGGAAATAGAAGAAGGAACATAAACAGAGATTACTAAAGAAACCATTAAGGACACCCTAAGGAAAATGGCAAACTGGAAAGCACCAGGCCATGATGGAATACATGCATATTGGTTTAAAAAATTCACGACCTACATGAAAGACTGGCACAGAAACTGAGAGGATGTATCCACAAAACAGACATACCAGTGTGGATGACCAAAGGAAGGACAACGCTTATACAAAAATATGCCAAAAAAAGAACGAACACAAGCAACTACAGACCAATAACCTGTTTACCAACAGTGTGGAAAATCCTGACGACACAACTGAGAGAACAAATTTACCAGTCCCTAAACAAACGTGGACTACTCCCCGAAGAACAAAAAGGATGCCGTAAAGGGAAAAGAGGGACGCATGACCTCCTATATATTGATCAAAAGATCCTGGAGGTAAAAAACAGAAAAAAGAACATATCCATGGCATGGGTTGACTACAAAAAAGCTTACGACAGAATCCCTCAAGCATGGATAATTGAATGTTTGAAAATATACAAAATACCCGAAAGGATGATTAATCTTATTAAGAAAGCAATGGGAACATAGAGACTGGAACTGACAGCCGGACGACAACACCTGACTGAGATAAAGATACAGAGAGGCATCTTCCAAGGAGACTCCCTATCACCACTACTGTTTATAATAGCTATGATGCCACTTAACTACATAGAAAATGTGATACCGGATACAAGTTTACAGACACAGAACTAAGAGTAAACCACCTGATGTACATGGATTACCTGAAACTATTTGCCAAAAGCAAAAAGGAACTGGAAAAGCTGATAAATATGACCAGAATCTTCAGCCAGGACATCCAAATGGAATGCGGAATGGAAAAGTGTGCACTACTAAAAATAAAAAAGGAAAACTGGAGACAACAGAGGGCATGGAACTCCCCAACCAAGAGGAAATGAGGGCGCTAGGCGAACAGAATAGCTACAAATATCTTGGAGTTCTGGAAGCAGACACCATCAAATCTACAGAAATGGAAGAGAAGATTGGGAAAGAATATTTACGAAGAACTAGAAAACTCATAGAAACGAAATTATATAGCAGGAATCTAGTAACATGAATAAATACCTGGGCAGTAGCACTAATAAGATACTCTGGACCATTCATAGGCTGGACCAAAGAGGAACTCAGGCAACTGGACCAGAGGACTAGAAAATTAATGACCATGCACAATGCACTACATCCAAAAGACGATACGGAAGACTCTACATGAAAAGAAACGAAGGGGGAAGAGGACTGGTAAGTATAGAAGATTGTGTGGAAGACTAAAAAAAGAGCTGGAAAAATACATAACTGAACACATGCAAATCCTTATCACTGCAGCAAGAAACACCGTTCCAGCGAACAACTCGGGAAGCACCGAAACCAGAAACAAAACGACAAGAAAAGAAAAGTGGGAAGGAAAACTACATGGACACTTCAGAAGACTGACAAGAGAAGAAATCAACGAAAATAGCTTGGCATGGCTAAGAAAAGGACACTTGAACAGAGAAACGGAATCTTTACTGATGGCTGCACAGAATAATGCAATTAGGACAAACTATATTAAAGCTAAAATAGATAAAACCCAGGAAAACAGTAAATGCAGATTGTGTGGACAAAGAGACGAAACAGTAAATCATATAATAAGTGAATGTAGCAAACTAGCCCAAAAAGAATACAAGAACAAACATGACTGTGTGGGGAAAGCAGTACACTGGGAACTGTGCAAACCATTGAATTTCGAATACGCAGACAAATGGTACAAACATAAACCAGAAACAGTACTGGAAAACGAAAAACACAAAATCATCTGGGATATGGATATACAAACAGACAAACTCATACAAGCAAGGAGACCGGATGTTATAATAATCAACAAGAAGGAAAAATCTAGCAAAATCAAAGAAACGGAAAAACGAAGCAAATAGACGGAACTAGCCAGAGAACTGAAAGGAATATGAAGCATGAAGAAAGTCAGTATAATCCCAATAATTGTAGGAGCACTAGGACCAATCCCAAAAAAACCTGGAAAAATGACTGGGAGAAATTGGAATCAAAGGGATCATTGGAACTATTGAAAGGACAGCAATGATCAAAACAGCTACAATCTTAAGAAAAAATCATTGAATGCGGAAACTAACCCGCATAAGCTACGAAGGGTCCCACGGAATCTACTACAGGAAGAAAACAAAACCACAGAAAGAACACATCACAAACGAAGAAACAGAAAATGCAAGAAACATCGTCCCCAATAAATTACACCGGTTTCAACTGACACTACCCACAAATGAACAGAAATTGCAAGAAACACCATCAGCTCCCCCAATAAATAAATAAAAAATAATCCTGCAAGTTTATTTACGGTGGCTATCGAAAAGAGGCGGAGAATACTGAAAATCTGGGGAGACTTGTTGTCACTCAGACTCCAGGGAATACCACTGGTTATCGGTTAGCAATCACTGATGACCTGTTAGAGAACTCCTAGTGCGTAAATAACAATAATAATAGGAGCACTAGGGACAGTGTAAAACACGAGGAAAATGTCTGGAAGAAATTAGAATACGCGGAAGGATTGAAGCTATAAAAATAACCACGGTACTAATAAAACCAGGTGACATTTAAAGAAATATCTTAGAGCGCGAAAACAATACACATAACCATTTGACACGATGATGGTGCAGATAAAAGCACTATTTCCTGTCTTGACAGAGTGCTAAACCGACTTCGAAACCTAGTGGAGGATGATCTATATATTTCCTTTCACCCACTCCCCCACAGAAGAGACGTTGCTAATCTTTCTCTACTTTATCGTTATTTTTATGGTAGGGGTGCTTGACTGAGCTCTAATATATACCTTTTACAGCAACTTCTCGTCTAGCTACAACCACTGCAAATACTTTCCCTTTCTTCCTCTTTTTACCTAAAACCCAACAGAATTTCCATGAACTTCCTATCTGTGAAACACATACCACGGGACTGCTTCCCTGCTAACTATAACATAGTTGTCTTCAAGTCAAATGTAAGCAAATACTTGTTGAGTTGTTCTCTTAAGTAATCAAATCCTGCCTTTTTGACCCATTGTTTCCAATCCTCTTACAGTATTGTCTCTACGTCTAATTGACAATCCCATTAAGCTTTATCCTCAAGTAGCCTTTGAGCCTTGATAAGCGGGGACTCATTAATATAAAAAAACAACAAGCGCGTGTAAGTTGAAATAAAATGGCGCTGGAGTCGAACACAACGTAAGTGAGATTGATGAGCTCGAGAAGAACTGAGACGGCTTTTGGCAAAATCTTACGGTATATAAGAAAAAAACAAACTATTATTGTTTTATCTCTTCAAAAACACAAACAGTGACACCCATGTAGATATATCGAAGGAGCTTATCTAAACTGATCACACTTAAACAGAAAATAGGGAACAATTTCCGCAATAAAATAAATAATATGTAATATGAATGTCAATTCTGCACTGAAGTAGACCCTGAACGATAGCGACACACAAGTTGCAAATACACACGCTCTAATATATGCTACTGCAAAGGCAATTATAAAACAAATTGGAATAAACACGAAAAAACAACAAAAAAAAAAAAAACAATCTCAATGGAAAACAAAAAAAGTACAAGATGAAAGAGAACATTTATGATATGATTGGTCTATTTTAGAACAAGTATCGTAGCATACGAACGCACAAATCCACAAATCAAAAAGGGTTAAGAAAAATATGAAATCGTAGATACGCAAACTTTCCAGATGATAAACGTTCGGAAATAACGAAAGCTAATCAAGGCACAACTGATCAGAACATACGATAAAAGAAAGACATGTTAACGTTAGAATAAGATAAAACACTTATTTTGAACTTCTGTATATCAAGATCATCTGTTTTTCTGTATGTGTATAAAACTAAAACTAGAAAACGAGAATATTTAGACTCATAACACGCATATATACATATATATATATATATATATATATATATATATATATATATATATATATATATATATATATATATATATATACAGTATAAAATATACTGATAGCAAGTGATCTGCACAGAAACACTTGTGTTTCGAAGTATATCGTCACTATATATATATATATATATATATATATATATATATATATATATATATATATATGTATAGTGACGATATACTTCGAAACACAAGTGTTTCTGTGCAGATCACTTGCTATCAGTATATTTTATACTCTGTATATATATATATATATATATATATATATATATATATATATATATATATATATATATATATATTACAGAGATGAGAAAACCAACGGTACAGTTGATTTCACATCTAAACAAAGGGGACCTATAAGTGGTCTCCTTTAGCGGATTCTTCATTTTTGTACAACCAGCACCATATTACAACGAAGCACTCTGCAATAGCGGCTTTATTGTTAAGACACCATATCACCCTACCTATAACAAATCACATAAAATCAACCACAATAGATAACGGAAAATTATCTGGTTCTCACCCCTCCCTTTACACCAATACACGAGTAGGCCAGATTTTCCTTCAACTCCTAGACAAAACTTTCCCCTACAACATAAACTACACAAATTATTTAATGGAAACACGATTAAAACTAGCTACTTCCGCACCCCATCTGAAACATACATAGCATAACGCAGGACAGTTTAAAGCAGAGGTTATACGCACATTGAAACACTTTAAATATAGAGACACGGAAAATACAGCACTAGCGACCCGAGTATGTCAATTAAAAGACGAGGGGACCTATTTCACCATCAAATGGAAGGAGGTAGAGAGAAGGCCGTCATACATTCCAGCTTCGAACTTGTGCTCTCTATGCAATGCGGAAAACACAACATAATACAGACCATTAAAAGTTGCCTAAACAAACGAACTGAAATTTTCAAAGAATGCATTCATAGGAGGCAGTCCCTCTCAATAAACTGGAAAAGTCGACTAACAGAGAGAGAAATATTCTAAGTAGGACAAAGAGAATATCTGCACCATATCATCATACAAGCAAAGATAAATATATAAATAGTAGCAATAAATATAAGAATAACACAAAATTAATACATGCAGAAAAGAAGACATCGATCTGTACACATATAAAAGAGAATTGAGGGAAGAACAATCTTATACCAATGTGCCCATATGGTTTTTATTTTTAAAAGAAACAACTTGCAAATAACAATGTTTTAAAAAGGTTTTGAAAACATTTTTTCTTAAAGATATTTCTTTTAAGAATTTGCTATTTCAGAAATTATCCGGACTTCGACTAGATGTGCCGTATAGTTTTGACCCCAGTTTATTCGATCAAATTATCCGCCCATCCATACTTCGCATGCGTTTTTTCATTAAATCCTCTTCACTAAATATCTTTCACCATTTTTACCTTATTTTGTATGTCTCCTTACTGATAAGTTTCAAAAAGCGGTTTTATTTAATATATTTAAAATCTGAAAACAATTTAATATATAACATTTTTTATTTCCATTATATTTAAACATTTTCAGTTTCTTTATTTTAAATGCTTCATTTTCTTTATTCTATATTTTTATATATTTAAAAATATTTATTATATATTTATTATTATTATATTTATTATTATTATTATTATTATTATTATTATTATTATTATTATTATTATTATTATTATTATTATTATTATTATTATTATTATTATTATTATTATTATTATCATAATTTTTATTCTTTAATTGATTTTTATAAACTTAATAATTTTTTAATTAAATTTTTTTCTTTTATATTTAATTATATTTAATTATATTTAATTGCTTTCAATTATGTTTATCAATTTATTGTTTTTATTATATTTTTATATATTTTATTTTATTATTCTTGTCGAATCAATCATAATTTGCAGTGGCTATCGAAAAGAGGTGGAGAATACTGGAAATCTGGGGAGACTTGTTGTCACTCAGACTCCAGGGAATACCACCGGTTGTCTGTGAGCACTCACTGATGACCTGTGTGAGAACTAGTGAGTACAAATAATAATATTTTTATGGCTTAGTTTTAATTCTAAACCTAACTAGGTTTTCACTCTTTTTCGAATCTGGTAGGTTAAGAGTTATGTCCCTTGCATCGTACAAATATTTGTAAACAGAAAAATAAGCCTAACTCGAGAACCATTCTCAGGCTATTTACAAGGTGTTCTCCTATTGCAAACCCGGACGTAGAGAATGACTGATGCAAATTATCCAGCCTTCTACTACGTATTTAAGATGGTATGTGGTGTATGATAAGATCATGTAGTTGCTTGCTAGTTCTGCCTATATAGTTAACCTCACACTGGCATGACAATTTGAATATGATAAAACTACACTAGTGGAGTTGGACAAATTATGTTTTACTATAGATCTAGTCAGCAGTCGAGTACCAAATACAATACGTGTACTGGAAGTCATAGGAACAATGTACCACAGAAAGGATTTGAAATAATATTCGAAATAAGTAAACTATTGAGACAACACCATTTCAGCATTTAAAACGTTACGGTAGACAAAACAATAAAAAATGAAATATTCCAGAGCTCTTAAATCTGAATGTCGACCTTACTGATTTTATTTAAAAAGAAAAATCAATAGTAAATGCCAAATATATGTATATCCTCCATTTTATAATGAAAAGCAATTTGTATTTATCTGTATGTATATAAATGAAATCATCCGTCTAATCTAAGCTAAATGCGAAGTTCCTACAACGTGATCTGTTTAAAACTGTTAAGACGGCTGACTATATTGTCCCCTCTAATAGGGTTTATTTCTCTGTTTGTCGAGTCGCTTTTGAAGTTGGCCTCTTTTGTTGGATTATCATCTAGGAAACAACAATACAATTACTATATATATATATATATATATATATATATATATATATATATATATATATATATATATAAACTTCTTTCTAATATAGCAGGAAAAATCCCAGCAGAGTGCTCGCTTAATTGAGAATTAAAGTTAAAAATTAAGAGCGTAATATTTATTTATTTTGGCACAGAAAAATTAGTACAACATCGGTACCACCGGTTTCAAGACCAGAAGGACTTATCAATCTGGCTCTCTTCAGCTTCTGTTGTCATCTGTCTGATAGATGACAACAGAAGCTGAAGAGAGCCGGATTGTTAAGTCCTTCTGTGCTTGAAACCGGCGGTACGAATGTTGTACTATTTTTTGTACCAATATATATATATATATATATATATATATATATATATATATATATATATATATATATATATATATATATATATTTGTTGTTTAATGCCGTACTCTCCACCCACCAGACAATTAAGACTCATCTTTAAATAAGAACAGAGCCGCATTTTCATTTTTCTCATAACTTTTAGTTTCACCCGAATACATCAATATAGAAATAATATTTTCCTTTTTCCTCCTTTCTTTTTTTTTGTTTTATAACGTGGCAAAGATTTTTTTTACATGTGTATGCTTATATATCTGGTGTGTCAATGTGAATATGCGTTTGTGCTCACACATATGTATATTGATGTCAATATGGACAACGTCCCACGTCCTTACTCGAGCTTCGCCCTACTCCCCCATCACCCTTACACTCTCCTGACATAACCCAGACAAACCTTTTGGCTCAGGAGGTTGTTTCTTTCAGCGATAAATTAATACATTGATTCAATAAGCATAGTGCTCCTCTCTCCCCTCCTAACGACCCTATACTCTAACTGCTACTACAACCGCCATCCACGTGCTTTCTCACATTTGATTTCCTTGCTCAAAATCGGCCGCTGCTCTGAGCCTGCAGGCAAAAAAAAACTTATACTTGTATAATGTTTTCTTCAGACTAATCATCATAAAGAAGTCTTACAGTAAAGACGAACCTTTGATGAATACATAAATAATTCTTTTTTCATTTTCCATATATATATATATATATATATATATATATATATATATATATATATATATATATATATATATATATATATATATCCTTTCCGTCAGTCAAATGTTAGCTATTAAAAGCTTCCAGATGAAGCCATTTCAATTATTTAGGGGTATTGAGAAAGCAAATAGCAAATCAGATAACCCTAAACTTCAATATTCTTTTATAATGAGACGTTTTCTTATTTTTATGTCTTCTTTTTATAACAGAGAGATAAGGAACAAAACAATTGAAATAATGAATATATTAGAAGCAACGAAAATTGGAGAAACATTTCGAGTCACGGAAGAGAGAACAACGAGAAAGCTGGTTAGAACTGAAATGATAACATATATTGAAAAGCTACGATTGGAAGAAAGATTAATTAAAATAAATGTGTAAAGTATCATCTAATCACGACTTCTATAAAAAACGATGTTTATGAAATAGTGCTCAATAACAAGTAGAGCTATATTTTAGTATTTTATTTTCGTTTTATATTCTTATTTTAGTAAACATTTTAGCTACATATTTGCATACATGTTTCAGCTATGACCTTTTTCAAGGTATAGCATCATCAGGCTATTTACAGAAAATATTTCAGGTCTTAATGACAGGTAAAGCGCTCTTTAACTTTGGTAGGCAATCACCTAACGATGGTGTCTCGATAAAAGAACTGGTCCCCATCACCCTACTGAATTAGTGCCAGGAAGGGTATCCGGCTTTAAAAATCTTGCATCAACTAATGAAATGACTTTCAAAGAAAATCTGTCGTATTTCAAATTATCTAGTTTAAATAATGACCCGGTTAGAGATAGGTTAGTTTGGGGAAAGTCAATTTCTAAAAGCCATTCAACACATGCCAGCATGTAAAACGGACGTTAAACCGATGATGATGATGATGATGATGATGATGATGATGATGGTGGTGGTGGTGGTGGTTTTGGTGATGGTGGAGGAGGAATGTACAACAGGTTAATATCTATATATAGAAAAATTCTCCTTTTTCTCCGTCTGTCTGTCTGGCTAAAACTCAGACACTATCAAAAATACACTTACAAACGTTACTTATTTTGATTCAGTATGACCATGAGCAGATTATGGTAAACGATTTATTGTGATATTCATTTATTCAACTTCATTATTAGTAACTGTAGAATCAGAAAAAAAGTTCCTTTATTCCAGAAATTCAAGAGATCACATCAAAATAATGATAAAAAACAAGTTAAAAAGTTATTTCCCATGAACCAACTAAAATTGAAAGTAATTTAAATTACTGAAAAAGAATCTTCTTTTATTTTTACTGTAGTCCTGAGCTACGGCGGGATCCGCAAGAATGGATTTTTATCACCACTTGGCACGCTCACAGTCTTGGCTCGGTTGACGGTCCGTTTTACAGAGATTATTGTGCAGGGCGTCTGTTCATCTCATCATCGGCCATTTTCGCAGTCGCTTCTCGTCGACTTCTAATTAAAAGAACAGTTTACCGAATCAGAATAAATAATATAATATACAGGACCAAAGCTGAGAACAACAAGCCACGAGAGTCTTTATTCGTTCTCAAAGAACGTCGGGTATCCCTGCTGGTACATAATATACTTGGAATGATACAGTCAGAAGGACAGATATACATCAGAAGATAGATGCCAATATAAACGAGGTGACTGCTAGCCGACGATTACCCCCTCTCATGGGTAGGGGATTTGCTCGTTCTCCGTGTCCATCTTTTTCCCTTTCCACATAGAAATTATCCACGAATAAAATGAAAATAGAAACTTTATACATTATAATTGTTACATAATGAAGGCCGTGTTTGAGTGGAAAAGGTCAATGGTCAAAGGTGACACCAGACGAAAGTCACGAAACCACGTGATTTTCAGGGAAAGATTTCGAGATCTTAGCTGGCGAGATTTCAAGGAGGAAGGATGCATGTGTCTGGCTGCTATCCTGAATCGGAGCCAACGCCTACGGTGTGTATCCGTCTATCTATCTACCTTTCTCTCTCTCCCACTCTCTTATGTATACGAAAATAACTTGTCTCTGTGACTATTCATTTCTGTTGAACAAATATTAAAAACTAAACATTGGCGTCCGAGTAGTTTTGAGTCTTTATATAGGCTCGGTAAGTGAAAGTGTTATATAAAGACAGTATCCTTATTTGTTTTAATCAACCAACGTAAACGATAACGATACTTCGAACACGAGATAACCGAGGATCCAAATAGATGGAATTAAAAACCTAAAACAATCTGACAAAAAACCCTGACGACGACGACGACAACAACAAAAACAACAAAGCATTCCCTACACCCACTGCATGCCTCTAGTATATAATGCAACATCAATATTAACAATAATGTTATGTTTTCAATTACAGGTGCGAGTATAGACCATTATACACTCGTGCCGCCGTTGGAACACAAGTTCTTGCTTGTTTGTAGATAAACCGCATCGGACACCGATGTTTATAAAAGGATTTATTACAAAGAGAAGAACAGTCGCAGAAAACATCAGATAGACAGGTTAATTTAGTACACGTTGGAGAGAGAGAGGTGGAGAGAGAACAACAGACAGATGACTCGTCTCGCTATACCTAGTTAAATCGTGTCCCCTCAATTGAGGACGGCACCACGGACACGTCTTTCCTGCTTGAAGTCTCGCCAGCCCAGAAGACAGAAAAATCTTCGCCCGGAAATCACGTGGTTTCAGTGACTTCCGTTATGGGGGTCACCTCTGACCCTTAAGGAGTCACTTAAACTTTCCATTCATACAACGACCCTCGTTATATTCCAAGAAGACCTGGAGTCACTTGCAGGATCAACGGTGATCTAGTCTTGTTAACAAATGCATGATACAGTGATATTTCGACATTATCATGTGTGTGCATGCATGTATAAATATGGTAGATTGACGCCCTTACTCGTCGCGAAACTCATCTACGAGAAGTTCAACTTTAGGCCCAAATCTGTTTTGACAGTGGTCATCATTCGTGGGTATAGCAAACTGTCTAAGCGATGAACATTTGATCTCTTCTTCTTTCCGAATTAATAATGATTGACCTCAGAGAGCAGGTTTTATGAAGTGCAACATCTTATTCACTTAAAATTTCTCAAAGATCGATATTACAGGGGCAGCTGTCTACCTGAATCTAGTTTGGTGGTGATACTAGAATACTTGTCGGCAGCCACCTAATGTGTACGTATGTATATATGATTTTGCTGTTTTACGACATATAACATATTTCAAGGGTTATTTAAGCTCAAACACAAGCTCTATTCGGAACAATGCATTGTATAAATTAATGTACCTCATTTTGCAAGATGAAAGGCGTTGTTAATACCTTTCACATGTATATTACAGTGTAATTTAAAAATCCTATTAATCAGTACGACTTTTGTGATTGGCTTTATTCTGTTATTAATATTTGTTTCTCAAATGTTTCCTAGAATCAGGTACTTACAGGAGGAAGCAACACGTGAAGGTTGCCAACATCCATAAGTGAAAGTGGTGCTATGAAACCGTTTGAATTCAAACTTGCCACACTCAGATCGTCAGTCCTCGTCGTTATCCACCGGCACCCCCTTACTGTATAATTGAATGCAATAGATATGATTGGATTTGATCACGGTTAAGCCGATAGCATAGTCCGCGTATACTTTGGACTTACTGTTTTCTCTTTCTCTCCCTCCCTCCCCCTATCTATCTATCTATCTATCTATCTATCTATCTATCTATCTATCTATCTATCTATCTATCTATCTGCTCTCAATTTATATTTAACTAACACACTGAAGTACTCTTATATGCTGTATAATAGGTTATAACAATAATCCCCAACATTATATTCGTTACATCACTTTACACAGCTTTACTATAGAGAGTATAAACTGGTAATATTAAAAGGCGGTTTACCTGTCGCGAGAGGGGTTCATATTGCTTAGAAGCACTTGCCCAAAATACTTCAATACATTAAAAACAATATATTGCTGTGTTGAAAACTGTGAAAATAAAGCTTATATGGATGAACTGAACTCAAATTCTGTAATCTCAAATAAACGATTCGAACTCACCCAAAGTAGGAAAAAGGTCATCTTTCTTTCGCCAAGTGTTTTAAGAAGCTATACGACTATCACGTACACCCACACTAGTATAGATACACGCAAAATCGTTCCATCCGTAACTGTTGATTTACTTATGATATAACATATATGTGATCCCTTGCCTCTGCGTTCTTTTTTCGTTTCCCTGGCGTGCTTGTTGCGTTTAACCCCAGAGATAAGAGCAAACTTGAATAAAACTCCAGGAAAAAAACAGAAAAAATATCCAAATTTACTTGTTTATTAAATCAGTTTTATGTTTCAGCGGAGGATGAATGAGGAAATCTATCCAACCAAAATAAACCTTTAATAAACCTGTTATGCCCATTCGGTCGGATCTTCTGGTAAGAATTTAAACTTCAGCTAATTCGATGCGCCATAAACAACTCTTTATATAGGCTACCTGAAAGATTTCTAGAATGTTTTTTAATCCGGTACTTTTATAAAGCGCAGTCAATTTGCCAAAGGGATACCCGGTCTATCAAACAAAGGATTTTATATATGTATCGCCAAACAGGTGACTGTGCGCCTTCTTATTAACTTTTACAACTTATAACGTTTCAAACTTTATTTTCTGAATACACATCAGTCTCTATTTACTTGTCTCTCAACGAAAGCACATTTAGACACAAGGTCTGACCTTAATGTGGGGAATATCCAGCTCCCTGAAAAGGGTCACCCTGGATGATACAAAAAACAAGGAATACCCTAGTCGAGAAGGATTTATCATCCATTGATTGGACAGAACAGTTTCAGTTTGAAGGCCAGGGGATGGGGTGCAGTGTAAATCTAGAAAAAAATATAATCTAGTTTCTTTTTTATAAAACTCGCTCCAGACAAGGCATGAAGCCACTTGATATAAAGAGCTAACAAGAATGAACGCTAATTATCGCAAAGACAGGAGATGCCAACTGACCTTAGTCTCTAAAAGACCAAGGCTATAGGTAACATTCATCAAAAAGAGAGTTCCACAAGCCTGTAGTTCTTGGAAAGAAGCTACTGGAATAGGAAGCTGTATTACAATGAGGTATCAAAACAGCGAATTGATGGAGACCACAAGACCAGCGAGTTGATGAAGACCACTAGACAAACGAGTTAGAACAAAGGAATCATAAAATAGATCACATAATTCTGAAGAACAGATGCCATAATAGTATTTATAGAAAAAGACTGAGATTATCAGCACCACGTCTGTGATAGAGAGGGTGCAGAGAAGAAGAAAGGATGGCGCTAATCAAATTACAGATACGTTTCTGCACCTTCAGAATGACTTTTCCTTAATTAAATTGCTCGTATTTGATATCATCAGCAAACTAAGAGTATTCCTATTAACAGGAGGGCCTTGAGGAAGTTGCGTCATATATTTATGACAAATATAGCGCTTTTATTATCCACATAAAACATTGATTACAATTTTTGAATTCAAAACTGTCTTTGTTTTTTATTGACCAGTGGCTTTATATGATAAGCGGATACATTCTCCTCTTATATTTGGTTAGACAAAATCAATTTCTGTCCTCTAAATCGGATGAAAAAAAATCAAAAAACATTTTAGGCCAACGATAAGCCTGGGTCAGTACTGGCAATATCGATAGAACAAATCTATTTGAAAAATTAAGTTTCTTTGACATAAATCGACTTAAGAATCTTAACCGTTCTTTGAAGTATACTTTTTACAGCTTAATCCTATCATAAATGACTCCCCAAAACAAAAAGGAAAAATCATACAGTTCCAATATATCTCTATCTATATAAAGTTTGATATGTTTATATATTTATATATTTCTATGTATAATATTCGCTTATATTCTAAATAACCGATAATTATAAATTTTAGAACACACCTGTTAGCCGTAAGGGTGGACAATATGAGTTATAATTAATTTAATTTATAAAATGAGACAAACATGGATAGAAGCTATTCGTAAAAATTCAAATAGCTCCGATTTTATTAAAATTTGAACAATCATCATCATAACTCATCGTTGGGGCTCAAGATTACAGTTATATATATATTGTGTTAGGTTGAGAAGTTTATTGCAACAGGAGATTCCTCGACGAAAACTGACCTGATCAGCCGATAGCTGCTCTTCCACTCGTGGTGAGATGCGGGCCAGTATTCGTTGTTCGTGTAATATGTATAGTATACACATATGAGAAATGGGTCGGTAGCTATTTGGATGAGTTGGTTCCTTTCAAGGTTTTATAGGTGATACGACTTTTTTGCTCTTCTCCATACCTTCGGGATGTTGCATGTGGCAGCATATCCGTTTAAGAATTTTTACAATAAGTATTAGACATCAATTAATAATATTCTCTAAAATTTCAGTTTCTTTGAAGAGTGTCAGGGGCACAATCTCCCATTTAAAACGTAAAATATTTCAGACTTGCATTAAATTTGATCCATAGTCATTAGACACCAATTAAGCAATATTTTCTGAATTTCAATTTCTTCTTAAACCCCTTAAGCTTAAGCCTTGAATTTTAAACATTTTTCTTGAATCAAAATGATGTAATGGCTTTTGATTAAAATTTGAATAAAATTCTAAGCATGAAGTTTTGTAGCATTATATCTTGATTTTAATCTCCATGAATGTGGTGTATAACTGTTCTAGGAATTAATTTTACCCCTAATCCCAGAACGGGTATTCTAGTATATATATATATATATATATATATATTATATATATATATATATATATATATATATATATATATATATATATATATATATATATATATATATATATTAATTAGTAGTATGTTTTTTAAAAAGCTGAGGGCAATGCGAAGTCCCGGGTAGGAAGTAAGCTGGAAGAAACAAAAATAATAAATCGAAATCGAAATGGGACTTACTATTTATTTTTTCTTAAAATCTTAAAATCTTACATAACAGCAAGTGTGGTGTTAGCTGTTTGTGTGTTGCCAGGATGATTATTAAAAATCATTTATTTAATATTTCGGGAAAAAGAAACTTCCTTTTGTCAAAAATAATAAACACCAGAGGAAAACTCCGTCTCTGCAGAGAATCTACCAAAATGGATGCCAGAAGACAGCGTAGAGGCAAACCAGTCCCGCAGAGAATAGAAATCAATAAGTTTTAAAGTTATGTTATGTATATAAATGCACTGTTCAAAAATATGCGTGTAATATTGGATATATATATTCGGGGGAAGATTTGTCGTGTAGGTCACAAAATTTAGTTTACTTATTATCTTGTAAAAATTGTAATTTACAATATGTAGGCGAAACAGTACTACCTTTAAATAGACGGATGAATTTGCATAGAACTAGTAATAAAGGCTGTGTCCATGTAGTAAACCACTTTAAAGAAAAAACCTGTGGAAAATCGTCTTTTTCAATACAGATTATTGAAAATTTTTTTTACAGATAATGGATATGATAGTTCTGGTAAGGTAGATAATAATACGCTTAAAATGCGTCTAAATAAAGAAGATGAAATAATTAAGAAAATGCGAGTAATTTATCCATATGGTCTAAATGTAAAAATAAAAAAAGATAATTTACAAGACGAATCAGAAAATGTAGGGCGATTGTATCCAGCTTTGCCTCGCTACGGTACTAGAGATAGAACACATGTAAATAGGAACAATAGAGAATCTGCCGTTTCATGCGAAGAATTTTTAAAGAAAACTAAAGAGATTATCATGAATAATATTTCCGAGTCTTTTAATTACATTAGAAAACTTCTTAATAAAACCAAGAAAAAGGTATTAAAAGACATAGCATCTAAGATATTATTAAACCCGGATATGATATATAGGATAGAAGAACTTCCTCAATGGTATGAGTATATCATGGATATAATCGATACAAAATTATACAAGCCACCTGCTGAGTGTATAAAAAATAAACCTCGAAATGTTTGTGTAGTCCTATATGAAAATAAAGGATTTGATGATATAAATCTGCCTAAAATATTTAATAATCCAGAAATCATTCAGTCACTGCCCAATGAACTTAAAAAAGAGGAACAGAAACCAATAGTAACATATAAACTAGGGCAAACTATCCGGAATAAGGGTTTTAACTATAAACAAACTGTAGAGAATTTAAATATTAATGATAATGATGAAATGTATATACCATCATGTGAATGTGAATCCTCCCCTTTATGTAATACTGACATAGGGCATATAATTACCGGTAATCTAGCGATAGTTAAAAATTCTAAATTAAGAAAACTCTTAAGTAAAGGCCCAAACTATAGAGAACCTAAATGTTTAAATTATGCGAAATGTGTTAAGGAAATAAATAAAGCGTTAGATAATTTCACTGCATCCATGTCTAAAAAACATAAACTATTACACTCTACATTTGACGCATGGAAAAATAATGTACTTAGATTCGTAAATAAAAAAGTAGAACGTTTAAAAGAATTTAAACACCCTAAAAGAACGAATCCCCTCCTTAGAAATCCACAAATAACGACGGAGCTTGAAATGCTTCAAAATAGGTTTGTAATAGTTCCTATTGATAAGGCGACAAATAACATAGCTTTTATCTGTAAAAAGTATTATATACAACGCTTATTGCTAGAAGTAGGAATAATAGGTGAAGTTTCAGATACTTATAAATTAAGTAATAATAAAAGCGATAACATTATTATAAACAATACTGTTATTTGTGAAAAATTAGGATTAAAATTAGAAGAAAAATACAAAAAACTTCCATCTATGTATTGGATACCTAAAATGCATAAAACACCAGTTGGCGCCCGTTTCATTGTTGCCTCAAAAATGTGCATCACTAAACCTTTAAGTAAGGCTGTGTCTAAAATCTTTAAATTAATTATAAACCAAATAAATAATTTCCATAAAAAAGTAAATTCTATAGTAATATAAACCTATTTTGGGTGGTAAATAATTCCGATCTAGTAAAAGAAAAATTAGATCGTATTAATTCTCGTAAACAGGCTAAATCAATCTCGACATACGATTTTAGTACATTATATACAAAAATACCCCATAAAGAACTTATTAAAGAATTAGGTAATACTGTAGATTTAGCTTTTGCAGGAGGAAAAGGTAAATACATAGACTTTGCAAAATCTAAAGCCTTTTGGTGTAAAAATAAAAATGGTAAGACGAGTGTATCCAAAACTGGTCTGATAATGCTTATATGTCACCTTATAAAAGAGAGTTACTTTCAAATAGGGAATAAATTATTGATCCAAACAATAGGTATTCCAATGGGTTTGGATCCGTCTCCATTTTGGGCAGATCTATATTTATATAGACTGGAATATATATATATGTCATCACTAATAAAAAATGATATATCTAGAGCGTATAGTTATCATGGATGTAGGCGATATATTGACGACCTTGTTTGCATTAATGATAGCGAAGAGTTTGCAAATACTAAACATTTAATATATCCTAAAGAGTTAAAATTAAACTGTGAACATAAGGGAACACAAGCTACTTTTCTTGATTTGGATATAAAAATTGAAGATAAAATATTTATCTATAAACTGTTTGATAAAAGAAATTCATTCCCTTTTCGTATCGTGCGAATGCCATATAAAAATAGTACTAGCCCTGTGTATATATTTTACGGGAGTATTATGTCTGAATTTCTGAGAATTGATCGTGTTACCTTAAAATTAGTAGATTTCATGCCCCCAATTTCTGATCTAATAATAAGAATGATTAACCAAGGTGGCGATCAAAATAAAATATTTGGACAATTAAATAAGGCAATTACTCGCCATCCTGATGCTTTTAAATCTTATCAAATTAATCAAAATAAACTGATAGAACAAATCATAGTATATATAAATAGAAATTATATAATATGAATAAACGTATATATAACACATCTGCTAATTATAATAAGAAAAACAATAAAAATACAGTAGAAAGAAAGAAAGAAATGTTAAAAAAGAAGAAGAAGAAGAAGAAGAAGAAAACCGTTCATAACTATGAACGCTGATTTTTAAACACCGGGAGTTGGTAAATAAGAAGAAGAAAAAGAGAACAAATTAACGGTTAACTTACAGACGCAGATTTGAAACAATGAGAAAAGAAAAAAGCCGACAGTTGTGAACGCAGATTAGAAAAACTATAGTGAACAAGGAAGATTAATATTTATTTGCGGCTGACAACAACGGGGAGATGGACAACAAAGTAGGACGAGGGAGAAAAATAGGAACTAAAGGTATATATATGTATGTGTGTATGTAATATATATATATATATATATGTATATACATATTTATTTATTTATCTTTTATTTTTTGATGTGTTGATGTTTTTTTATATTTATAATATAAAACTAAAAATAATACATTAATCACTTAAATAATAGTGTCATGGATTCGTCCAAACACTTTAAAATGCAACAACATTTTTGTGAGTAACGGATAAATTTTATTAGACAGACGAACAGCGCAGGTAAAAAAAAATTATTTTTTATTTTATTTATTTATTTATTTATTTTTTTTGATGTCTTAAATAACTAATATAAGTTAGCAAAACATTTATATGGAACAAAACGTAGATTTAGTATAAGGAACGTTTATGTTTTTGTCTTTTAAGGGAAGTGGGGTCTGATCAACTCTGCTGGGAAGCCATGAAATTAAATACTGTCTTGTTTTTAAATTCCCGAAACAGTTTTTCATGGTAAACAACTGATGATCCCTTAAAATAGTGTTAGAAACTAACTAATATAATAACTGTAAAAAATAAATTGACTTACATGAGTGATTTTTCACTGGAAGACTTGAGACTATAAGTTTTTTTTTATTTTATTTTTTTTTTTTTTTTATATAGTTTTAATGGTTGAGAAACTTCCGAGACTATATATATATATATATATATATATATATATATATATATATATATATATATATATATATATATATATATATATATATGTGCCATACATACACACATTACGATATATCTCTTTTTGTAACTAGTGTAGATGGCATAGTTGTGAGAGACTCCAACTGTTGACAAAACAGCATGGTGCCGATCTCAACTCGAAGCACTTGTGGGTCTAGCCACAATGTCTCTGGAAAACGACATAAGATATGCTTTCTACCCTTTCTCGATTTCCGAAAATTGTAAGGGGGATAATCGGCTACTACTGCAATAATACATAGCTTTTCATAAAGGAATAGAGCATTCTAGTTAGCTGATAATGCGTATTTAATACATGTAGAAGATTTTCCAACATTCGTAGCTAGTGTCGATGGCAGGGTGATTAGAGACACTGATTGTTGGAGCTGTGTGATGCAGTGAAACAATATTTTGTAGATGAATTATTCAACTGGATTATTTGGACCATTTAATAATTTGGCCTCCCCAAAAACTCAACAGATTTTTCAACTTTTGATGCCAATTTTTTTCTGGATTTACCTTGAACCTGCTGCTACAATTTTCGCCCCGTTTTAAACGGTGAACTTTTCCCCATATTTGAACCTCTTACTCTTTGCATTGGACATTTCTCATATTTATCTTATTATATATTATTTTTATATGTTCTCAAAATTATGATTGTTGATAATTTACCTTACCGACTGCTTTTATTCTTCTAACTATAAGATTTCATTCTTTGAAAATCCATGGCTTAAGGAAGGAAACATTATTTTATTTTATTTAAAATACCTTGCTTTGAGTAACTGATGACATAATAGATATTGTATTTTACAATCTTTATTTTCATCTTTTACTCTCTCTCTCTATATATATTTTTTTCTTTCAAAATATGATCCCAGGGAAGGATCAGATTTTCTTTCCACCTGATGAGATCTCAGTTTCTAACAGCTGTTGATCAACAACATCGACATGTCAGTGTAGAGGATTATGTACATGTCTGTATGAATAAAAATCATTATATAGAGCACCTCTATTTGATATTGAGCACTCTTTATAAGAACGGTTGAAATTCATTAGATTTTTGTCCTGTGGAGGTTTACTTTACCTGGATTACTATATATATATATATATATATATATATATATATATATATATATATATATATATATATATATATATATATATAAACATTTTTATGTATGTCTATATGCCTCTTATAGGCTCAGAAATTGTTCACTAAATGTGTCATACAACTACTAATACTATAAACAATAATCGATACAAATCTATTGGAAATCCACAAAACTATATTGGTAGCGCAATCAACCGCTACGGCTATTTCGCTGGAAGATAACTATTAAAATTACAAAGAAAACGGCACGTGCATGTGTCTCACTAAATTATTATGTGTTGTTTTAAAGATGATTAAAAAGAATCAAAGATCAGCCTTTAAATGCTTTTGTTATTTCTTTGAATCTTGAAGCGCTTCAATGATTGTTCTCTTCCGTACACCCTCAGAATTAATGCGTTATTTTATGTACCAAATCATGGATTTCTTTTAAGAGCTACCAGCGTCAAATATTCAGTGGGTTGATCATATACGAATCGAAGACGGCAAGTTACCAAAAACAGAAAGTGCATGGTGAACTTTGCAAAAGGAAAACGATGCGAACGAAGGAAACGCTTTCGGAATGGTTTTTGATGGACTTACTTACCGTATGCATGATCGATGATCTTAATTGTTAAAGCCACCGACAGAAACAATTGCAGATTTAGCATTTAACGTCAAAGAATCCGCAACTTTCAATTACAAACAACACGTGGATGGCGAGAAAGAAACTATTTCACAATTTGTATGTTCGGAATGCAATCGCATATGTTTGTCTTAAGCAGACCATGTGAGCTACATAAAATGTTACACATTTAATATTCAATGCAACAACGGCTACTATACAATGCGACACAATCGAGTGTGTAAATATATCCACTAGACCATCTGTAAAAAAGTGCATATCCAGTGTAACAACAGGTTCCGGGAACATATACCAGATATAACTGTTGAAAATAAGTCATACGCAATCCACTATGGCTATGCAATCACTGCAGCTATCTACTTAGAAAACGAAGCTGTTAAATTTCTGTTATAGTGATATGGAAGTAGAAGGAGAAACTAGCCAACACTAGTTGAAATCAGTGTCTCCAATGATACTGGCTTAAACAGAGCTGAGAGGGAGAAGATAACTAAATATCAAGGTCTTATATATGACATAAAAAGAAACGTGAATCTTAAGATTTTCACCATTTCAGTAATCATAGGAGCAACTGGGATCATGAAAAAGAATTTCAGAAACTACCTGGCGAATATACACGATGGACGAAGTACAAGAGAGATTCAAACAATTGCACTTAGAAGGATGATTAGAATCCTAAACAACACCTTTGGTTGAAGTCTCTGAAAGAACAGGTGAATGTCTGGCATCTGTTAAGGTGCCCGATCCCATCAAAAAGAAAAAAAAGGAAAGAAAAAGAAAAAAACGTAACTATTAAGTTTATCATCATGGTACCCTCCCTCGGTATACTTTAGTAAGAAGTGTAAATGTCATACATCTGCCGTGTGTGTAATACATATTGCAAATAGTTTGTCAATTTAAAAACAATTGTAGGTCTAATGACCGTCAGTGTATACAATTTAACGCGTCGATATTCATCATGTATGGTTGTATGCATGTATAATGTATCTATAAATGTACCTATGCATATATCATGCATCTATATGTACGCATGAATTTGCGTTTTTCTTCTGAATTTCTAATGTTTCAGTTTCTTGTGCATCCATATGTGTGCATGTGCGAGTGCATATTGTTTTTGTTTGTAAACATATATATTTGTATGTGTGTGTGCCTTTTCTTATTTATTTATATAAAATTAAGTTGACCTAATTTTCGACTTCAGATCGATATTTAATTCTGACTAGGGATTTTTCCTTTTCATCCTTGTTCCACATTCTTTGGTAAAATGGAGACAACTCTCGATAAATGCTCTAAAAATAAAAATAAATCCGCTTCCGCTATTAAGAAAATGTTTTCTTTATCGCTCAATTTATTTTAGTTATCAGATAAACAATTACATTTGTTTTGAATAAATATTAGACTGTCTATTTCTCAGAATTATTTGCATAGCATACTATTAGTTGCAATACTTTAATTTCTAAAACCCACTTCCAATCTTTTCTTAGTGCTTTAATATAAGCGGCCTTAAATACTAAAAGTGCAAATGAACGTACTGGCTTATTATTCTGTTGTTTATTTCGTATGCTTAAATCATTTACTCATCTATAAGTACACCATTTACTTCGATATCGGAAATTACCTGAACGTACTTTACTTTTAGACGTTACACTATTTTACACATTTGTTCGTAAAAAATATTTTGATAGTTTCGTTTTGCTTATTCTTCGGTTTATATGCTCTTTTTATGTCGAGATAAGTTTTAAGCACAGAACGTTTTTATAACATTATTTAACGTAGCCATTAATAAATACGCTTTCTGTTTTTATACAAAAAACCGCGTGTTCATTTCATTTGTAAACAAATATACTGACATCTTCGTAGTTTATCTTTGCTTACATTTTCCCATTTAATCTGTCTTTGTATAAACACATCCTACGATATTTTCACGCTATATACTAAAAATGTTCGTAGTTTTCAATTTGCTTACGTTATTTGAATTAATCTGGCCTTGTATAAACGATTGCTACGATTAATTTTAAAATAATTAATAATCATTTCGTTTGAAAATAAAATGATAAGCGCTTCGTAGTTTTCACTTTACCTATATGATTTCGTTTAATAAGAATCACATAGTGAATGGATATTCTTATTAAGTATGTTGTGTGAAAGAACGTATGCATTTATACAAAGCCAAATGGGTATACAGTGGGAAATTTACGTTCGCCTATTAATTCTTTTTTGTTTCTTTTTGTTAACTTTTGCAATGTTTATAGAAATACAAAACATGTTCTATCTATAAATGTCCTCTAACCAATTTACCCTATACTTTATAAATTACGAGTTTTAAGAAACATGATTTAAAAATAACAAGAAACTTCTTACATTTTGAGCGGCGCAAAAACACACATCATCATCATCATCATCATCATCATCATCATCATCATCATCATCATCATCATCATCATCATCATCATCATCATCATCATCATCATCATCATCATCATCATCATCATCATCATCATCATCATCATCATCATCATCATCATCATCATCATCATCATCATCATCATCATCATCATCATCATCATCATCATCATCATCATCATCATCATCATCATCATCATCATCATCATCATCATCATCATCATCATCATCATCATCATCATCATCATCATCATCATCATCATCATCATCATCATCATCATCATCATCATCATCATCATCATCATCATCATCATCATCATCATCATCATCATCATCATCATCATCATCATCATCATCATCATCATCATCATCATCATCATCATCATCATCATCATCATCATCATCATCATCATCATCATCATCATCATCATCATCATCATCATCATCATCATCATCATCATCATCATCATCATCATCATCATCATCATCATCATCATCATCATCATCATCATCATCATCATCATCATCATCATCATCATCATCATCATCATCATCATCATCATCATCATCATCATCATCATCATCATCATCATCATCATCATCATCATCATCATCATCATCATCATCATCATCATCATCATCATCATCATCATCATCATCATCATCATCATCATCATCATCATCATCATCATCATCATCATCATCATCATCATCATCATCATCATCATCATCATCATCATCATCATCATCATCATCATCATCATCATCATCATCATCATCATCATCATCATCATCATCATCATCATCATCATCATCATCATCATCATCATCATCATCATCATCATCATCATCATCATCATCATCATCATCATCATCATCATCATCATCATCATCATCATCATCATCATCATCATCATCATCATCATCATCATCATCATCATCATCATCATCATCATCATCATCATCATCATCATCATCATCATCATCATCATCATCATCATCATCATCATCATCATCATCATCATCATCATCATCATCATCATCATCATCATCATCATCATCATCATCATCATCATCATCATCATCATCATCATCATCATCATCATCATCATCATCATCATCATCATCATCATCATCATCATCATCATCATCATCATCATCATCATCATCATCATCATCATCATCATCATCATCATCATCATCATCATCATCATCATCATCATCATCATCATCATCATCATCATCATCATCATCATCATCATCATCATCATCATCATCATCATCATCATCATCATCATCATCATCATCATCATCATCATCATCATCATCATCATCATCATCATCATCATCATCATCATCATCATCATCATCATCATCATCATCATCATCATCATCATCATCATCATCATCATCATCATCATCATCATCATCATCATCATCATCATCATCATCATCATCATCATCATCATCATCATCATCATCATCATCATCATCATCATCATCATCATCATCATCATCATCATCATCATCATCATCATCATCATCATCATCATCATCATCATCATCATTGTATTGTCCGCCTGGTCAGCGACAGTAAATAAACCATTCTTCAATTGGAGAATGTCTACCAATCTCAACCTTCACTGACGAATGCGGTATCCTCAACATCCTTTCTGACCTCAGAATACTGAGATGCCAAGTCACCCTTAGCCAGAGAGGGTGCCCGCAAAGATGAAGCCAAAGTTGATTGCCATTATGATTCAGCCAAGGCGGCTGTCAAACGGTCGACAATCGGAGGTCCTATCCAACACGAAAGTACGCGGAGAATCTACGTTGACAGGGGGAGGGAGCCCAACCGTTGGGTCGAGAACAATCTACCGCGGAAAAAACAACAAACGACTCTTAGTTATTTTCCTGGCAGGTGTTCGGCTGAGATTTAAGCTATGACACTAACTCATTAACAACAAACACCCGTCTAGCTACAACCACTGTCAGTAATTTCCCTTTATCCCTCTCTGTACCTAAAACTAAACAAAAATTCCATGGGCAAATTTTATTTCCTAGAACTACCCGTCTATGGAACTCAATACCACGGGGCTGCTTCTCAACGGACTCCAACATTGTCGTTTTCAAGTCTAATGTAAACAAATTCTGGTTAAGACGTCCTTCTAAAAAAATCAAACTCTGCCAAAGTTCCACCACTATTACCAGTCATTACAGTGTTGTCTCACCGTCTACCTGACACCCATTAACCTTTATTATCGAGTGGCTTTTAGACCTTGATAGGTGGTGACTCCTTAGTAAAAAAAATCGTTGCCGACGCAGTGACCATCACCCAGACCTTAAGTATTGGCTCGCCAAACTTAACCGAGCGGTGGGCATTGTATGCCGAAAAAGCGGACAAAGAAATTGTCGAACACATCTTGCATTCACCGCCCTCTGACTCAACCATCACTACTTGATGTTTTAGCAGTAGATCCAGAGAGAATGTTGGCTAGATAGAAGTTGAAGTTGGCATCCGATCTCCCAGAAACATACTTGATTACGGAATGAGTCGAGGATGGAGGAATTAAACATTAAAAAACATTTTTTCAATTAGCTTAAATCTTTACCGTTCAATTTACAAATACGCACTGCATTTGAAGAGTTTGATTTAAATATGATTGTATCGTTTGCCCATTACAAAATGATAAAGCTACTTTGTATAACATATGTTAAGGAGTTTGGTTGAAGACTATTTTTCTAGATAGATCATGTTTCTTTATTTTAGTGTTACATTTGTTTTTTTTCTTAGTTAAATGTAAACGTTTTTGTTTTCTTATATACCCTGATGATGACTTACAGTGACCCCTAATGTTCTCAATGACTTAACGTATGTAAGTATGCCAGGACTAAACATCCGAAATTAAAGAAATTTTGAACTCTTCCTCTACATCGAAACTAAAAAAATGTATATATATATATATATATTATATATATATATATATATATATATATATATATATATATATATATATATATATATATATATATATATATATAGTCATAGACATACAGTAAAAAATAAAATTTTGTAAGATACGGTGGGTGACCCATGGGTAGCAGGGAACACTTACTCTTTAATGAACTTTTAGTTTTACAATGTGGTTTCTAAAAGCACCCGAGGCCTGCGTGCAGTTAAATAACAGACACTAGACACCATACTTGAGTGTCTTTGGTCCCCTTGTACAAGAGTTTATCAGGACAACCTGACATGAAGATACTTCACCATACAATAAAACCCTCACTAAATATTCAGAATAACATAAGATTCGAAGCTTATATAAAATCCTAATCGACACGGCTATACATTGGCTGAGGTACGGTGCAACTTCACCAAGTAATGTTACTTTAAGTAACAGCACTAAATTGGATAATCCACCAGACTTGATGAATACTTGTCCTGGAATTTAGTAAGACAAGACAACAAGAAATATATACTATAGCATAATTAACTGGTCATTTGGGGAGAAAAAATTGGTATTCTTTACTTCTTTACTAACTCAACGTTTGAGAGATAAAGAAGAACTTTAATAGAATATTCGAATATCTATGTATCTCATAAAGAGATGAAGTGTTAACGCCAGGAAGGAGCCTCTCGATTTCTGAGAACTTCAACTAAAGTAAAATGAAACTCAAGTGGAGAGTTTCAGTTACCCACTATACACAATCCCCGAGTGTCTTCTATCTTTCTGTACAAGGGTTTGTCAGGATAACCTGACATGAGGATACTTCGCCTTACAAGTAAATCCTAACCAAGTATTCAAAATAATATAGTATTTGAAGCCCAAATAAGACATCGTTGACATCGCTATACACTGGCTTATACGAGGAATGGTGCACCTTCTCCTACTGATGTTATCTCAAGTAACAGCACTTAGCTGGATACTCCATCAGACTAGATGAATTATTGTCCTAGAATCCGGTAAGACCAAGAGAAATATATACTATAACATAGTTAACTGGTCAATTGGGGAGAGGAAAATTAATGTTTTTCACTTCTTTACTAACTTAACGTTTGACAGGTAAAGGAGGACAATAATGGAATATTCGAATATCTATGTATCTCATATAGAGATCAAGTGTTAACCCCAGGAAGAGCCCTCTTAATTTCTGAGAACTTTGACTGAAGTAAAATGAAACAAATAAATCAAGTGACAACTTTCATTAGTGTGCTACATATTACGAACTTGAATTGCTAGCCTTAATTCGTGCGCTTTTCACATATTTGTTAACTTTTATTGAAAAACATTTATAAAGCTGGGTATAGAATTGACTTTCTAATATTTTACTACATTTTTTCTTCGTGACGATGGTCATGTGTATTTTTGAGAATGTAAATACAAAAATTAATTACTTTCAGAGTTAGGGCCAGGAGCTTCTCTTGACTATATACATATATGTATAATTGTGCGTTTATTGTGTATAGTCTATATATATATATATATATATATATATATATATATATATATATATATATATATATATATATATATATATATATATATAAGGTAAGTTGACATAAATGAAATTAGATTTATAAATTTTATAAATCGGGGGACCAATTAGAAGAACAAGGAACTTCAAGAAAAGGATTAACCGAATGTATTACTGTTTTTTAGTGACCGAAAGTTGAAAATAAACATCCCTTGGAAACACTGGTGACGAGTTATGAATATCAATACTTTTCGGTGTTGCACCAGTGCACGATTCGTAAAAACGACATATTTGGAATATATATATATATATACGATAGCGTGTGTGTTCGTGTGTCACGCTTCCGGCAAAAGCTCTGCGCATGCGTGCCGCACCTAGATTTTGAAAAACATTCAACTCGCCTAATTTCCGTTTGGCGCAACGGTTAGCGACGTAGTATTTTTGACTTCGACCCGACTGGTATATAGTTCGATCCCAACCAACCTCTAAGATTTTTTTTCTACATTTCGAGGAGAAGGGGAAGAGAGGTAGGGAGGGGACGACTGGGAAGACACATATTAATACAATAGCGTGTGTGATTTTGTGTGTCATGCTTACATCAAAAGTAACGACCTTCCGAATCTTTGTATGCTACTCATGAATTGGCTTGCCCTTTTGGCTAAGATCAAAGTGTAGTATCTGTTCCGATGGATACTGCACTCCATAGACTGGTATTGTCTTGGCCTTCGAGGCTTGATTTACGCCGTTCTATGGGTCTGTCCTGTGCAGTTCTAGGAGGTCCACCCTCCCAGGCTTCGCCTCCCCTCTTTGGGGAGGAGTAAGTTTATTGCTTACTGCCTGGGGCGCCCCTACCGGGGAATGCCAACGGGGCTGCCCAGGCAATTTTTAATGGCCAGAGTGCTCACCTTCTCGAGCGGTGGCTTTTCAAACCCCACTTTCCCGACCCGACCTAGGTCACATCTTACTTGTGGGAGTAAGATAAAACTGGCCTTGTGCCTAACTCCTGGAGAGGAGTAAATAAATATTCATGAATTGGAGCCAAATTTAATTTAATCGAAAACATTTACAAAGTAAGGTTTAGTCGTCGAAATATTACCTTCACTAGAAATATTGTATATAAAGAAGTTTTGTAAATTGTTTCATGTATTGTTCATTTTTTAAAAACAAATATACAAGTCCAAATCTTATCATATTTTATTCAAACATGTATAGGTTCGGAACAAGATAATTAGTATTAAAAACATCATTTCGTGTAATTTACACGGGTCCCGCTAGTATATATATATATATATATATATATATATATATATATATATATATATATATATATATATATATATATATATATATATACAAATTGAAAGAAGATAATAAAGATTGTGAAAATACAAAATCTATTACGTCCCCAGTAGTTCAAAACAAGGTATATTCAGTTAAAGAATATTTACTTTTCCTTCCTATATATATATATATATATATATATATATATATATATATATATATATATATATATATATATATATATATGCGTTTTTATCAAAACACGGTATATTCAATTAAAGAATATTTATTTATCTTTCTTTCATATATATATATATACATATATATATATATATATATATATATATATATATATATATGCATTTTTATGTACATTCAGAGAAATTTAATCATTATTTTCAATTGTTGCAATAAAGGAAACATCCAAACTTTAGCATGTGTTAATTCATTAATATCCAAAAAGAAACGTTGCTTGCCCTTCTCATCTCTCTCGTTATCTTCTCCAATCTCTTGCTCCCCCTGTAAAACATTAACAGAAAAAAACAGTCTAACTACAGCCACTGTAAATCATTTTCCTTTCTTACTCTATGTACATGATGTTACACAAAACTTCACCGAGCAGAGTCTCTTTTTAAGAACTACACATCTGTGGAACACTATACCACGGGCCCGCTTCCCAGCTGATTAGAATATGGTCGTTTTCAAGTCCCATGTTAACAAATTCTACTTGAGCCTTCCTCTCAAATAATCAAAATCTTCCCAGTTTCAACCACCATCTCCAATCAGCAAAGTGTTATCTCACCGTCCAGCTGCCATTATTCCTTATCCTCGAGTGCCCTCTTGGTCTTGATAAGTGGTGACTTATAAATACAAAATAGCTTTCGAAGAACAAAAGTCATCATCATAGTATCGGGGATACATATATTATGGACAGAATTGTACTATTTTATCCTCAGTGGCGATTATATAAAAACAATAAAGAACAAAGGCAAATAAAGTCCATAAAATACAGTCAGTATTCATTAGAAAATCCTTTTTTTCCTCACTCTAATGGAACTTGTCATAACATGTAGGCATCTAATATTTTTCACTGGGAGGACAATGCAACTGGTCTCTAATCTCTACGTACCCATCTGTGTACCGCATTTCGGTGCCCCCTCTAATAATCTCCTTAAAACCTCAAATAGGCATATATGATTTTACTGAAATTTACACCATAGTTCATAATTCATTATTTCCCTTATTAAAATATGGGCACCAATTATAAACCCCGTGCAAAGGCAGTAATCCAGTTATGAATAATAAAGGTTAACAGTCTATTAAAAGTTCTCTCTGTATATAAGTGAGTTGATTCTTTAGATTATACTTAGTAATTGGTATAGATATATGCATCAGTTAGTAGAAGAACATAACACTCAGTCATAGTTGCTCTGTCCGGCGATTGATAATCGATAATCGTGGTTACTAGTCGGTTATTATCGATCTGACCTTCACTCAATCGAGCCCGACCGAATCGATTAAAGGAGGAAACAATAATTGCTTCCACTGAACATCATACAATTATCTTTCATAGACGGCCATCGCACCCATTTCTCTCGATTTTCGGCTTTCCCAAATCGTCGCGTTCGATCTTTCCCTAACGCCGATTGAGATGAGAGGAATTACTTAATAGCCCGTCAACGGATTCTCAAGCGAGACAGAAAAATACACTGCGGACAAAGGTTGAGGGTAAGCACACAAAAGATCGCCTAATTGAAAATGACTCATAAGTTTCTGTGAATAGCTTCAGCTGTCGAAGCCACGACGTAATGAAACCCATTTCCCCGTTTCATAGTTTATAAAAGAAGAAAAAAGTTAATCTTAATTAGATATCCAGCTTATCGAGTGAATCTTGTAATACGTGATGAATTGACTTTCCGAAGCGGAATAAATAGAGGCGGCTTTTATTCAGTAAATTACGAAATTATTCGTCGATTTCGAAAATCTAAAGATGTGATCAGTGCGAAGTTGTTAATGACTCTGTATGGACAACAAAGATAAGAGGAATTTGAAGGACTTTCAATGATATATTTGCTTACATATATATATATTTCACGTTTATATTTAGTAATATATATATATATATATATATATATATATATATATATATATATATATATATATATATATGTAGTTAAGTATGCGTATACGTTTTTATATTTGTATGTAGAGGATTCAATCCTAAACAAATCATTTTAATTTTCACCGTTCATTTTAAATTTTCAAACACATCTGTTAGGCGTAAGGGGTTGTAATGTGTGCTATATCAGTTTAATTTAGTTTTATGAAAAGGGGCAAAAAGAGGGTGGAAGCCCTTCGTGCGAATACAGGTACCTCAGATTTTTTGTGAAATTTTATCAATACGTCATAGACATCAATTAATAGATATTCCCCAAATTTCAGTGTCTTTGGAATATTTTAAAGGTTTTAGAGACCATAATATGTGGACACAACTTATCATTTCAAAATTCTAATATTCAGATTTGCATTATGTTTGAGGCATAGTCATTACACGCAAAATAAGCAAAATTCCATGAATTTTAATTTCTTCTTATGACTCTTTAAATTTTATATATTTTCTAAAATCGATATCATGTAATGTATGTAATTAAAAATTGCAATAAAGATTCTAGACATAATGTTTAGTGTCATAATATATTGATAATAATCCTCGACAGAAATTCTACGATGAACAGAACCAAAATTATCGCCAAAAATTTGAGTGGATCTTCATTTACTTTGACCATGTCCATTGATCTAGATGTCCTAAAATTAAATCAGTTCTAAGATAGATCATGGCCGATATTTAGACTGCGTTTTGTGACGCTTCATCAAGCGATGTGGACGCTAGGCTGTTCACAAACAAGCAAACAAAATAAAAATTCGACCAAAACATAACCTCTTTGGTGGAGGTATTAACCTAAAAACAGTTATTGGGCGCACAAATAGTAATTCAGATATACACATTAAAATATAATCGGGGATACGTCCTCGACATCAGTCTGACAGGAACTGTTGCTGTCGGACTGAGGTATGGTTCTGTTCAGTCTCAGAATGTCCACCCTTCCAGTCTTTACCTTTTCTTTGAGAACGGGTTAGTTTATAGCTAATCGCCCGAGGCGCCCTTACCGGGGAATGCCGACGGGGTGGCTCAGGCATTTCTTGTAGGCCACAGCTTTCACAACTCACCTTGTTTCTAGCCTTCTTGAAAGGAGGTAAATAAAAATAATTTGACCTTGTGTCTAACCTCCTGGATAGGAGGTAAATAAGATATATACTAAAATATATTTAATATGAATTAATTTTCCCCGACGTCAAACAGATTGAGAAAATGTCTATATTATATTTGCAAATAAATTAAATCTTTTAAGCTATCAGTTAGAGACAGACGATAGCTTAACAGAGATTTGGCTATAGGAGGCCTAAACGAACTTTTGACTTCTCCTTGATCGACGTGGGCTTTTGTTATTGAGCGGCATTCCAGTCAATCGACCTCCGTGTCGTAAGTGAGTTCGTTTTTCTAACCTTTTTTCTATTGCCTTATTATTTCGGTTATTTTGATGAAAAGGCAAAATCTTTGTTCTGTGTTCTTAAAAATAAGACGACGCAGAGTCATATAAGTTACAGTGTTAGCTAATGGGCCAACATATCAAGGTTCAATTCTCGGTCGAGTCATACCAACGTTTCAAAATTTGTACTTTATTCCCCCTTGCTCAACACTCAGTACCTTGAGGTTAGGATCACGGTAAGTTGAGCAATCTACGGAATCGAGCTCTGACCCCTTCGTCATATCGGTGTTGGAAAGGAAGCCTTTGGAACTCATAAATATTTTGAGTGTCGTTTTTCGTTTCTATTCTAAAAAAAGATATGTATACATCTGTTTTAACCAACGGCTTAATCATAGCAGGCTAGTACCCCTAAGTGATCTCTTCACTTCCCGACAAAATCATTCTTGCCATTTCTTGAAATGAAAGCATTTTCACTTGTTCCTAATTTTTTTGTAACTAAAATTGGAATTAATCTACGACCACATAACTACTTTATTTACAGATTCAGGAGAGATAAATTAATTCCTAAGAGAGGTATGAGGGTCCTACCCTCCTTTATAACTTCAAATATACTCTATTTCGATGGAATTTTAATCATATATATACCATTTTCTAGCGAAGACAATGGAAGTGCTCATGAATATCTACGTGTCTTTCTACGTGTCTTTCTATATGCTGAATATCTATGTGTCTTTCTACATGCTGAATATCTACGTGTCTTTCTATGTGTCTTTCTATATGCTGAATATCTATGTGTCTTTCTATATGCTGAATATCTATGTGTCTTTCTATATGCTGAATATCTATGTGTCTTTCTACATGCTGAATATCTGCGTGTCTTTCTATGTGTCTTTCTATATGCTGAATATATATGTGTCTTTCTATATGCTGAATATCTATGTGTCTTTCTATATGCTGAATATCTACGTGTCTTTCTATATGCTGAATATCTATGTGTCTTTCTATATGCTGAATATCTATGTGTCTTTCTATATGCTGAATATCTACGTGTCTTTCTATATGCTGAATATCTATGTGTCTTTCTACATGCTGAATATCTGCGTGTCTTTCTATGTGTCTTTCTATATGCTGAATATCTATGTGTCTTTCTATATGCTGAATATCTATGTGTCTTTCTACATGCTGAATATCTGCGTGTCTTTCTATGTGTCTTTCTATATGCTGAATATCTATGTGTCTTTCTATATGCTGAATATGTATGTGTCTTTCTATATGCTGAATATCTATGTGTCTTTCTATATGCTGAATATCTACGTGTCTTTCTATATGCTGAATATCTATGTGTCTTTCTATATGCTGAATATCTACGTGTCTTTCTACGTGTCTTTCTATATGCTGAATATCTATGTGTCTTTCTACATGCTGAATATCTACGTGTCTTTCTACGTGTCTTTCTATATGCTGAATATCTATGTGTCTTTCTATATGCTGAATATCTACGTGTCTTTCTATATGCTGAATATCTATGTGCCCGCCTAAGGGACTTATAGGGGTAGACCCCTTTTAAAACTTCAAATGCGTATATATGATTTTACTTAAATACAAACTCTATATATAAAGTACTCATTCAGAGAATTTTCCCAAAATTTAAGTTTACTGAGAGGGGGCAGAAAAAAGTCAGTAATATGGAGCATAGTGAAAAAGGACATAGCAATGTTCATCATTAAATCCTGAGCGACGTCTAGCCTTCCTGCTAGTATATATATATATATATATATGTAAGTAAATCGAATGAGATATGAGGGGAAAAATTGTTTCAGTTGGAGGAAACGATTGAGAGAGGAAAAAAAGGTAAATCTCTCAACGTTATGGTGGCTTTGAATCATTAAAGATCTCCAACTGATGCTTCAAAATCTTTTGTCTACACAGGCTAGGTCGAGAATGGTTATAACTAACGCCTCAATAATATTGAGATGGTAGTTCGACCTGGCACTGTGTAAAACAGAAAACCACCCATCGGAATAGTTGTCAGAACAACTATTTGTACTAACGAGGTGATTACCGATGGCTGATTCCTGTGCCTGAAAATTCCCGGATGATCTCGAAACCTTGTGTAAACGAATATCACGTGGTATGTGTTGGGATATTCTAAATTCTAATCTTTGGGACGTCTTGCCAACGTAGTCAGCTCCACACTGACACATGAATTTATAAATAACAGAACTCTTTTGAATGGCTGGCAAAACATCCTTACGAAAAGAAGAGAAAAAGGTTCGAGTCGTGTAAACTACTCTCAACATGGTTGCGGGAAAACAAGTTGAGTAGAAGAAGAAATCCTTTTAACAATGTCAAGGCCGTCAGAACTCAACCATGGGAGTTTCAAATAAATAGGGCAACGTATATATATATATATGGGAAATGAAAAAGAAAAACCAAGAGATATTTTTTTTATATATTCATCAACGTTTCGTCTTTATTTGTAAGACTTCCTCAGGATGATAATTTTAAGAAAAATGTCATGCAAGTTCATCGAAATATTGGGTTGACATGATGGCTTGATGAGAAAAAGTAGTAGCCGTGGCTACTGAGAGCGCTGGACCAAGGTCACGGCTGAGAGAAGTCAGTGGCAGAGAGTGAAATGAATGTGGATGGCTGTGAGTCAAAAAGGGGAGGGGTGGTAGTGTTAGTGAATCTGTCTGAGGGTGGGAGAGAGGGGAGGGGGTGCTGAGGTTTTTGTCGTGGTGAGGTGTAGTATGAATTTTGAGGGTCTGGGGAAAGAGGAGGGAAGGGGCGAACTCTCTGTCTTTGGTTTGTAGGTAGTATTATAGTTTTAGAAAAAGATTTGAAGAAATGAAGATAATTTGAAAATAGGCGAGGTGGGTGGGTAAGAGTGTGAAATAAGTAGTCGAAAGGGTGAGATGGGTGAGGGGGGAGAGGGGAGATTTTGTTGTGGTTAGATGTGAAATTTTTGGAGGGTAGGAGTATTGACCAGCTGGCTATGTCAGGAATGTGTGAATATAAGTGAGTTAGAATAAAAGTGTTGAAACGTGTTGTGAATATGACAATGAGTGGAAGGAAATAGATAGAGAAAGAGAAAAGTGATACTATTTTTGGCGAGAAATAGGTGAAATGTAGTTTTGTGCAAACAGTGTTGCTGGTTTGAAATTACATTGAAGCCAAAAAGGGTTTAAATATCTAAATATTTGTGAGGATGTCTAGATTTTGTTCATTGGTAAGGCTGTTATTTGTGGTTAAGTGGTTTAGATTCGTGGTGAATGAAAATGTATGTGAGGAGGAGTTTGTGCGTGAGTGTGTATGCGGGGACTTGTATATAAGTACAATTGAGAACGAAGAGAAGAAAGGTTAGTTTTTGTTCGGTCAGGATAATTTTGCTTATTAAGGGGGATTGATTGTAGAAGCCATTTCGTTGTCTGCTTGTGTTGGAGGCTGTGATTAGTGCAGTTTCCAGTAGTCTTCGCCGAGCTTTGTTATGAATGTATTTGGTGATTTTGGCCTGTTCATGTTTTATTGGAATGCGTGGGTAAGAGAAGGGGTCTGTCTATGAGAGAGATGTTTGGTGTTTGATGTTTTGTGTGTGTTGTTTTTGGAGTTTATTTGAAAGGCTTTCTTCTTGGCATTTAGTATAAAATGTGTGGGGTATTGCAGTGTTTTTAAGGATTAATGATGTGTTTTATTTCTTCCTTTCTAATATATATATATATATATATATATATATATATATATATATATATATATATATATATATATATAGAAAGTAACAAGTTATAAAAATATATTTATGGCAATTAAGCTACACGCGGGAGCCTCTGTGAAGCTTAATTGTCATAAATATATTTTCATAACTTACTATCTAGTTCTACTTACGTATCGAGCACGGTTGAAGTAAATACTGAAAATTGATACATAAAAAATTATATTACCTTATAAAATTTTATGTGGATACATGAAATAGTAATATACATAAATATATATATATATATATTAAATAAATATTTATTATTATTACCTACAGACATCTATCTTTCATGCTTATGCAATCCTCAGTCTAGAGAATGTTGATTCTTGCCGGTCGGAAAATCACTACTGACTCGTAGTCCGGTATTGGCCACCAATTAGCACGGAAATTAAGAGAAATTAGACTCTATATACGCTAAATCAACGAACATAGATTGTAAACAATCGAACAGTATTCAACAATAACAAAGGGTCGGAACATCGCATTTAAGCCATAGTGTGACCGCTTATTTTTAAATTCTCTAAGAGAATATATATATATATATATAACTATATATATATATATATATATATATATATATATATATATATATATATAAATACTACTACTAAAGATGCTTATAATACTTTTGATTTAACATTTTTGATATCAAATTTCATGTTAGTATATTATCTTCCTGCTATTATTGTTGAACAGACAGGCCAAATCTGAAGACGGTTCTGTTTTTGATTGAACATTTCGTTCTAAGAGGCACATATCGATCGCAACAAAATATGGAATGAATGGTGAATGGATATTTGAAACGGAAGATTATGGTTATAAGAATTCTACGGATAGAAAATCATTTTGACGGCTGCTATTGACAGAGTCTCCGTAAGTCGAGAACACAGCAGGGGCTGCGTAAAGAATGGAAAAGATGGGTGCTTTATGAGATTCTCTACATAGCACCAAAAGAAATATCTCTAATTGCATATTAATATTTAGTATAATTTTAATAGCAGATGACTTTATTTTCCTGAAAATGATCGTCTGTCAATAAATGAGATGTATATAAATATTTATTGTAAGCTTTTTATACCATAATAATTTATTTACAAAAATCGCCCCCACTCTACGATCAAGATCAAGGTGTATTTACTTTTACATAAATAAATATATATCCATCCTACTACACAAATGTTAGCGAGTGAAAAAACTGCTGAACGAAACCATTACATGAATTTTGGGGAAAGCAGAAAGCAAATGGCAAATCAGACAACCCTTTGCCATTTTAAATGAAGTTAGAAAGAAATCATTCACTCTATTTCCATAATGAAACATTTTCTTTCTATTTCTCCATTCTTTTTTATACGGCTTGATACGTTTTTCTTTCTTTTTAAACTTTTTGTTTGACTCGTACTTTTATAGTTACGGATGGCCCACATTAACTATCATTTATCTCCATCTCTCCTGAATACTAACTCAGTCTGATAAGACTGAACTAGCTGTGACAATGGAGATATAGGCGTAGAATATAAAATATAGATTTAAATAAGTGAGACTAAGAAAGACGCCCGTGAATATATTAAAAAGAAAAACAGAAAAGAAACAGTGAGTGACTAGAAGATGCCAGTAGAAAAGCAGTGCGAAAAGAAAGAAAGAATACTAGTTCGGGATATTGGAATCTACGTATAATTCACTGTCACTGCTGGTTTAGTAATACTAGACTGGGCTAGTATTTAGGAGAGCTATAAGACATAAAGATGTATGTAAATCTCTTTTAATTAGGTTGCAATTACGGTACAAACTTCAGAAGCAACTTCTGTTCATCCAACACCGTAATAACATTGACAAATTTTCACCACCAAATCTTTCTAAAATTCGACTCCCTGTCAGCTTTTAATCCGTCTTTTTAAAAAGTCAGCTAGTTTCTACATATGAAAATTAATTGTTCACACATGCGCATTAGTTCTTTTCTCTCTGGAAAGCGGTCGTCCGACCCCCGAAATATCTTATAGCATAGTTAATTAGGATATTCTTAATCATTAAAAAGTTCCTGATAAACTCTGCTCTTACTAAACCAGCCGTAGCGAATGCAATTGCATGTACTATACTATTAATAACTAAACCTAATAAATAGATCGTCTGATTGCATATAAATTGTTATACTCTTCTTAATTACGCTTTGATTCCTTTAAAAGTGGAGTTTTGTTCTAAAAGTAACGAGACAATCCATATACGGAGTGTGTCTGAAAAGTAACAGGATTTGAGTCACAAGCAATTTATTTAAATTCCAAACAACAAACGACAAAGTCACCCTGCGTGTGCAATACACTTCACCACCATTTTCTGCTTCGCTACTATTGACTTCTTGAAGAAGTCTTCAGGTATAGCACTCAGCTCTGTCGTTATGGCCCTCGTAGTTGCTTCTACGCCCTCAAAACAGGCATACTCCATAATTCCCTTGAGCTTATGGAAAAAATCACACAAAGCAAGATCCGGTGAATACGGTGTTCCCTCAACACGGCAATTCTTCTCATGGCCAGGGTCGTAGCGAGGAAAAATAAAATGTTTATACAATACAATGGTTGTAGGAAGACAAGATTACAGTTATAAACTTCCAAAATATCATTAGATAATACCATAATCAACTCAGACCTCTTTCGTCCATACCTGACACAGTACACGACGAACTCAGTCTCGTTACTTTTCAAACACGCCTAGCAACTTATCATCTAAATCGTACATTAACTCTCACAAAATTAATGTGCCTGTATATAAACATTTATTATCTATATTATCGTTTAGAATTGTTTATATGTCTGTTAGTCATTCATAGATTCAAAAATTAGCTCACATCATTAGCATGCCTGTTGTATCATAATCTTACTACTACTACTACTACTACTACTACTACTACTACTACTACTCATAAGTTGAAAATAATTTCATCTGCCCTGTCGAATTCGTCGACTCCAATCCCATGCAAAAGGATTACCGCCCCCTGAAAACGGGGCCACCTGTTGGCCGTGGCTGGCGACCCGTGATGTGGTAGGACAAGATCCTGGTGGCTAGGCATTCGTCAACTTCGGCCCTTACTTTGGCTAGACGGGTGGTCGGAGAGGCCCGATCCGATCAATCGACTGGTTACGTCATGCCCTAGTATCTATAAGTTCATCTTCAACCGCATTATTCAATCTGATTCTTAAAAAAATAACTCATTTGTCCTTTTTATTTTCTCCCCAAATAGATACTTAGAAAGCAGTGGCTGATGGTCGATCACGTTTAGAATAAAGAAGATTACCAATGCCAAAGAGTAATGTTCTCAAAGAGTAATTTTCTCAAAGAAGTAATGTTTTTCTTGGAGTAATTTATTTCTTGGAGTGGTGTTTTCTAAGAGTAATGCTTCTATCTTTCAATAAGGTTCCATTCTAAGAGTAATGTTTCCGCTTTCACTGTAAAATTTCCTCTTGAAGGCAATCTATTCCGACAGCAATGTATTCTGGTTATCTAAAATCAATGTATTCTAAGAGCAATGTATTCTAAAAGCAATGTATTCTAGGAATATAAATAAGTATCCTACCTATAGAATACTATTTTACAACTTTCTTTCGCCATTAAATAATCCACAGAACATAAAACAAACCAAACCAAAACTATTTCCTATAATTTGGATTATTCGGGCTAATGTTCTTATCTTGAGTGTTATTCTCACAACGTTTCAGCCGATGTAACTACCGACCTTCTTCAGGTGTATCTTGTCGAGCTCGAGATTATTTCTATCGAACTCGGGAATCTGTACGGAATTTCGAACGGACCTGAATTTTACTTAGTACTTTATCTCTTACGCCAATGAATTTTGGGAGCCTTTAACCTATCTTGTATTTTAGATGTGAAGTCTTACTATTTATAACTATTTATTCCGAAACGTTGTGAGAATAACATTCAAGATAAGAATAGCAGTCCGAATAATACAAATTATACAAATTATCAATCTTCATCTAAACAAATTAAGAAACACAACTATTTCTTAAATTTCAACGAAAGTTAGCACGAAGAAACCTAACATAAAAGGTATGTCATAGAAAGGGAAACATAATCATACTACTACTACTACTACTACTACTACTACTACTACTACTGGGTCTCAACTAAATCATACATTAAAATGAGTTAGACTAAAATACATCCTTTGACAGGATTTTTGGCGAGTGAATTTAAATAAAAAAATAATGTAAGGTTGAAACAATCTATTAGGAATTAATAAAAACCAAACAAAACTGAAAAATAATCGATCCCTTTTTCTCATTTTTTCGTCATTCTGTTGTCGTCCAAGGATCTTAGTCCTTTTGCTCTTGGCAGCCATCTTTGATAGTATTCGTGCGTCGAGCTGAGACCCCCAGTTGAGACATGGCTGTTGGTTGTTGTTTATATCGTAGCAACGTCAGATAAAACATAGACGAATGCGGAGATTTGGTACCCTTTCAGAAGACGAAAGAAAATTAGGTGGGCAAGATGTTTTGATTTCAAAACAGCCGATACTGCTTTAAGACTGATAGAAAGATAGTCATGGATCGTCGCGTGGGCATATACATTCCTAGAGTAAATTATTTAGATCAATATTGTTGATAGAATAGTTAAGTGAAACATTGGAATAAAATTTGCACCATTTCAATTATTTTGTTGAAAACTCTATATGAATGTATATATATATATATATTTTTTCACTTTAAATTCTTTATAGTTTTGTATATTTTTGTAAGTTTTTTAATTGTATTTTTTTCTAATGGTCTCTACATTTTCTATTCTAATACTTTTGATATTCTTTTAGTCTCCTATTGTGTCCCTTTACATGTCTGGTTTCATTGTTATGTATGCTTTTTCAAAAAGGATTTAAATTATCATGTTCCTACCCCCACTTCTTTTCGAATTGCTATGTAATTAAGAGTATAATTGTACCTGCGTTCTTTAACTTTAAACTTCGGTGTTCATACCCTGTGCTGATGAAGAGACTTGGTATCGACAAAGGTGCATTTTTTTTATCTCGGAAACGATCGTACACTAAACGGTTGTTGATGTTGAATTCTTGGAACGGATATAAATGAATATGTCATACATTTGTTTCTCTCTAAAATTATAATATATATATATATATATATATATATATACGACTCACTCACCATTTAAACTATAGATTATAACATTGACACTGCACTCAAGTTTAAATTGAACCAACCTAATCCCACCCCCATTACTTGTAATCGAAACAAACTGTTTCAAACAATCTATCCTTATCCCTTACACTGTTCCCCTCTCCTAAATTTCAATATATCTGAGTAGGATAGACCTGATCTTTAATTTTACTAACTCTTTTCCCATTAATTTATTTCCCCCTCTTTTCTCCTTGTTCATTTAATGCCCCTTCTAATCATTCATATAACCCTTAATTTGGTTTTAAAATAAATTAAAATTTTTTTTAAATTTTTTAAAAATTAACTATTCCCTAGCTCCTTTTAAATTTTAAATTTTAATCTTTAATTTTTTTAATCTTTTTAATTTTTAAAATTTTTAAAATTTTAATCATTCACTCTCTCTCATACCTCTATTTATTTTACCATGCTTTTAACTAATTCTATTTTAACCCTTTTTAAACCCCCAGAAACCCTTACCGGTAACTACATTTAATTCGTTTTAGCAGCTTCACTTGTCACCTCTGAAATGTTAGAAGCTCACTCATTTGATTTCTATTTTTAGAATACAATCTAGACACTCCTATCCCGCTTCAGATTAATCCCACCCTCCAAAACATATATCCTACCGCCCGCCCACACCCTCAACCACCCTGTCACTTTAACTTCATCCCCATACCAGCCTTCCTCCTGTTCCTTTGCCTTCTTTTTTTTTATTCCCTCCCAACTCTCAAAACGGCTATTTAAACAATCCCGTACCTCATAAACCCTCCCCCCTAACACCAAATCTTTAACCATTTCGCCTTTTTGTTTCATTTGGATTTAAACCTGGAACGAGATATCATCTGCCTTATTTGGTCCTGGAAGTATATAAATATGGGCAATTTCTCCCTTTTCAATCCCCTTTAAGTGCGTCTGGACTCACCTATATTTTGAGCACTTTCTCCACACTCCTCCCACGCAAAGAGTTTTCTTCACATTCTACAATTCATTTGACTTCTTTTCAACGGAAATTTACCACCCGGACAATCTGCATATATTTTTCACGGAATTTTTCTTTTCATTGACTGCGTTTTTTTAGCAAAAATTCCTTTAATAATAATTTTCATATTTTTCAAATATTTGAACTTTGGTTTTTTCGAAAGCCAACTTATCCATCTGTATTTCTCCTCTGATGATAAGATTTCGATCTTTGAAAAGCCTTGGCTTAAGGAAAGAATAATAAACACTAGTTTATTACTGAATACACCTTGCATTGAACAATTGAAATTTGAAATAAATTTGGACAATCGTCGCATATTTATCACTCTTTTTTCTTCTATCTCTCTCTATATATATATATTAACATTCCTTTAAATTTATACAAAGTTGAGTTTATAGCTTAATAGTGTATACATTACTAGGCCTAAAATATAAATATAGTAATTTGATAAATGTTCTGAATTTATTTTAAAAACATTTTTAATCCAAGCAATTGTTTCTGCCACCTCTCAAAATACACATATTCTGCTTAAAAAATGCTTTATCAGCAAAACAAAAAGCAAAAAAAAAACAAAAAAAACAAGAAATGATGACATGAATAGGAGTTTGATAACATGAAGGGACGAATAAAGAGAGAGATTATGAAGTTAATTAAACAAATAGTGGATATTACGAGGGAAAGTGAGAGCATTTTTTCGACTGTCTAATAATGTTGATTTTGATGTTTTGCCTAAACAAGGATGTAATGAGTAGATTTGGATAAAAAAGGGATAATTAAGTAAAATGAAGAGAACAATATCAATGTTGGCGCTTTGGAATTTTTTGGCGTTTTTATTCTATTTGATGGAAAAAAATTATGCTGAAGCCTTTTCAAAACATCTAGCATTTATTATCAAGAGAAAATGTGTGTTAACATCGATAAATGAATATGTGAATATATTCATATAAAATATAGGTTTTATTATACATGTTAAGCATATTGGTACGCACTGTGTTGGAGAGAGAGAGAGAGAGAGAGAGAGAGAGAGAGAAATAGAGAGGTAGATAAAGATAGATATATAGAAATAAATAAATATATATATACATATATATAGTATACATTATTTTATTTATACAAACATTATTGGCTACATATGTGCATACGTGTTTCAGCTGCTATTTCTATCGAAATAGTACTTCCTCAGGCCATGAAAAAATTGAAAATGCTGAAAAGAGATGAGATAGCTAAGCAATTCTTTGGCTATTTTCAATTTTTACGTTGCCCAAGGAAGCTTAATTTCGAAAGAAAAAGCAGCTGAAACATGTATGATGCATATATGTAGCTGATAATATTTATATAAATAAAAGAATTCATACTTTAATACAGCTCTACTTGTTATTGAACACTATTGTATAAACAGAAGAGTTTAATTTGATTATGTTAATCCAATATCTAGGAAACATAAATAACATCACTCTATCTATCTATCTATCTATCTATCTATCTATCTATCTATCTATCTATCTATCTATCTATCTATCTATCTATCTATCTATCTATCTATCTATCTCTCTCTCTCTCTCTATATATATATATGTAGAGATAGAGAGGAATGGTCTTCATTCTTCTTAATATTTGCTTTACGAAGATCACTTCTTTTCTTCTATGAAATATTACCTTCCGTTTTCTTTAGATAAATAAATGCCACTGTTAATTAAAACATGACATAATTCTATGTATGTTCAATGTTTAAACAATTAATTACGAAATTAGTAAAGTAAAAAGTAAAGTGGTCGTCCATAGTCGAGAGCGACACGAAAGCTCCCTTTTGATTAGCTACTACTGTTGGATAATGGCCCTATGGGAATGGACGTATCTGTTGGGAATCGTTGGTTTGTCGTGCGCGAATTAACGCGGGTGCAGTCGAGTGCAGATTGGGGCCTGTTCTCACAGTCAGAGCTAACAGACGTGACAAGGTTACCATGTGACGAGACCCCAGATCAAAGGTCAGTCTGCACTTTCGAGAGGCTCTGTGCCGTCAAGGACCTTGCGTGGGAAATAGAGGATCCGTGACGTCACTCGTTCTCGTGAGAAGCGAGTTTTCGCCAATCTGATTCGGATGGCGAACCGAGCAGGACGTGCGATTCACGATTAAAAATAAGGGAAATATTTCCCTTAAGGGAATACAAGCGAGAGAAATCCCCCCTCACTATGAATGGTTAATAATTTTTAACTAACTACGATAAAGTAGTGATTTGCTTTCTCCCTCTCTCTCTCGACGTAGTGAATGACTCCCAGTTGAAATAACAACGTTTGTAATAAAATGAATTAAATTCAAAGAAGAGTTTGTCTTCGGAGTGCCTCATGAGGCTTTTGTTGCAGACAACAGACGGCGTGGTTCACGGTAGGAAAGAAAGAATTCATCCACTAGACGACACGACCACCCTCTACAGGCGAGGGAGAAATCTAAGGTATGCAACACTACACAAAGATGTAGGAGAGGACGCCAATTATTTTCCCTATTGCTAGGAGGAAGCAAGCATTAATCCGTATGGATTTAGGCAAGAACGTTCTACCGCGGATATCATAATGGTCATCTGTGAATGCATATACCATACACTTGACAAGGCAGGTAAAGTTAGGGTTGTAGTGCTTGATATATCTAAAGGTCTGGCATGAAGATTTTCTCATGAAAATATATTGGTATTACATTACTGGACGAATATTTAACATAATAAGATCCTTCCTAACCAAAAGAAAGATCTAGGTTGTCCTCGATGGTCATACATCCAAACGACATGACATTAATGCGGGTGTATCCCAGGGGTCGATCCTTAGACCTTTATTGTTTCTGATTTTCATAAAGGATCTCTTTGATACAATTGTGTCTTAGATAGGTATATTTGCTAATGGCATCACACTCTATTTCGACATGTGGGTAACACGAGAGTGCACATATTCAAAACAATGGCTGAATCTTGAGAAAATCACCCCCGGTTGCAGTTGAAAGGGGACATAAATGGATGATAACACTTAATGCTACTAAGACAAAGCTCATTTCCTTTAACAATTATAAGAAACCTTTTCAACTACCGATTGCCATGGCTAATAGCACTCTTTTCAAAGTTCCAGCATTCAAACCCCGGTAACATGAATTGGAACGAATTCATAGAAGAAACTGCAAAGGCTGCTTCAATGAAAGTGGGCTCCCTCTACTGTGCTAGAAAACTTGTAACACCTGCCAGTATCCTTTATATTTACAAATGCACCATCAGTACATGCATACAGCATGGTTGTTACATTAGGGTTGGTGCACCAACCACTAGTATCTCCCTCTTAGACATAACCCTAAAAAGAGTCTCTGATTTAATAGATCCCACAATGTCTACCAAGCTCCAGCCCCTGTCCAATCGTCATAATGTTGCATCCCTGTGTTTGTTTTAAAAATACTTCAATGGAATGTGCTCCAACTCGCTTGCTTCTCTCGTGCCCCCTCAACATAAATACACTCGACCAACCCGACAATTAGCTAAATCGCACCCTACACTGTAGAGATCCACACATGCCGGAATACTTTCTACTCTAATAGCCTCTCTTGTAGTCGGCAGGGAGGCAGGTTCGCGGCACTGTGTTCCCCAAACGGGAACTTCTAGGAAAGAAACTCTTCCCATGGAAGTTTCGTTTCGTCTTGGACACGCAGAAGGAGAAAGGGAAATCATTGATTGTGATAGTAGCTAGGCGGGTTCTTATTGTGAATGTTTTCTAAGGGGGACCATGGATTTTATACACTGTCCCATGCAATGACTGCCATCAATTTTACGTGGGAGAAACACAACGTGAATTAAAGAAAAGATTGAATGAACACAAAAGGGGCATAAAAAACAACAACGCTCTCAGTGCACTTTTCTCCCATGCACTAGAACATGGTCATGCCTTCAAATTTGAACAAGCTGAAATCACAAAATACATCCACAACAAATCTCGGCGAAGATTGTTGGAAACTGCACTTATCACCGCCTCCAACACCATCAAGCAACGAAATGGCTTCTTTAACCTATCACCCTTAATAAGCAAAGTCATCCTTACTGAACAAAAACTCATGCCAGATCATAGATAACATCAATTTTTATCTCTGACCTTAATGACACTCTCCCACTTACACCCCATCCTCTTTCTCCATGAATCTTTACTTTTTCTAACTCATTTTTTCCCCTCACATTTTTAACACAGCAAGCCGATGAAACTTTCTCACTTTTCAAAATATTTCAAATATTTCATACCCTATCACAACAAATCTCCCCTCTCCCCTCACCCATTCCCCTCTCAACCACTTCTTTCGTACCCTCACTCTTCCATACCTCCCACTCTCAAATCCCCTCATTTTCTCAAATCCTCTCTAAGACCGTGACTTTCACCCATCCACCAAAATCACAGCCCCCTCCTTCTCTACCCACCCTCCATTTCTCTGCATACACCCCCCACACATACATCCCCATTCACCATGAACCCAAACATTCCAACTTATTTTTTCCCCTTCAGTCTTGACCGCAGCCACCTGTTCAAATACCTCCTTCCTCCCTCTCCTCCCCCTCCACTCCCTCACCCACTGCCATCCACATTATTCCCGCTCATCCCCCACCTCTTTCTCTTACAACCAGCAACAGTATCCTTGCTCACCCCCATCTTTTCACTCTTCCCCACTCATTTTCATAAACATTCATTTTTCATTCCTCACTATTGACTCCACCAAGCACGGACGTCCACCCTACTGTTTTCTCCAGTAGTGGCTACTATTTTCTTCCCTTCTTCCCAATATGTCAACCCTATATGTGTTTGTACTTGCATGACATTTTTCTTTATATTATCATCCTGATTAAGTCTTATAAATAAAGACGAAACGTTGATGTACACATAAAAACATCCCTTTTGGTTTTCCTTTTTTATTTTCTCATTACGTCGGATTACCATCATCCTTCTCTTCCCATATATATATATATATATATATATATATATATATATATATATATATATATATATATATATATATATAGAGAGAGAGAGAGAGATAGAGAGAGATAACCTGATCATTAATGCTCTTCGAGGTGTTTCTATAGGATAACATTTAAACATTTTCAAACGAAGACACCATCTCATTTCAGAATGTTGAGAAGTTAAAAAGACAGAAATACAGTTATTACTTGAAATGAATTTAGAAATAGAATGATATATCGATAAATATACATATACATAACAAGACTAACATCATTAGAAGGAAATAGAAAATAGAGAGGCAGAGAAAGAAACTGCGCACCACGCTAGAAAGAGAAAGAAATATATATATATATATATATATATATATATATATATATATATATATATACATGGTTTAAAGAATTACGTATTTTTAATAGACCACAGCATCACGTTTTTTTAGAAGATTCAGATGTCTGAACGCACGAATTGGGGCTGAAATTCGTACTTTTTTTTTCTCTGTGCTAGATTCCGGTTGGAACTGAAAGTTAATGTTGATCATGTGATCCGGCTTTAGCTAAAAATGATTCATTGCGCACGAATCTCGTTACACGTAGACGTGATATTTGAATGCTTAGTTTGAGTAACTATTTTTAAAACAGTTCATAATAAGTTAACGTTTGGTATTATTTATTTTGTAATTTTATTGTCCTATTGTTGCTATATCTATGCAATGGTTTTGTCAATATAAACAGTAATTAATTAAAGTGATTTAATAAAAAAAAATGGTTAAATTACTAAAACCTTTAAAAAATATTTGTTTATTAACTTTTAAAAGAGATACATTAAACCAAAACGCCGTATAGAAAGACAAATACATACACAAAAAGAGTTTTCTGTGTATATATATATATATATATATATATATATATATATATATATATATATATATATATATATATATATATATATATATATATATATAGTTTCGTACTTAGTACATAATTCCACGCCCAAACCTTCTATAATACTAACACATGGTTTGTACCTGATTAACCCCATTCTCCTGAAGATGGACCCGGATAGGTCTGAAAGTACTTGGGAGACAAATTTAAACTATGACAAATTCATCAGCCAATTTCCCTCCGAAACTAAGATCTTGATTCGGACTATTGAAAGGATCTACCAAAGGATATCTAGACATGAGTTGTCTATTATATTCAACAATACTTGCTTGCAAGAGAAGATGCTACCTATATATATATATATATATATATATATATATATATATATATATATATATATATATATATATATATATATATGAAAATCGAACGGCTATCAACAATGCTGCGTATCACAAAAACAAATTGTGTTCGCATCAATTATGGATAGAGCGAGCAATGAATTAAAACTTCTTCTTGCCGCTTTTATTTAATTCAATGGCGAATTGCTTCAGTCTGCCGAATCAGAACCTTTGAATCATATTGTCTGGCGGAGCAGGGCTATTTCAAGCCGACTAACTACGAACCAATACACAATACAACTCTCACTCTCCCTTGCTCTCTATCTACAACTCTTAATTTCTCTCTCTCACTCTCTCATTCATCATATCGTTACTGGGTAGGATGCTTGTGTGAGGTGAAGGACAATGTGAAGAGCAAATTTAGTTTGAAATTACATAGCGAATATAAATGGATGAGGAGAAAGAGGGATGGGAGCCGTCCGTGGGTGTTTTTTTTCTACAGAATCTATTTCGTATCACTGGAAGTTCTTATTAGGAATATTATTTCTCATATTTACGGCCTATGATCGTCTTTGGTATTCGTCTTTGTTAAAATCAAATTCGATTTTCGTAACAATACTTTGAATATTGGTCGGCTGGTTTTGTGTTCTTCGGTAAGTTTTCAAGGTAAGATATAACTCTTAAAGCAGAACTTGTATGTATTGATCGTAGGTTTATGTCTGCCAGCACTGGAAGTGAATAAGATTTTAGTGTTTTTTTTTTACACATTTCGTTTGGGTTAGCATGGCCCAGAGTAGAGAGCAGATAATTTGACCAAAATGATAGGCGAGGAGAGACATAGATAGTGAGATTGAGAAAGATAGAGAGATAGAGAGAAGGAGAGATAGAGAGAAGGAGAGAGAGAGAGAGAGAGAAAGAGAGAGAGGGGAGCAATAAGACATATCTCTTAAAACAGAGCTATTGTGTATCTATCATGGGGTTATGTCTGTCGGCACTGAACGTAGATAACATTTTATTTGCATACTTACACTTTAGTTACCATTGCTTAGAGGAGAAGGCATATAATGTGGCCCAAATGAAAGGTGAAATGACAGTGAACAGGTAAGACGTCTATTAAAACAGAGATTGCGTGTTTATATATGTCTCCACTGATAGCAGTATATAACATTTATGTTATTTTGTCCACATTTTGTTTGAGTATTTTGTTTTTTAGCAAATGGCCAGATCATCGGGTCCAAAGAAAACGGGGGAGGTTGAGAATGTGGTACAGTATATATCTTAAAGCAGAAATCGTGTGTGTCAATTGCGAGTTTATTTCTGTCGGCCTTCATAACAAATAGCAGCTTTTTGTTCCCTTAGTTAAACCCTGATAAAAGGAATAAATACCTGGGCAGTATCTCTAGTAAAATATTCTGGATCTTTCATCGGCTTGATCAAAGAAAAACCAAATAACTAGGAAAGTAATGATCATACACAATGCACTGCGCGCAAAGGATGATACTGATGTAGATTATGCAAAAGAAAAGATGGAGGAAGAGGAATGGTAAGTATGAAGACTGTGTAAATTATACGATACACAAGCCAAAGTATATAAAAGCTGATTATCGCTGCCAAAATTAACAATACAAAGGGCAAGGAGACTGAAACGAAAAAAAAAACCGGTAAAACTAAAAAGTAGCTACATGAATGCTTTATAAGAGTGGCCAAAGAAATCGCGCACAAAATGCATTGACATGGCTAAAACAGACACTTGAAAAGGTAAACGGAATCGCTATTGATAGCTACACAAAACAACGCGATCAGAACGAACTATCATAAAGCCAAAATAGACAAAAAACACAGGAAAAAAGTAAATGTAAACTCTGTGGACAAAGTGCCAAAATGGTAAACAAACTTATAAGTGCATTCATCAAATTAGTCGAAAACGACTGGGACGGTGATCCATTGGGAACTATCCAAACGAATGCACTGTGAACATTAGACCAATAGTACAATCATGAACCATGGCCATTATTGGAAAATTAAAGGCATAAAATTCTATGGGACATAGAAATACAAACGGAAGAACTCACCCAAGCAAGAAGGAAAAACATACAAAATAGTAGATTTTATCGTCACAGAAGTTCACCGGACTATAGATGAAGAAATCAGAAAAAACTAGGCAAATACATGGAGCTAACCAGAGAACTGAAAAAAAAAATGGAACATAAAGAAGATCGATGTAATACTAATAATAGTAGGATTGATGGAAACAGCTGAAATATAGAAAAGAATCATCGAGTGCGGAAACCAACTCACGTACCCAGATAATAATGACCAATGACTGATGAACTCAAATAGTGTAAGACTGTGTTAAAACAACTAGAAACTTAGACAGAACTTTAAACGAAACTAAGGAAACGGAAACTGAAACAACCAGAGTAGATGAGAAAAATCACACAACCGTATAACCCCTCAATAAAAATAACATAACCTGACACTCCCTAAAAATGATATAACCTTACACCCTCTTATTAAAAATTACACAACCTGACACCCCTCAATAAAAAATCACATAACTTGACACCCACAAAAAATAAACATCACATAATCTGACACCTCAATGAAAAATCACATAACCTGACACCTCCCTAATAAAAATCACTTAACCTGACACCCATCATTAAAACTCACATAACCTGACACCCCTCAATGAAAATCACATAACCTGACACTCATCAATAAAAATAACATAACCGGATACTTCTCAATAATAGTCGCATAATCTGACGATCCCCAATAAAAATCACTTGACCTTATACCCCGAATAAAAATCACATAACCTGACACCCCCTCAATAAAAATCACATAACCTTATACATCCTAAATAAAAATAACATAACCTGACATCCCCTCAATAAAAATCACATAACTTTATACATCCTAAATAGAAATCACATAACCTGACACCTTTTAATAAAAATCACATAACCTGACACCCCTTAATAAACGTCACATAACCTGATACCCCCTCAATAAAAATCACATAACCTGACGCCCCCAATAAACATCACATAACCTGACATCCCTAATAAGAATAAGATAACCTGACACTCCCTAAATAAAAATAACATAACCTGATAATCTTTCAATAAAAATCACATAACCTGACACCCTTAATTAAAAATCACATAACCTTATACCCCGAATAAAAATCACATAACCTGACACTACCTCAATAAAAATCACATAAGCTTATACCCCTTAATAAAAATCACTTAACCTGACACCCCTCGATAAAAATCACATAACTTGACACCCCTCAATAAAAATCACATACACGTTGTGGCACCGGTTTTTGTTGGTGTTTAGCAAAATGGGCGTGAAGCGTGAAGAAAGATAGAAAGATCGAGTCGGGAGCGTACCATCTATACTTCTACTAGAAAGGCACGGAGAGTACTTAAAGCTAAAGTCACTTTAACTGTCAGGGTAGATAAGTACGAAAACTCCCGTAATCTGATATCTAGTCAATCCCCCCGAAAATGCAGCAGCATCAGGTTGTGCCATAGAAAATGATTGAGAAGAGTTTGGTGGGAAGACCAAGAAGGAAGAGCGAGATTCAGACCGTCGCTTGAACGGCTCTGTGTTAGAAGGAGGGGTTTGATTGGCGCCCTAAAGGTCTGGAGAGACTTAAAAACATAAGTCGATAAAACCATGTGACTTCCGGATGGGGGTTCCTCCGTCTATTTCTGGCTGACAACTTAAGCAAGAGGAAACAAAACGTCGCCGGCCCGAAAGTGCCCCGGAGTTGTGGGGGCCGGTCGCGTACAGTGTAGCTAAGTATAACGAGAATACTCTCTATCTGTCTATCTATCTGTTTATCGGTCTCTCTCTTACACACACGCGTACGAAGATGTTCCTGTTTTTTTTTTTAATACACCCTTTATAAACCAAACACGAAGTCTCGGCTTGGTTTGTATCAACCGACGAAAGGGTCGTCTGCCACAACGATGATGATGATGATGATGATGATGATGATGATGACGCTGCTGCTGCTTCTGCTGCTGCTGATGATGATGGCGATGCAGAACGATTACAGCGACGACGAGAGATCGGCCCATGTGTCATTAAACCGGGGTTGTAACAAAACGCGGTGTATAAAGGATGTATACCTTCACGGTAAGTGAAAATATAACACGCGGAGACTACTAGAATCTTGAGGAGACTTATTGTCACTCAAATTCCAGAGAAAGCCAACGGAAATTCCTAGCGAGTTCTCAATGGCAAACGACTTCAAGAACGTACAGCGATTAGTAACGGCAATCGAAAGAAGTGAAGAGTACTATAAATCTGGAGAGACATATTGCTGTTCAGATTCACGGGAAGTTCACACGTGTTTGCCAATAAGCGATCACTGAAATTGACTCGTTTAAACATTAGTGAGTAAGAGATAGTAATACATGGCAAAATGTAAGTGTATGTACGTATAATTTATCTATACATTTTAAAATAAAATAGGTACCATTTTCATTAAATTTTTTTTGTTAATCATTCGAAACTAAGAATAACAGAGCCTGTTGAATTCAAGTAGAAAAGATAGAGGTATCAGCAATTAGCAAAATAATTTTAATTAAAACAAAATTATAACCAAGCATGAGAATGAATGCGTTTTGTTTTAGAACATACAGTTTTGGTAAACGATAAACTATTACTAAAATCGCATAGCTAACCCTGAAATGCTTTTTGTTTCAAATATGACACATCCCAACAAAATGCCGGTTTAATATAATATTCAACGAAAATGTGTCAAACTGCAACTTGTTTCACATCTGCAACGGACCTGTTGGCAAGTGTGAGTAGGTATTAGTATGATGTTGCATCAGCACACCCGCTAGATAAGCTATCCTACCTTACAGCCTGGGTCTTTTCACGACTAAGGCAATATGCATCTCCTGTCTTTGCGATAATCATATTTCGTTTTTGTTAGCTCATTACATCAAGTGGCTTCATGCCTTGTCTGGAGCGATTTCTATCTGTTGCAGATTTGCAACATCATTTATTTTTGTTCAATAAATATATATTCTTTTCAAAAAATCTTTATACTACTTTATATTACCCCCATGGAACGTTTTTCACTTTTTTCAAACCAATATAAAAAATAAAGCGTTTAAGGGTCAAAAGATGTATACATTTTTCCCTAAAGAATACCCACAACTTTGAGATTGCAGCAAAAATCTGAACATGATAAAAAGTTGTCGATATTATTATTTTTTATTGATCTGTTATTGTAAGGTTATCAAATCTTTTATTAATTTGCTTATGTGTTCCAGATGTCACACTGCATTTTTTCATGTTACCATGTTCGACATGCTAATCAGATCTTTTCTTCATCTGTTCCAGATATCATATTAGATGTATCTTCATCTGTTGTTATTGATATGTAGCCGTTAAAAAAGATTTAATAACATCTTGAACAAAGGAATAACAAGATAAATTCATTATCTGCATATGTTATTTACTCTTTCACATCTTTGACTTTCATGCACCAGTCCTCATTACATTTTTTTCCAAATCTTTATTTTATTCCAGATGTAATATGCCATTTTGCATTTATGTTTTCGTTCATCAGTTTTTATCTTTAGTTTGTTATGTTGTTGAAAATACATTTTCATTTATGTTTCCTAATTTTTCAGACGAGAATTGATAATTTCTAGTATTTGGATTATTCGAATTACTGTTCTCATCTTGGATGTTTTTAAAAAAAAACTTAGTTCACCCAAAACAAGGCAAGTTGCCACGCAACGGGCTATTGAGAATTAGGGTGACAGTTTTGGGGGTCATCATGAATTGGGAGCTATGCAGCGAGATGCTTGTTCACATTAGTTTAAATTTCTGCATGTCGGTACGGTCGGAGAAACAAGGAGCAGAGAGTGATTTCCAAGGGCCGGCAGCTCGAGAAAAGAAGCTATTGGAGTAGAAGGCTCTCCGGCGTCTGGAGACCCTCACAGTAAATGGATGGGATTTAGCTTATTGTCGGGTTAATCGAGTGTATTTACGTCGAGGGGGCACCAGAGAAGCAAGTTTATCGGAGCATATTCCATTGAAGTGCTTGTAAAACAAACTCAAGGATGTAACATTGCGACGATGGGACAGGGGCTGGAGCTTGGTTGATAGTGAGGGACCTATAAGATTAGATACTTTTTTTTGGACCTTGTTTAAGAGGGTGGGATGTGACAACAATAATCCATGCGTGTGAGATATAGGATACTGTCAAGTCTGATAACGTTTCTAGCACGGTAGAGGAAGCCAACTTTCTTTGCAGCAGCCTTGGAAATGTGTTCTATGTATTTGTTCCAATTCATGTTGCTTGTGAATGTTACACCGAGGAGTTTGAACGTTCGACTCTCAGCTAGGGTTTTATATACCACGGCAATCGGTGGTTGAAGAGGTTTCTTGTAGTTGTTGTAGGAAATAACCTTTGTCTTAGCCTTAAATGTTACCATCCATTTATAACCTCATTCAAATACAGACTTGGGGTCATCTTCTAAGGATTCAGCCATTGCCTCGGATATGTGCACGTCGGCTTTACCCACATGACGAGAGTGAAGCGTGGTGTCGTCAACAAATATACCCATCTCATACACAATGTCATAAGGGAAGGTCGTTTCTTTTAAATCCGGAAAAATAAAGGTCCAAGGATCTATCCCTGGGGTACACCTGCATTAATGCATGTCGTTTGGATGAATGGCCATCGAAAAGAATCTAATTATATTAAATATTCGTCCAGTAATACCGTATGAATTAATTTTTATGAAAATACCTTTATGCCAGACTTTGTCAAAGGCTTTGGATATATTAAAGGCTACTTATCTTGTCCAGTGTATGGTATATGCGTTCAAAGATGACCGGTTGGATATCCGCAGTAGACGGTGCTCGCCTAAATCCATACTGATGGTCAGAAAGAAGTTTATCATTAACGAGGTGACGAACAATCACTAGATTAATGAAAGATTAAACATTTTTAGCGAAGAGCGGCTGTAGACTGATGGGGCGATAATTCTGAGGGTCAGTTATATCTCCAGAATTCTTGAAGTTTGGTATCGCAGAGAAAATTTTCCAGCTTTCAGGGAAGCAAGATTCGGCAAGTAATTTGTTGTAGAGTTTGGAGAGGACAGGGGCCAGTTTAGCAGAACATTTATTTATTACTATTGCTGGTATAAGATCAGGCACACATGCTTTGGAAGTGTCAAAGTTTTTATGATGTCCTTGACATGAGATAGAGTGATGGTCAGGTCATCAAGTGTGGTTCAGTCCGCAATAGGAAATGTGGGTGGGAGTGGTTTACGGAGTTCAAAGTGGAGTTTAAGGTGAAACGCTGGGCAACGTACACGACATCATTTTGGTTGGGTAGCAGGGAAATTGTTGATTGCCCATTGTTCACCACACTATTGAAGATTTTCCAGAAATCACGAGTACCTAGTTTCTTGGACTCAATGCGTTTTCTGCTTATATCTGTATAGGTTTCTTTGCTTCATCTATTACAGTCTTACAATGATTTATTGGCGCAAATAAGTTTCAGTCTATTTGTAGTTGACTTATAACGGCTGAATTGTCGGAAGGTTTGCTGTTTCTTAGCAATAGCAGCTACACAGTTCGAGGTGAACCATAATAGCGAGTGGGACTTGCTGTAGAATTTTCGCGTGGGGACATGCCTGCTTTTACCACTTCCGTTACTCATTTGCACAATGATCAGCAGGGAGAGAAATACATTCACTCTATGGGGCGTCTCTGATGTGATCTCTAATGGATTCCCAATCAGCCCGCTTGTAGTATCTCGTTGTTTTGAGCAACGGCTCATCAGCTTTGGGACGAGATTTAAGGGTGATTTAAATCATTACCACAAGGTGATCAGCGTTCTTGAGCGGTCTATGGGTATTCATCGCACAAGCCTCGGGCAGTGAGGTCAATAACAGGTCGAGAAGTGAGGCTTGCTGGTCAACACAGTCAGGGAGGCGGGTCGGGAAAGTGAAAATCTGTGAGAGGGAGTGCACCATGGAGAAACTATTCGTGGAGTACCAGCTGCGCCTGTATAGCTGGATGTCACGGTGATGTACATTAAAATCCCCAAATACATATATTTGGTAACTCGAGTCAAGTGAGAGTGCTGTATCTATGCTTTCAGAGACAAAGTTAAGCAGGTTACAGTCTTGGGTACCTCTGCACTTGGCTTATATTCTCACAACGTAAACACCGATCGTCCTTAGGTGTATCTTGTTGAAGTCGGGAATCTTTCTGTCCAACTCGGGAATCTTTAAGACTTTTTAATAGAACCCTTTATTTATTCCACCGAGGTCGCATGCTCTCGTTCCGTCAGCCATGACCTGGCAGAAGTTTTAAGTAAACCCGCAAGAACCTGTGACGTGACGGATAAAGTGCTAAAGTAATACTCAGATTTAAAAGAGAGTCTTCTGGAGGTTTAAGGTTCAATCCTCAGTACAGGTGATACTAAGAATACAATTATGAATAACTTACGACTTCTACCCGGTTATGGCTGACAAAACGAGAGCAAGTTACCCCAGTAGATTAAATAAAGGGTTTTGTTTGAAATTCCGTACAGATCCCGAGTTCGACAAGATAGACCTGAAAAAGGTCAGAGGTTACATCGGCCAAAACATCGTAAAAATAACATCCAAGATGAGAAAAGTAGTTCGAATAATGACAAATAATACATATTTTCCTTTCTTATTCTCCAGATGCTTCATACGTAGTCAAATTATTGTCATGCATTTCATACGTAATGTCTTTTTCATCTTCTGTACTTCATCTATTTCCTATGTTGCACCCCCCCACACACATTTAAACAATGTAGAATATTAAATAATAAACAAATTAAAAAAAATAATAAATGTCGGTACCTCCAATTCTTTAAATATACACTTTTCTCTCGCCGTAACAACACTACCATTTGTTATATATATATATATATATATATATATATATATATATATATATATATATATATATATATATATATATGTGTGTGTGTGTGTGTATGTGATCCGTGTTCCTAGAAAAGTGAAGAAACCAAGAATTGTAAACCTGGAAAAGACCGAAAATACACTTTTCACCTTAAATGCAAAGCCTTTATGAATATTAAAAAAAATAACATGGTTGACTTGGGTACGAATAAACAAATATGCATTATGGTGGAATTAAATTCCATAATGAAATGAATTTTTGGTATTGAGTGATATTCACTAACTGCTTGCTTAACTGCGGTGTGTTCGTGGTGGGCATTTGTTTTTAATTTAAATTTAACAAAAGAATGAAATAACTAACTTGTGTACGAATGAATCGAAATGTATTATGGTGGAATTTAATTTCGTATTGAAATAAACCTTTGAGATGAGAGGAATAATCAATAATTCTTTTGCCTGGCTCTTTTTGAGTGCTATGGTAGCTTTGTTTTTAATTTACAATGTAGAACTGGATCGTAATCCCCACTAGTAAACTGACCTGAAAAGACTGGAAAAACACTTTTCACCAAAACTTTTTCTATCGACGATATATACATAAGTACATCTATATATATAATAAAATAAAATGCAAAAATTGAATTAGAAAACAATGAGAACGACTAACTAAAACATTAAATGTCTTTTTGCAAAACAATATTCAAATTAGTTATCCTTAGAAGTAGATCGCATACACATGATCTGTATATTAGGTAGACATTTACTATTTACTTGCTTACCTATGAAGGCAGATATAGACACAAGGTCGATTTTTAATGTAGGGAAACATCCAGGTTCCCCCCAAATCACTGAATTAGAACAAAAATAAAAGTTACCTTCGTCAAGAAGGATTTCTCACTCACTGACCGAGAACAAAAAAGATGAAGTGTAGTATCAGAGCAGATCCTACACTTTAGTCGCAGCCATAAGGCCAAGTGAATATTTGTTATTCTGATTTGAATATGCATTTAGTGTTTACTCCGGATATTATTACACTTTTCTGTCATTTGTTTTTATCTGTGGCCTTCTTGCAATTGCTTTTTTTAAAAAATTCTTTTCCAGATGCACCAGATGTTTATTTTTTCATCTTTTTCCTCATCAGTTGTTTTGTCAACGTGTTTGGCTCTTTCTTTTCTTCACTCGCCACCATCGTTTTCGAAACGTGTATTTACACTGATGCCGCTGTCAGTATAATCTCACGTGGGGAAAACAAGAATTCCCTGGCATTTATAAATCAATTTTTAATTTGACATTAAAAATGATCGCTTATTAAATCATGCCAAAAAAAAAAGAAAAGAAAAGAAAATTGAAATATATTTTTGTAGCGTAATTAAAGCAACGAAATCGACTGACTTCACTTAATTGGCAAAATTTATTTCATCTTAAATTACAAACCCAATTATTTTTTTTAGATAAATAAAAAATATAATCTGACATACTTTCTGAATTGTTTTTCGCCATGAAAATCAAAGGAAAAAAATCGATAACCAATTAATACGTATCAATATGGCGATGAGACTTTTCATGAAAGAATACATGTTTGCTGTTTCGGACCGTGGCGCAACGGACAAAAGTGCTATAGTAATAATCAGTTCGAAGTGACAGTCTTCTGAAGGTCCTCATATACGAAGAATACAATTAACAATTGCTTAAGACCCAGTTATGGCTGACTGAACGAGAGCAAGCTACCCTCGTTGATTAAATAAAGGATTCCGTTCAAAATTTCGTACAGATTCATGAGTTCGACAAGACGCACATAAAGAAGGTCGGATGTTACATCGTCCGAAACGTTGTGAAAATAACATGCAAGATGAGAATAGTAGTCCGAATAATCGAAAATAATACAAATTTGCTGTTGTTATTACTTATTTTGATTCTTTCCTCAACTTCATTTTTAGTCAGTTGTTTTCGAACATGAAAGAAAATAACATGAAAGCCGCTCGCTTATTTTCAATCTCTATATTCATATATTAAAATATTTAAATTATGTTACTACTAGTCGTGTATACGTGGGCGTGTGTGTGTTTATCGCTTCTACGTATCTTACACATTCGTATTTTTCATTTACTATTCATCGATTTCATTTTTAATTTATTATTAATCGATTATTTAGTAAAACAAAAAAATACAACAACATAAAATACACGAATTAAAAAAAATCCTTTTTAAAAATACTTTATTTACGAAACTAACGCATCTCCGTTTTTTTTCTTAAACATATCAGCTTTTTAATCTTTTGTTAATAGTTAAAAAAAAAATTATTTCATGACTATTTCAAACTTGAAAAGAAATTTGAAAGTCATTTCCAGCTTTAAAATTCTTAGAACATTCTCATGTATAAAACAATTAAAAGTTTTTAAAGCTATTTGTGTGTAATAATTTTTTATAGCTAATGATTAAAAAAACATTGCTTAAAATTAGTTATAGTTTCATAACAATTCGGTTTGATTAAAAGTTTAATGACGAGACGATACTGTAATAATTAATTTTAAATTAAATTAAATTTAAACTTTTCTCTTGACAAACTCCCCGGATATTTTAGCTCTAAGTGAAACAAACCTTCAATCCTCAATTTCCTCTCACCACTTTGACATAACTGATTACCTTCCACTCTACCGTAAGGACTCTGACAAACACATGTATGGGCTAGGAGTTTATGTTCGGAACACCTTCCCCTTGACTAGAGAACATAGGTTAGAATCAGATGACCAAGCCTACATGTGCTTTAGATTGACCTTACATCACAGAGTTAGTTACTTATATTTCTTATATCGTTCTCCTTCGACCCAGGACTGTTCCCTACTTGACTCTGTCTCTGAAAGCATAGATAGAGCACCCTCACTCGACTCAAATGCCGAAATACATGTATTTGGGGATTTTAATGCACACCACCGTGACTGGTTGGGATTCTCCAGCGTTACTGATGCAGCTGGCAACTCTACCTTTAATTTCTCCTCGGCTCACGACCCTTCACAGGCTGTCACTTTTCCGACATGTCTTCCGGATCGCGCGGACCAGCATAAGTCAACTGCGAACAGACAACAATTTGTAGAGGCAAGAAATGATTGCAAAGTAGTGATAGATGAAGCAAAGAGGAGGTATACAGAGATAACCAAAAAACGAACCCAGTCACAGAAACTAGGTACTCGTGATTTCTGGAAAATTTACAATAGTGTGATGAGCAATAGACAATCGACAATTCCCCCTCTATCAAATCACAATGATGTTGTTTGCACGGCAACTGATACGGCTGAACTACTTGCCCAGCGTTTCGCCTTAAACTGTACTCTGGACTCGGCAAACAACCCCCTCCCTAAATTCCCATTGCGGACTGAAGCCACATCTGAGAACCTGGTCATCACCCCGTCTCAAGTGAGAGACATCATAAAAAACCTCGACACCTCCAAAGCCTGTGGGCCTGATCTTATACCAGTAATAGTAATAAAGAAATACTCTGCTGAGCTGGCCTCTGTCCTCTCCAAACTATACAACAAATGCCTTACTGAATCTTGCCTCTCTTATAGTTGGAAAATTGCTTCTGTGGTACTAGTCTTCAAGAATTCTGGAGATAGAACTGATCCGCACAATCAGTCTACTCCCGATCTTTGCTAAAATCTTTGAATCATTAATCAATCTAGCGATAGTCAGGCACCTAGTTAATGCTAAACTTCTTTCTGATCATCAATACGGATTCAGACAAGCACGATCTACTGCAGATATCCTTACGGTCTTCTCTGAACGCATATACCATACACTGGACAAGGCAGGTGGAGCGAGGCGGTAGCGCTCGTTATATCCAAGGCCTTTGACAAGGTCTTGCATGAAGGACTTCTCATCAAAACTGCACTCATATGGAATTACTGGACAAATATTTAATATAATTAAATCCTTTCTAACAAAACGAAAGATCCAGGTTGTACTCGATGGTTGTTCTTCTAGGCAACATGGCATGAATGCTGGTGTACCCCAGGGATCTATTCTTGGACCACTATTGTTCCTGATTTTCATAAATGACCTCCCTGATGCCATTGCGACTGAGATAGGAATTTTTGCTGACGACACAACACTCTACTCTCGTCATGTGGGCAAAACCGATGCGCACATATCTGAGGCAATGGCAGAATCCTTAGAAAATGACCTCCCGTCTGTAGTAGAATGGGTAAACAATGGATGGTAACTTTTAATGCCGCAAAAACAAAGCTACTTTCCTTCGATAACAACAAGACACCTCTTCAACCACCGATTGTCATGGCATATAGCACCTTGACTGAGAGTTCATCATTCAAACTCCTCGGCCTAACTTTCACAGATAACATGAATTCGAATAAATACATTGAAAACATTACCAGTGCTGCTGTAAAGATGGTGGGCTCTCTCTACCGTGCCAGTAAACTTCTCACACCTGACATTATCCTATATCTCTACAAAGCCACCATCCGCCAATGCATGGAGTATTGTTGCCACATCTGGGCTGGTGCATCATCCGCTAGTATCTCCTTCTTAGACAAGGTCCAAAAAAGAGTCGCCAATTTGATAGGTCTCTCACTATCTACCAAGCTCCAGTCTCTGTCCCATCGCCGCAATGTTGCATCCTCATGCTTGTATTACAAATACTTCAATGGATTGTGCTCCGATGAACTTGCTGCTCTGGTGCCCCCACTACGTAGCTTCACTAGACCAACCCGACAATCTGCCAAATCCCATCCATACACTGTGGAGATCCCAGATGCCGAAGAGCTTTCTACTCCAAAAGCTTCTTTCCTCGTGCTGCTGGACCCTGGAACTTCCTCCCTGCTCCCTGCTTTCCTGACGTTACTGACATGCAGAAATTTAAAACTAATGTAAACAGATATCTCGCTGCGCAGCTCCC
>OY744521.1:136967398-136974898 GCA_963556195.1 Sepiola atlantica
ACTAAACTCACCACTATATTACGCTTATTCACTCGAGTGTGTTTTAGTAAATTTGTTATTACTTTTCTCCAGCTAACACTAAATATTACTTTGGCCCACCAGTTTCGACTCACCTCAAAACATACTCTATATAGGTGGTAGCAAAACTTTTCCCCCTAACAGTTGAGTACTGACACTCTCCACCCATCGACATCGGGAAGTAATAAACATCGTCCACTTTGAAAAAACGTGACCGTTAGTATTTACTATTTGTCTGCTATTAATTTACTACAAAACATTACGCACACATTTAATGGGCGCTCCAGCTAATTCCGTTGACTTTCATGAATATCGGATTGCGTTATTTCTACCTATTACGTATACATTTATACTCATTTCGGTTTTTAGTAAATGCCATTAACAAACATATTTCCTTGCAGTATTTCATCAATCATTTTTTTCAGCGACTCGACTTAAGTCAATATACGCCAAGATACTCGACAGAGTATCATAAAGTTGAGACCTTTTGAATCCTACACTTTTCACACGCATAATATAGAAAAATTGAAAAAAAAATCGATTTCTTCGTATAGAAATGACCCAAAACGTGTGACTGGTGGACCCTACATTCGGTCACTTTCTTGCGGATTGTAACATAAAACGCATGCCACCTAACAGGCTTAGTTTAAGTGACCTATTTTTCATTAGATATTTAATTCGCTTTCCTAGCGAAATGGTTACGAACGTAGATCCAATACCGAGAGCTTCAGCGTTCGATCCCAATCGACCAACACAATTTTTTTAAAAACATTATTAAACTTTTGCCAACGCCGGAGGAGGGGGAAGAAGGACTATGGGCCGTGTTTTTTTAGAAATTCAACGTTATTATGTAGTAATTAAAAAAATCGATGTAATACGCAGTACTTTAACTATTAAATCATTGTAATACATAGTACTTTAACTATTGTCAATATCATCATTTCTTTTCGAACACATAAGTATATTAGTGCTCTAAAAGCCACCTTATTTATATAGATAACGGCAGGATTGGTTTTAATAGGGCTCTGTAGGCCTATTTAATTTTAAAAGTGTCCATTATCATAGATAGAGCAAGTGTGTAATCAAAACGAAAATTCTTGGGAAATACCGGTACCATGGGATGAGCAGGAAGACTCCTACAAACGTGTCTCCTTCCATCCTTCCTTCCTTCCTTTATTCCTTTCTTCCTTCCTTCCTTTCTTCATTCCTTTCTTTCCCCTACCTTTCTTCAACAATTCAAAACCGAACATTATCATTGTCTGATGTGACCTATATGCGTTCTGTCGGATGTTGACAACTTTTAATTCATTCTTTCATATTTCTCCCGGTCAACGCCGGGCGATGGGTCCAGCTAGTATATATATATATATATATATATATATATATATATATATATATATATATATATATATATATATATATTAATTTAATATTTTATTTGTAAATATTATACTAAGCCCCTTTAAGAAATTAAAGTTGAGCACTCTCGGGGATGTTAAAAATAGACTGTCAAAAAGCTCTAATGCAAAGTTCCGAATACGTTCGTTGAACACTCTCGACTAGTCTTCTGTGTGTGCCCGCTTCTAGGTATATATAGATCTTAATTCCCCTTAATTATGTGACAGTTTACGTTGGCCGAGTGGATAAAGCGACTGCTTACAGATTCTAGGCTGATTCTGTGAACCGGGTTCGCGCCTCCCGACCATCTGAAATTGTTATTTTCCTGCACTGATGAGAGCAAGCTTGAAACGTAGCGTCTGTAGGTATTAATTTAATATTTTATTTGTAAATATTATATATATATATATATGCTTTGTTATTGCTTTTACTGGCGATAGATATATAGCTGTTTTCTTTGTATTTTTCCAATTCCTAAGCGGTAAAGAACATTGCATTAAGTCACCCTTTTTAATAGGACATGTAATTACTTTTAAATGTTATATATATATATTTATGAATTAATTTTTACGTAGATATAAAATGAATATATATATATATATATGTGTGTGTGTGTGTGTGTGTGTCAATGTCTGTGTGTGTGTCCCCTATAGAAAGAAAGGTGAGATAATCTACATAACAACTAAAAGTGTATTTATATGTAAAAATTACGAGGTAGACAGTGGAAGTGGTTCTTAACTTCTAAGTGTCTCTTAAGGGAGCTATGACTTCTTAAAATTGCTAATATACACTATTTTGATGAAATCATATGAATCAGACACTAATTCAGAGAGTTTTCTAAATTTCAGTTTCCTCCGACTATATTAGGGGGCGAAACGAGGAGCAGTAAACACATAGAAAGTAATTTGGTGTTATTAGCATACTGAAAAGGGATATAGTTTTTTACATTAAATCCCGAGCAACGTCGGGTCTTCTTGCTAATTTCTTATAATCTCTGATCTATCCAAACGGTAACTTTGTTTATATTTCTTGTTTTTCTTCTTTCAATCCTATCATAATATTCTTCATCATTCAATCTACAATTAATCCATATCATTAGTAAAAATATTCCTCTAACCTCTCCAAAATATTACTGTCATCTTGATACAATGCTTTTCTTTCTTTGCGCACCTCACTCAACAATCACTTCATTGTCAAAATATTTGCTGGTCAGCGACCGCATCCAGCTCTGGAATTTCTGCAATTAATTTTTTTAAAATGAATTTTATTAGCTGGTATATTTCTTTATCTTCATATTTCATAATCCCTGATCTCCCTAAAGAAAATGAACCTCCTAATGTTTTCGATATTAAGTTTTAGTAAGACCTGTCGAACACAACTCCAGATCTCTACCGCTTCAACAGTCATTACGATCCAAGTAAGTATGACTTTATCGCAATAATTTTGTTATCAAACTCGCCTATCATTTTAAATTTATCTAGCATATTCTAGTCTGATGTTTTTGTTGATTTTGACACTTCAACTTTCTGCTGTTTCCTAGCTTAGGGGTAAGTGAAAACCTGCCATTTCATTCCCTGTCTCTCTTTTGTTGTAATGAATTTGGTTCTTACTGGGTTTTCGGGTTCGATTCCAAGTCCAGGCATTATTATTCTTGCAACATGCATCGCATAAAATTACTTTTAATTCTTATCTCTAGTAATGTACTTACTCCTATTTTTTCAATCTCCTTTTGTAACTATAATCTTTTATACGACATAATCACGTTGACACGCCGGTTCCCGCTAGATCACCGAAGTATAGCGACGTTGAGCCTGGTCAGTACTAAAATGGGTGACTGTTTCGAAATACTAAGTGCTGTATGTGGGAAAGCTCTCTGTTTATCTCGCCTCTGGAATCAAGAAGTGCCGATTCGTGAGAGGTGTGGTTGTGATTGCGCAACCCTTGCTTCATAATTGTTTCCCCGCGCTGCACCCTTATAGAGAGTATATATTGTCTCTAGAGACTGAACAGTGGCCTAAGAATCTTTGCTGGATATAATGATATGTTAAAATATTTAATAACTTACGAAGTCTAAAGAAATTAAAATATCTCTTGTAAATTGCAGATTATGTTACAAGAAAAGAATGCCGACTAAAATAGGTAACATGAATTGGAACAAATACATAAAAGAATAAAAGAGAAAACATTTAATAACACGAGTTTCTATTTTCAGGAATATGGACATTTTTAAAAAGAAATAGAGTGTGATAATTAAATACCCCACCAGATACCACAATACAGTGGGTGTTTTTTTCTGCTGTGTAAATGTAAGTATTGTTGCATTGAAGACTTGCAAAAATTATTTGACAGAATCTTTGTCAGCTTCTAATATGAATCATTTTAATACAAAATCACAGTATGGGATTATATTTTGAAATATATAAAAAAATTGTTCGATTAAAGCAACGAAAGGACCAGCAGTAAAAGTTTTGAAATTATCTTAATTTTATTTAAAAAAAATAACAAATGAATTTTGAAAAAGGATACTTATCAAATTAGAGACACACTTACCAGATATTATTTAAATTTTCCCCTTTTAACATATATTTAATTGGTTTTTGGTGTTCTTAATCTAAGTTAATTTTAATTAATAAGACTTTTTAAAAAAACTTAGTTCACTCCAAACAAGGCAAGTTGCCACTGTAGATGTAAGGGGCTATTGATAATTAGGGTGACAGTTTTGGGGGTCATACTAAATTGGGAACTGTGCAGGGAGATGCTTGTTCACATTAGTTTTAAATTTCTGCATGTCGGTATAGTCGGGGAAACAGGAAGCAGGCAGGAAGTTCCAAAGCTATTAGAGTAGAAGTCTCTCCGGCATCTGGGGACACCCACAGTGAATGAATGGGATTTCGCTGACTGTCGGGTTAGTCAATCTTAATTACGTTGAGGGGGCATCAGAGCAGCAAGCTCATAGGAGCACATTCCATTGAAGTACTTGTAAAACAAGCCCAAGGCAGTAACATTGCGGCGATGGAACAGGGGCTGGAACTTATTAGATTAGCAACTCTTTTTAGACCCTGTCTAAGAGGGAGAGACTAGTAGATGGTGCACCAGCCAGATGTGACGACAATACTCCATGCATGGGTGGATGGTTACTCTTTAGAGATATAGGATACTGTTAGGTGTGAGAAGTTTTCTAGTTCGGTGTAGGGAGCCCACTGTTTTTGCAGCAGCCTTGACAATGTCTTCTATGTATTTGTTCCAATTACTGTTACCTGTGAATGTATGGTCAACAAGTTTTAACTTTAGATTCTCAGGTAGGGTGTTATTTATTTACCACGGCAGTCAGTGGTTGAAGAGGTTTCGTAATTGTTTAAGTAAAATAGCTTTGTCTTAACAACATTAAATGTTAGCATCGATTTATGACCCCATTCCACTACACACTAGAGGTAACTTTCTAAGGATTCAGGCATTGCCTAGGATATGTGCGCGTCCGTTTTACTTACATCACGAGAGTAGAGCGTGGTGTGGTCAGCAAATATACTCATCTCAGAAACAATGTAATCAGGGAGATCGGTTATGAAAATTAGGAACAATAAAGGTCCAAGGATCGATCCATGGGTTACACCTCTATATTATATGTATTATTATGATAAAATAGGTATTTTCTTCATCTTCTGTAAAACAAATTGATTGCATTATACTATTATATTTTCTGATATTTAATTAGTATAGAAACTTAACTTTTAATTATTGGAATATCATAAAAATATCCCCTTTTCCTAATGAATGAAGTAATTTATGTTCATTTAGTTCTTCTAAGCGTAGGGAATAATCACGCAGACACACAGATTCCCGAGAGAACACTGAAGTTAACCCAGTACCAGATAGGTTACCATTTGGGAATACCCGGTAATGTATGTGCCAGAATGCAAATAGCTACAACCCGAAATATGTCTTTAGCAAGTACTTCAGTATAACTTTCTATTCCACACCTGGGTTTACACAGCGGAACAACCGTCCCCTTTGCGTTGAAGTTCTGTTCTCAATCATGTTGCAAAGCCCACCGAAGAGAGTATGCAATCGATTTGAGAGATTCTATTATCAAAGAGAAGATAGAATTGTTTTTGTATATTTGATTTTATTGAAATAATAATTCTATTCAACTTCTTAATAATATGTATATATGTCAATTAACTAATTAGTAGACATAACGAACGAACTACTTATTTATTTCACTAATTATTAGTTAGTAGTGATTTTGATCTCCATATATTGCATATTTTCCAGCTCTAGTATAAGGATAACCATGGAACTGACCCAAACATACACTGGTGATATTATAAAGGCAATCTAACTCCCAAAACAATTGGGGAAGATGCCTTTAAACATTCAAAATCTGTTAAAATCTATACAGACATGGGAATAGACCATACACATAATATAATGTTTGCCAGACCTAATATAAGGATCACCTTTGGAACTGACCCAAACAGACACCGGTGATGTTATAAAGGCAACCTAACTCCCCAGACAATTTGGGAATATGGCTTTAAAAGTTTCTAAACTAGACCATACACTTTACGAGAGTTGCATACTTGCCAGGCCTAATATAAGGATTACACGGGAATAAACCATACGCTTAATAATCAGTTAGCTTGAGTGAGACCATCTTTTCTTCTAACAACACTTGCACTCGCAATCTCCTTAATAACGACTTCGCACATCCTGCCTCATGTATTATAAAAATAACATTTCTTTATTAAATTCTAAAAAAAATGTTCACCGAACTTTAAAACTTTCCTCATCCTAATAGATACCACCCTTCAACTACAGTCGTCGTTGCTAAAAGATTCCACGCCATCGTCAATATTAAGTTAATTGAAGGTCATGTTTCAGCTGCAGTTTAAGTATTTACCTCATCTGAAACGATAATAAGTTCTTACAGCGTTGCTATTGGACACATCTTCCATCACCATTGGACATTGAAGACGTTCAGATGGAAAATAATAATTCAGGTATTGTAATTTTTAAGAAAGCGAGGGTTGATTCTATGAAGTTTTTTCTCGGGAAGACGCAGTGGTGCTGGTTGTTATTATTGTTTTTAAGCGAGTCAAACTTCTGAATAGAGCTCACGAAGATCTTTCTTCGAGATTATCTTAGCTGCATAGAGTTCTCGTTAGTCGCAAGGTTTAAGTTTTTTGCCCTTGACATTGAAAACGGGAAAGTACAATGGTTGCATGCGAAGTTGGGAAAGATACACAAAGGAATAGCGTAGAATCAACGTTTCCACTTTCACTCCATTGATTTGCGGGTTCGTGTCTAACAGATCTTTGCTTGCTACACACAGAGGCAGACACGACCGGAGCATGACGGATCCTCACGCCAACTCTTAGTAGAGTTTTACTAGAGCCTTATTAACCAAGTTAAAGTCCTATTACCGGCTGGTGACAAAGTTGTCCGCCATTTAATTTCTGTCCACAATATTGATACTGATGAACACCTGATGAATATTTAAAGAAGTTCTTATAAATACAATTTTCCGAGCTGAGATACCCCAAAACAATCGCAACTTAATATTTCCCCCCAAATTCACGGCTTAAAAAAGATGACTGAATCATAAAGAAGTTTTTCATCACCTCAGCAAAAACAATCTACTTAGTGACAAGCAATATGGATTTCGTCTTGCAAGATCAACTGTTGATTTGCTGACGGTATTGTCGCATAGAATCACTGAATCTCTCGATGGGTCTTTTTTCTAGGGCAATAACTCTCGACATATCAAAGGCCGTTGATAGGATCTAGCACAAAGTTTGGCTTCACCAACTTGCTAGCTATTGAATATCTGGCAATGTCCTATAAACTATGTCTCTGATAGGTCTATAAATGTAGTTGTTAACGGACAGAAGTCCGAAGTACATAATGACACAGTCGAAATGAATTGCCATCTCCTTAAGAAAGTTCCTTGTTTTATATGCTCATACGATTAACTTTTACTCCAAATCTAAAATGTAACACTTATATTTTATCTGTTGTTAAGGTTGCTGAAAAATGGTTCGTTTGTTCTACCACTCTCGAAACTACCTGATTCTTGATGCAATC
>OY744521.1:136979898-137179898 GCA_963556195.1 Sepiola atlantica
GCAATAGATTTTACTTTTTGTATTCTTGTAAATCGTTATATTAGTGATTTCAATATTTCTTAAAACATTTTCCCTTGCAATAAAAATATATTTCAATTATTTTCATGTTGTTTAAAAGGTTTTGAGGGTGCGTCTTTTGTAATATTACCGTCATGGATTTGGAGTCTGCTAAGCTGAAGTCAAATCTAACCGGTGTTATTACGTACTAATATTGTTGAGAAAATAATACAGCCACAATTATGCAACTATAGGTAAATAACAATGTGTTTAATTGACTGTATATCATGAAATGCTAACAATAGGTGTTAGGTTTCGGTATTAAATAACCACCCAAAGTGTTGTTATGCCGTGAAACAGTCAACACCAAAACAAACTAAAATGTATTCTCCAAAAGGAAAATATTAATTTGAAGAAACAGAAATAGTTTTCTACTTGATCTGTGTAACATAGCACTTTAATTTCTTAAGGGTGTCACAGTTTCAAGAAGTCATCTGGAACACAACGGACGAATTTTCGTCGCGTAACAAATGTGGCCGGCACGTGTCGACTAGTATCGTCTAGCAGCAGTGGTTGCAATGGCGTTCTCATAATGTGACGTGGAGTGTTAATTTCGTAAACGGGAATTTTTTTTATTATCTTAGAGCCATGTCAAAGAGGACGAGGAAGATGTTAGTGTCAGAGTCTGGCTAAGCAGACTGCGTATGTCCGGCCATCAGTTGAAATAACTGGTCTTTGAGTAAGCCTTTTGTTTTAATAAGCTCCTGGGACTGACTTTCACGCTAAACTTGAAATGGAAGTTTTACATCAAATCTGTTGCTAAGGTCGCTGGACACATCGTTGGTTCATTCTAATGTTCCAGAAATTACCTGACTTCTGATGCAATTCTCTACTTGTATAAGAGTCAGATCTTGGGTCGTGCTGGGCAAGTACCCCTTCATGCTTTGACACAGTACAAAATTGACTTCGCAGTCTAGTGAGTGATAATCTTGTCCCTTTCTACAGCCGTTTTCTCACAGAAGAGACGATGATCGTCTTTTTATATTCTATCGTTATTTCCACGGAAGGTGATCGACTGAGCTCCAATCTCTAGTTACTTTATGCAAAACATTCATAGCAAAAACTTGTCTTCCTACCAACACTGCAGAGCACTTTCTTTTTCTTCCTCCATGCATCTAAAACGAAACGGAATTTCCATACACAGAGTTTTTATTCCACGAGACTGCTTCCCTGTAGACTACAACATGGGCGTCTTTAAGTCCAATGCCAAAAAATTATTAAGCCGTCTATTTCAGTAATCTGATTTTCTCAATTCTCCTCATTGTTTTTAATCATATCATAGTAAAGTTCATCATCCAACTGACAATCTCTGTTATCCTCGAGAGGTATTTTGCCTTGTTAAGTTGTGACTAATTCGTATGCATATAAAAAAGTTAACGCGCAAAAAATCGTCTTCGTTTTCTTTTTATTTAACTTCGAAATACATTATGTTTCGGAATTTTTTAGATGACAAAACAAGCGAAAAATCCAGGATGGTCGCACTTCCAAACAACATGGCATTAATGCGGGTGTGCCCCAGGGGTCGATCCTTGGACCTTTCTTATTCCTGATATTCATAAACGATCTCTCTGATGAAATTGTGTCCAACATGAGTGTATTTGCTGATGACACAACGCTTTATACTAGACATGTGAGAAAAACGAATGTACACATATCGAAGGCAATGTCTGAAACCTTAGAAAATTACCTCCAGTCTGTAGTGGAATGGAGACGTAAATGGATGGTAACATTCAATGATACTAAAACAAACCATTAACAATTACACGAAACCTTCTCAACCACCGATTGCCATGGCCAATAACACTTTACCTTAGAATTCATCATTCAAACTCTTCGGCATAATATTCACAGGTAACATGAATTGGAACAAATACATAGAAGACATTGCCTAGGCTGCTGCAAAGAAGGTGAGATCCCTCTACCGCGTTAGAAAACTACCCACACCTGCCAGTATCTTATTCGCCCATGCATAGAGTATTGTTGCCACATTTGGGCTGGTTCATCTACTACTAGTCCCTCCCTCTTAGACAGGGTAAAAAAAGAGTCTCCAATCTAATAGGTCCTGTACTGTCAACCAAGCTCCAGCCCCTGTCCTATCGCCGCAATGTTGTATCACTGTGCTTGTTTTACAAGTACTTTAATGGAATGTGCTCTGACGAACTCGTAACACTTGTGACCTCTCGACGTAAATCCCCCCGACTTACTCGACCAGCAGTAAAATCTCACCCCTTCAATGTAGACGTACCCAGATGTCGGAAAGCTTTCTACTCTAATAATTTCTTCCCCTGAACTGCTAGACTTTGGAATTTCCTCTCTGTTTCCTTCTTTTCTGACTGTACTAACATGCATAAATTTAAATACAATGCGAACAGACATCTCACTGCTCACCTCCTTACTTAGAGTGTCCTGGTAAGCATGGTCTCTAATAATAGCCCCTTACATCCCAGTGGCAATGTGCCTTGTTTGGGGTGACTAATTGTAAAAAAGATGAGGATTGATAATTTTTATTATCTAAATTATTCAGACTACTGTTCTTATCTTCTATGTTATTATCACAACGTTTCCGTCGATGTAACTTCCTATTTTCGTCAGGTGTATCTGTCAAACTCGAGAACCTTTATGTCGAACTTGAAAATCTGTACGGAAATTCGAACCAAACCTTTTATTTAATCGACGGGGCTTGCTTGTCCTCGCTCCGTCAGTTATAATAGAACAGAAGTTTTAAATAAGCAATTCTTAATTATATTCTTAGTACTGCCTGTATTGAGGATTGAACCTTCAAACTCCAGAAAGCCGATCACTCCGTACGGATTAGTACTTAGCAATTTAATCCGTTGCGCCACGACTCTATATGGATTAAATAAAAGGTTCGGTTCGAAAATGCGTACAGATTCCCAAATTTGATATAAAGATTCCCGAGTTCGACAAGATGAATCTGAAGAAGGTCGGAGGTTATATTGATCGAAACCATGTGAGAATAGCATCCAAGATGAAAATTGTAGTTCGAATAATCCAAATTCAAAATGCAGTAGAATATACCAAGATTAAAATGTGGATAATCTTTATTTCCCAGTGGAAAGTTCACTAAAAAAGAGATAACTTTTTGTCATGCTACAGCGAGTAAAAGAAACCTATTTAAGCTTTTCAAAAAAGTTAATGAAAAGGAAGACCCACAAAAGAAGCAAACAAAACGAGCACAACCAAACACACAATATATCCAACTCTCGTTCACAAACCGACTAAACTGTTCGACTGAATCTCTCATATTTATTCAACAAAATGATACGATTAAAAGAAACACCGGTTTACGTGGTCAGGTGCCGATTTGGCGGAGGTAAACATATATACGTGACCGTGAAAACAATATGAATTTACCAACCTTTTCTTGTTATAGGAATTCAAAGGAATCGAAGCGAAAAAAAATAGTCTATTACTTATTCTATGTAAACAACATCAAATAAGCAATAATATTCCTTGTTTGATATATTTTATGTTACTCTTTATATTCTATGTTCAAATAAAGCGACGATCATTTACAATGGACTACCGAGGCGTGTGGTATTTGTCAAAAAACATTACAAAAAAACACAAATGATTACTGTCCGTTTCCCAAACTGATATTAATTTTGATGTCAGGCTCTTTATTTTATACAGTGATTGTTTCTGAAAGGACACATTTTTACCGGTTTGTATAGACTGTTATCGTTAATATAGTTAGGAAACGCAATTTAGAAATTCATATGACCAAGAAACTGATAAATAAAACATTATCACACCCCTAAAGTCTAATCGTTCCTCAACGTGGTAGGGACAGTGGCAACGTGGTAGCATTAGAGCTATGCCGTCCATAACTCCAGTTTCTGGCAAGGTAACGCATGGAGAACAGGTTAGGCATAAAGTTGTATTAGTGCTACAACTCGGTTAACAGGGATCTGGTGAAAATCCAAAAGAAGTCAACATTAGGATCCATAGTTATCTGGTCGTCTCTGCCTCTGTATTTAAAAAGCCACGACGTGTTTAGCGCTGAACAGCAATTCAATGGCGTGAGAATGACAATGTTGCCATCGCGCAATTCTTTTGTATGTTCTAGACCAAACCTTCCCCGATTTTGCATGCAACCACTTCACTTTGCTGCTCTCGGCGTCAGCATTAAAACCTGCAACCCTTCAGGTGTACGAATAGCTACGACCAACGAGGGGGACTTCATGCAGACCAGACAATCCCGAAAGACGATTTTCGTGAGCTCTCTGCTGAAGACCAATTTTCACTTAACAAATAAACAAAATCATTAGCAACAATGTAATTATTCAACTCCACTCTCTTTCTCTTTTTAACATTTTTCTACTTTTCCGTAAATAAAGTTTATCTAGTCGAAAAGAAGTAGTTGTATTTTTAAATTTCCTAATATTTACATTGCAAACACGCTTTTGCGTATAACAAATAATTTCTATAAGACGCATATCAAGTTCCAGAGAGAAATTGAATGCTCGTGGAGAGAAATTGAATGTCCGTGGAGAGAAATTGAATGCTCACTAGACACCAATCTCGGGTGTCATCGGTCTCTCTGTACAAAGGTTTGCCAGGCAGAAGTAAACCCTGACAAGTTATTAATAAAGTGGATCATCCTCTGAAGCTATCAAACACGTGCCCCGGGTTGCGGATGGGGACACTCACTCTATTACTAGAGGGCAGCTTTGAATAAGAAGCTGTTGACAATGAGGAAATTATGAAAAAGATGAACAAAAAGAAGACTAAATACTGGCAGGTCGGTATCCAGGATAAAAAGAGCCCCTCAACTCGTTTACACACCAGGGGAGAAGAAATAAGTAATGGTGTAAACCTTTCAGCCTTTGGAAGTGTCACGCCAGCCATGAAAGAGGTCAACCAGGGACAGTCATCAGGCCTTAATAAAAAAAGTCCTGTACTCCTATTTTCACCATGTGCAGCGAAAACGAAAGTAAATATCAGAGGCGTAAAACCCAGCCAGTTGCACAGGAGAAAGTCTTATCATATTGCTAACACTATTTTAAGTTCCACAAGTGGAGCAACACATTAAACAGAGAATATCAAGAATTAGCGATAATATTATAATAGACTCAAAATATGTGTTTTCATGATAGGATTTCACGATTATATATATATTTATCGGCAAGTGTATTTAATATGCGTAGTGGTAATAGAAAATAACAAAAATATAATTTTACTCTGAAACGAGTGCCGATAAAGGAATCTACTGAAATGGGTTCATATTCTCAAATCCATTTATTTGATCATAGGAATTAGAAATTCGCGGGAAAAATAAAATAAAACTTTTGATTGGCTCGTTTTGCAAGCTTCACCTTGGCACACATTTAGCTTCTATAAAATATGTCATGATGATTGAAACACTGATAATTTGGAACGCATTTAATGACATGGAGAAGGTAGAGGTTGAGACAGGAAGAATGAGCAATGGGAGAAGACAATATATATGCGCAACGAAGATCTCCTTTGAAACAAACCAGAGAAAATAAATATAGTGTTAACAAAAGTACGTATAAAATATGAGTTTAGAAAAATATAGAAATAAAAAAAATACCAAAGAGAATATTTACAGGTTAATTCTGAACAAGAAAAATTGGCAAAGTTATGGAATTTAGATTTTTTTTTTAAATCTCAAGAAAAATACAATATTAAAGTAACCGAAACGGATTTATTACATGTAGCTGAGAGAGAACACACATAAAATAGAGGGTGTTAGATATTGGGCGAAGAAATTGAAAAGACACACCTACACATTCAGGAAAAGGATCGAAGTGGAAATACTTTAAAGTAGAGTCGTTAATCAGCAAGACATAATGCACCCTTCTTTTCCATTGCAAAGTCGTATTCTAAATACATTTAATTAGCGAATTACTACTGCCTGGAAAATCTAACAAAGCCCTCGTGAATTTTCATTAATGTTTCAGCGGTTGCATGAAATAGGGGACGGAGGAAAATCTTTTTGATACTCACAATATCAATCGAGTTCACAACAGTGGAAGAGTTATAGACTTTTGTCCAGCATTGCTCTAATATAAAATATATCAGATCAATTGCTTGCGATGCTCTTGCTATATAACAACTGGATTTTTTTAATTGCTATTGTAGAGAACTTTGTGTATCAAATGGAGGTAATATAATCTATGTTTAAATCGGACTCAATTCGTTGGCAGTAATTTGTAATAAATAGTGCTGGAGTATTCGTATCGAAATCGAGGCACATTTTAACTTCTGAAAGTAGTAGTCAATTATATCTACCCATGCCGATATTTTCTTTCGTATAACATGAAGAAGATGGCCGTTTGAGGTATGACATCGAACTAAATCTGTTTGTCACGTCCCAAATTAAGAAACTTTGGTAGTTGGGATCACCACTTAGTAATCAGGTCGTCTCTGACTTGTAGTGGTATTTATGGGTCCCATTTAGGGGTTAAATGAAATTTGTCTTGTCTGAGATTGAAATCTGTACGTCTGTTATGCCGCAATTTGGGATGTTATTAGATTTGGCATGAAATAACCGAAAAATATATGTTGTATTAGATATCTCCATCTATATATATTAAGGAATATTTATATATGTATATATTTGTATGTAGAGGATTGACCCTTAAATTAATTAAGCGATCATTATGCATTTCGGAACACAGTTGGTAATTGTAAAGGGTCGTAATGTGGGTAATATTAAGTTTAATTAAATCATTGCAAAGAAGTAAAAAAGGTGGAAGCCCTTCGTGAAAATTCAGATACCCCCAAATTTGTCAAATTTTAACACTATTTATTAGGCATCAATTAATAAATATTCCCAAATTTCAATTTCTTTGGAGTATTTTAAAGGAGTTTTAAGAGCATAGTTTGGGCACAACCTACGATTTAAAAATTCAAATATTTCAGCTCTGCATTGAATTTTATTCATAGTCATTATACACCAGTTAAGAAAGAGGCCCACAATTTCAATTTCTTAAGATCATTTAAACTTAAGCTAGATATTTTCTACAATGAAAATCATGTGATGGACTTTGATCAAAATTGTAATAAGGATTCTAGACATAAGGTTTAGTTTCATTATAACTTGGTTTTAATTATCGTAAAGGGGAATAAAAATGATACAAAATTCTTCTGTTCGGGAGGAATTAATTTTACGCTTCCTGGGACGGGTATCTTTTGTAGTATTTATATATAGGCGATATAACTTATATCGATCTAAATTTGTAACATTGTGTTAATAGCGCATGGTGATCGGCAGTTTCACGCCTTGCGTTCTTCAGTCAATCAAAGCTATTAACAACACTGCATTCTTTTTACATAAATTATCGAATCTCTACGCAAGTCTTGCTCTGTTCGTCAGTTAGTTGGCCTGTCATGCTAAGTTAAAATAACATTTTCCTTGGTTTATCATGCGTTAGCTTGAAATAGCATTTTCTTTGGTCTGTCAAGTTTTAGTTCGAAATAGAATTTCTTTTAGTCTGTCACGCTTTAATTTGAGATAGAATTTTTCTTTGGTGTTTCATGCTTAAGTTTGAAATAGCATTTACTTTAGTCTGTCATGCTTACGTTTGTAATCAGATTTTATTTGGTCTGTCATGCTAACGTTTTAAATAGCATTTCCATCGCAAAACGCGTAGATTGACTGGAAGCATCTTAAGAATACGGGTTCTTATTTCTTTTCAATTCCCGTTTACTATATTTGAAGTGCGTTAAATTATGTCAAAAATATCCTTTTGTCGTTCTTCAAAAAGACGCCGCCGATGTAGACAAAACTATTGATAGCAAGCGTTTTATTTTTAATCCGCTGATAATCAGAATGTTCGATTCTTCGTCTTTCGATTATGACTTAACTATTTGTTTATTCATTCGATCATTCAAGCAATTCTCAACATCTTTTTTTGTCAGAATATATACGCTATATCACCTTTCGACTTATTCAAAATGTCCATTCTTTGAGTTCTTTCTTTCTTTTTCTCCTCGTCTACATGTCTTGTTTTCTTCAGTTTTCTTTTCTTCGAAGCGATTCGCCATTGCCTGCACCCCATCACTCTTCTACTTCTTAAGAGAAAAACAAACATTGGCCGACGTATTTTCATTTAGACTGAATCAAGATTTTTATTTTCAATTTCCGATTAAATGATGCATTATCATCGAAAAAAGATTAAATATTATTGATTGATTTCCCCTTTCAGTATATATTTTTTCTTGATTCACCTCCCCCCTCTCCATCTCTCTCAAGCACACACGCACACGCACACACACACACACACACACACACACACACACACACACACACACACACATATATATATATATATATATGTATATATATATATATATATATATATATATATATATGTCTCTCCGTCTTTTTTTACTTTTATGAACCCCAAACCAGGCATATTGCCACTTAGACGTAATAGACTACTGTGATTAGGGACCAAATTTTTAGGGCGTATCCTAAATTAGTATTTATGTAACAAGGTGTTTGTTGACATTATATTGAAATTTCTGCAAGTTGACTCAGTCGGAACAAAAAGGGAGCAGGGAGGGCATTCCAAAGGTAAGAGGTCCGAGGAAAGAAGCTATTAGAGTATACATTTTTCTGGCATCTAGGTACCTCTATAGTGAAGGGGTGTGATTTTACTGCTAGTTGAGTTTGTTGGAGGTATTTACATTGAGAGGGTACAAGTGCAGTTCGTTCATCGGAGCACATTCCGTGAAGGTTCTTGTAAAACAAGCAGAGATGCAAAATTACGGCAATAGGATAGAGAATAGAGAATGCTATACGGTTCGGTACCTATTATCAGCGACTCTTTTTTGTATCCTGTCTAAGAGGGAGATACTAGTGGTTGGTGCACAGCCCTGATGTGACCACAATGCATGGACGAATGGTGGCTTTTAGCAGGTGTGAGAAGTTTATTAGCCTTGTAGAGAAAGCCTAGCCTTTTCTGTAGCATACTTTTTAATATCACCTCTGTATCTATTCCAATTCATGTCACCTGTTGATATTAGACCGTCGTGTCATCAGCAAATGTACTCATTACACCAGGAAGGTTGTTTATAAAGATCAGGAACAATTAAGGTTCAAATATAGACCCTGGGACATCAACGACTAACTTAATCTCTCTCTCTCGGTTGCGATAGCTCCAAAGTAGTTTACCTAATATAGTCCACCAGATGGACAAAAGGCAACTACATCGGTGAAACAGGCTCAGAGTTACGTCTACTTTTAAACAATAACAAGGAAACTATTCAAGACAAATTCACACATCACAGAATGGCCATCGATAATAATTTCCTTAATCACATAATAGACAACATCAAATACACTGTTATATTAATATTGACATCTGCCACCCTATGAGCACAAATATATCCATTATTTATAGTCAATGCTTGCATATCAAAAGGATTTGGTCAGACCTAATCGAGTATGATACAGAGACAAACCATTTAGCCATCAATTTCCTCTGTAGAAACTACATTTCTAAAATAATTAAGCAATTCATAACAAAAGCATCCATCATAAGTAGACCAACCCCCACAACCACAAAAATAAAAACATTCTACAGATACAAATAGTAATTGACAACAACACTACACTAAAAAAATACACAACCATCTCAAAACGATATTCCAACAGCTAAAACATAACCTCACTATCAACATATATATAACAAACCACTCATTAGTGCAAAACGACATCCCTCAAACCTACATTCTCTAGTAACATCAACCAAAATTCATCACGCTCTCACACCTCAAGGCAACAAAACATGTAACAAACCTAATGCAAAATATGTCAACACATCACCACCAACGACTCATTCCTACCTCCAGGCACCAACATCAAACTTCATCTCCCAACTGCCACTTCCGACAGATCCAACGTAATCTACCTAATATACTAAATCAGACGCACAAGAGGCAACTACATCTGTAAAACAGGCTATGAGTTCCGCCTCCGTTTTAATAATCACAAAAAACTATTAGAGATAAATCTACACACAAACGGTCCGACAAAAGAAGCTATTAGAGTAGAGAATATTCGTGTATAAGGCGCTCTCTACAGTAGAGAGGGCGGTTTTTGAGCTGGAATAAGTATTATTAGAAAAAGAAATGTAGCGAAATATATTTTTATTGTCTCAAAAACCTGGTCTGAGAGTGAAAAAGAAAACTTCGCTATTCCGAATGAAACATGGATATTGTTAAACGGAAACTATCGATGACAAATTCCAAGAATCAGACCAAGTTCTCTCTCTCTCTCTCTCTCTCTCTCTCTATATATATATATATAATGTTACGTGTATATATATATATATATATATATATATATATATATATATATATATATATATAATGTATGCAACCGCCACGCCTGCACTGATGAGGGTAAAACACCCGAAAGAATATCGTATGTAGGTATAAAAACACTTTAGTATTTAAAAATAATTATAGTTAACTAGCGGGACCCTGTGAGCATTCCACAGTGTTTCCTACATCAATAATTTACTGTTAATGATATTATCCGGTGGCTAGAAATTTGCACATATTTTATTCACCAAAATGTTGCGTGACGGGATGGAAGTATATATATTTACTTATATTACTCGTTTGCCGGGGCAAGAGCTGTCTCTTCAACAGTCACCATCGGTCGCGACTCCCCTCTAACTCCCCCTCTCCTCTCCCTACCCCCCGATTGTCAGGCAAAAGTAAATACTAAATCTTCTTAAATAGGAGTGTCAGATCGTGACACACAAAATAAATAACAGACACTCTATCGTATTAATATATATAAATAATAATAATAATAATAATAATAATAATAATAATAATAATAATAATAATAATAATAATAATAAGAATGAAAAGAAAAAGACATTTTAAATATTAAAAACAAAAAAATAAATAAATAAATATCGTAAGCCTGAAACCGGCCCATTTGGTAAGCGTTTCCGCTAATGGAACGGGATACCAGAGTTCTATCCTCGGTTGAATCATAGCAAAGACTAAAAAAATATTTGCTAAAACTCTCAGTATTATAAGGTTCGGATCAAGGACAATGAAGCAATCCTGGGAAAAGAGTGGCGCCCTCCCCTACATCTCGGGTTAGTCGCTAATGTAAAGAGATCCTCTACTGTAATCGGACACTTTAGCCTTTTATAAAGTCTGAAATTAGCGACCACCTCACCTAAAATAAGCGAACACTGGCAGATTTACCGAAAGAAAACAAAACTATACTTGTTGTTTTTTTCGATTAGATTCTGTTTTGAATCACGACTTTCGTCTCTTTCGTTTTTGTTACATATTTTTTTTTACTTTTTGCGATTTATTTATTTGTTCTTCTTGCGTTTTCACTTTTCAATTCGTTTATTCTCTCTCTCTATTTTCTCTCTCTATCACTCTCTTACGAACACACACACTCTCTCTTTCTTTCGTACGCGCTCTCTGTCTTTCACTGAAAAAAAACCCAAACAAACGTTTCTTAATGTGATTTAAAAAAAAAACAACAAAAAAATAATACTGGCTGTCTCTCCAACCCAAATAAAGGAAATAAATGGTTTTAACGTTTGAAGTTATCGTCTACCAGCGTTCGCGTTGGCACAGCTCGTAGTATTCACTGTATTCCAAACATTAGTTTTATTCGTAAATATTCTAAATATATTTCAAGAACAGATATTGAATTTCTTTTATATGTAGAAGTATTTGAAGCACAGAAACTCATAGAAGTTACCTTTATTTTTGATAATGTTGCATTGAAAAAGTATTTCACAGTTCTCTCTTTCTCTCTCGTCGTTCAAATGTTTCACCGAACAGAAAGTGCATAAACTGTTTAGTTTACTAAATGAATAATGACTCTCACAACGTTGTCTCCTCCTCCTTCCACGCTGAAGCGACAGTATTTGAAGCACAGAAATTCATAGAAGTTACCTTTGTTTTTGATAATGTTGCATTGTAAAATGAAAATATTTCATATTTCTGTCTCTCTCTCGTCGTTCATCTGTTTAACCGAAGAAAAAGTGCAACGTCGTCTCCTCCTCCTTCCACAATGTCCTCCTCCTTCCACGCTGAAGCGACAGTAGCGAGCGAGTTCAGTTAATGATTTAATTAAGTTAATTTTGATCTATTTAACAACTTCAGTTAGTTAGCTCCATGGTAACGTCACCGCTTTTTCATCTAGATGTTACGGTTTCGATTCCAAGTCCCTCCTCCCAATTTATTTGTTGTTTATTTATTGAATTTCTTTAGGAGCGTGACACACGTACGTACACCTTAGCGTATTAATATTTAGATGGCCCTTTAAGATGTTATAGTCTTAATAGTAGAGCCCTGTTTGGAGTTACAAGATTGTTGTCACAAGCGATTATACTCGATCGTCGAACACTTTCGACAACAAGACGCTTGCCCCCGTCTCTCGGGTAAGTGTACGTTAATTTCAATTAATGTCTGTAGCGATTTCTCGCAGTGTCAGCATAAGCGTAAGGCTCGTGATTCTGAATCAACGAACTGTGGTCGTTCCCACGCGACCTCACGCAACCATTACTTCTGCACTGATGAGGGTAGACACCCGAACAGATACCGTCTGTAGGTATAAAAACACTTTAATATATATATATATATATATATATATATATATATATATATATATATATATATATATATATATAGCTATCCTTCTTGTTTCAGGTGGCAATCTGTATAGTACTTCTCCGATTGTTCTTAATTCGGCCATTTTTTCGAGCGCTTTCAACTTTTATACTATACGGATTGCCACCTGACACCAGAAGGATAGCTCGACGATTTGAGAACCTCACGAAGAAGATATACAAGCGAGAAAGTTCCGCGACGTTCAACAACGCTTGCTTAGATAATGACTTGCTGCCTAAGTATACGCACGCACGCACCCCCCCACACACACACGCACACACACACACACACACACATATATATATCTATTTAGGCTTTGTTATTGCTTTCACTGGCGATAGAAACATAGCTGTTTTTGGTATTTTTCGAATTCCTAAGCGGTAATAACATTTCCTTAAGTCGCCCTTTCTAATACGACGTGTAATTATTTTTGTAAATTTTAACTATTTATTTATTTATTTATTACTATATATATATATATATATATATATATATATATATATATATATATATATATATATATATATATATATGTAAGGATGAAAAGGAATCAGAAAAGCGACTAGGCAGATCTTTTTTCAATTCAGCTGCCCAATGCAAAGTGTATTCTGCTAAAAGCAATTTATTTAATTAATTTTTTCATTTAGCCAGGCTTTTAAAAAAAAATTGCTTTTTGCGGAATACACCTAGCATTGAACAACTGAATTGAAAAAAGATCTGCCTCCGTCGCTTTTCTAATTTATGTTCATCTTTCTATCTATCTATCTATCTATCTATCTATCTATCTATCTATCTGCTCTATCCGGGATATTGAGCTGTATACTTTTCACAATAGGTTTTACCTTTCCTAAAAGTTCGCTTTTAGTTCTCTACTTATATATATATATATATATATATATATATATATATATATATATATATATATATATATATATATATATATATATATATATATATATATCTTTATATATATATATATATCTTTATATATATATATATATATATATATATATAAATATATATATATATATATATATATATATATATATATATATATATATATATATGTATAAAGTAGAGAACTAAATATATATAAGTTAAATATATTTCATATCTATCTGTTTATGTCCAGGTAATCTTTTAAACAAATAAACAGATCATTATGAATTTTAGAATATATATTCTAAAAAAATAAGGTGAATTACATTGTCACATAATTTTTTTGTAAATGTTAACATTTAGGGGTTGCATGCATGCATATATATATATATATATATATATATATATATATATATATATATATATTAATTGATTTATTATTCTTATTTTTTATGAACCTACCATTTTTAATTCATGAATATATACTTTTAGCAACCCGGTAAATAACATGGGCAAATTATTTTTGTTGTAAACTTTACTCAAAATCGCACCCGCCCTTAAAATACTTTAAAAAATAAGTTAAATACAAACAATTTAATAGAGAAAGCAATTGCACTACACATTTTTCGCGTTATATTAAGTAATGCATTTTGAAAAGCATCGATGCTTGCACCTGAGTGTCAATATATATATGTTCTTCGTAAAATCCTAAATTATTTATTATGAATTATAGAATATTGCAATAAGGTATGGTAATGTTAGAACCTTTTTAGAAAACTATACCAACCGCACCATACTCCCTAAAAAAACATAGAAATTTAAAACTAATGCTATATTTATTGCTCATACCGTCCTGGGACAGGTACTCTATTGATATATATATATATATATATATATATATATATATATATATATATATATATATATATATATATACATGGTAATCTCCTAAACTAATGAACTTATGATTATTATTCATTTTCGAATATACATTCTAGTCAAGACGGTGAGTAACATGAGCACTTTATATATTTTGCAAATGTTAACATTTAGGGTGTACAAATATATAAACTATTTTTTGTTTTTAATTTTCTTTTTATGAGTCGATCATTAATAATTATAGAATATATATTCTCGGCAGCAACGTGAGTTAGATACACAATATTTAATAGGGAAAATTTGAACTCCAATAAATGGTATCCAATGGACGACTGATGGGCTTTTTTATATATATATTATAATATTTTGGGGAGTACAAAATTTTATTATCGCAAGCTTGAAGGGAAGACGAATTCTATTGTTCATGATTAAAAGTTAATCAGGAAAAAAATATATATACATATATAAAGTTATGTATCTGTTATTGTTTTTTTATTGGCGATAATAACATCGTTTTATATTCTCTACTTCATATATATATATATATATATATATATATATATATATATATATATATATATATATATATATGCAGACACACATACACACACACACATATATATATATATATATATATATTTCTATCTATATTTAGAATCTTTTATATATATTTTAAATAAATATTATAACATATAGCAATTGTAATAGCTCAATAGTGTAAGGCCAGAGCTATGTTATATTCAATATTTTTTATTTCAATGTTATGAAGGACACATTCACAGCATACAATTGTTCCAATATATTTGTAAAATGGTGCTGTGCATTTATTTCTTAGTGTGGCTATCCTCAGTGCTAATCATATAAAACAAAGCAAAACACAATAAAAACTAGGCAAGCAGAACCTCAATTACAATCATTATCAACATCGTATCTTTTTTTCTTCCAAATGTAACTATGGTGTCAATATATCCTAGTGGTAACATATACGTATCTTATGCTCTTCGCTGTTTGTATTTTAATCATTCATCAGCAGCTTGAATATGTACTTAAATACTCCTAAATTAAGACATACATTTTCACTAACTGTCTTATGTTGTTTTGCCCAATTATTTTCTTTTTTCTTCGGATTTTTGCTATCGATTTTTCCTTATTTTATATTTCATTTCTTACATTATACTTTTTATATCCGTAGGTGACTTCTATCTATCTATATATCTATCTATATATCTATCTATCTATCTATCTATCTATCTATCTATCTATCTATCTATCTATCTATCTATCTATCTATCTATCTATCTATCTATGTGTATGCATGCGTGTGAATCGATCAAATACTTTGCTTCTATTGTCATTCTCTCCTTTATTTATTCATAAGAACAATTAAAGCTCTATTTTCGTACAACTAATTTAAATTGTCAATAACTTTCTTTTCTAACTTATTGATTTATTAATTTTCTCTTCTGCTGATTCCACACATCCTTCCATTTCTATTATGGTGTTATCGCTTCCCTCTTGCCCACTAACCCAATTATCGCCTCCGCACCTTAGTTTTAAACATCTCTTCCTTCTTTAGACGAGAGTTCTCATTCGACACGTCCATATTCCGTCACCGTCGCTCCAACTTAAATTCCCTTTCTTTTGAGTACAAATTGAGCAGCAAATAATTTGATTTCGTTAAGTTTATTTCTACACTCACATTAATTGAGGCGTTCAAATAAGCCATTGTTTGATTCGTATTTCGGATGCAAATTCTATACGCATCGCCATGAAAATAGTAAATATCATAGAAGAATTTCACAAATGTCTCTTTATAATCTGTCTCGAATCAAACAAGAAATAACCGGTTTAAACGCATTCATCTCGGAGGAAATTATTTTCCGGTTGGATTGTATATTTTCGTCCAACTTCAAAAAAGTTAATTTCTCAACCCTTATAAATAAGTATGTCTACAGACAGATGCCTCAAATAGCTTTCATATCATCAAATTTATCACAAGCTTATTCTCCGCATCACGTTCTACTCTATTTTCTCTCCAACTTTTTTCTTTCTATATATATCGTGATTGTTATTTAAAAATATTTGTATTAATATTTTTATATATATATACATATATATTTATATTTATAATATATATTTCAGAGTCATATATATATATATATATATATATATATATATATATATATATATATATATATATATATATCATAAATTCCTTAGAAGACACGAGTAAACTTATTCTAAGTAGAAATTTAATGTGTGTACTTTTTACCTAGCAGGGATGAGAAATATCTGGTACAATACAAAGAGGGGAGGTTACCCCACTAAGCGAGATAGATCCGTAGATTTCGTTATATCATCCATCTTGAGAGGATGTAAGGCTAATGTCTTTGCTGTTCGCATAGAATTAGTCAATAACGTCGAGCAACTAACGGTTTCAGTGATACAATTATGTAACTCCGTGTGTCATTGAGCTGCAACCGCTTTGTGATTACCATTTCGGTTTATGACCCAACTCTTTGCAGTGAGCAGTGGACTATCCTGTTATTCTACTAATATATAAGGACCATGCCAACCTCTATCACAGAAGATGATAAAATTGTTTCATAGAAGACTTCAATGACCGAATGAGGAAAGAATGTGTACCGCATTAGGTAAGTATGAAATGGGTAGCGTGAATAGCAATGGTTTCAAATTTACCTACTCGGCACTGAATTTAGTCCCGTCATTTGCAACAACAACTATTCGCATCAGAAGGCTACCGATGGAAACTTAGGCCCACGAACGTTCAAAACATGAACACTTCCTCAATTATCACTCGTAGGCGAGACCATTAAGATGTGTGCACTCTGTGAGTAATGCAAGGTGTGGAATGTAGTTCAGACCACAAGTTTGGACGTCATAAACAGAGGCTCCATATTAGGTGTAAGTCTCGCTCTAAAGGAATAAAAATTTCTAAGCGCATTGATGTACGAAGACTCTAGAACAAGAGTGTATGTCGGAATATTCAAAGTACCTTCGAGAGTGTAGAGTTTGATGACACATGAACCCAATTCAAGACTGAGATCTACAAGAAGCAGAATCATCACGATTGATTCGATGATAACAACTGACAGATTAATAAGCTTCTGGAAAAGAAAACCAAGCTGTGCCAAAGATACTTTAGCGCACCCCATAAAGACTATGCATCGTTAAGATAGGCTCTCAATAATACAAAATACTAATTACAGCGAATTATACGTAAATTAAAGAATCAGTTGTGACTTGATAATCTTATGTTATCACAAGGCTTACAATGAGAAATATGTCAAAACTATGTGCCACTTGATTAGGCAGGTCCTATATCTTCATCTATGGTATCACTTCAGTCAAAAGATGAGTTCATTTCTGAAAAAGTCATTTCGAAAAATACCTAGCAATCTATCAGGCTTTTTGGATCTAAGGAAAGCTTTCGAATATAGAAGCACTATGGAAAATCCCCGGTATAATTAGATGCACACCGAAATTTGTCAAAATAATTAAAGAACTTTACAGGAGTATGAATGCATTCTTCCACTCTAATAGTACACTCTCTGTACAAATAGCTATCAGTAACGGTGTAACATAGGGTAAAATTATTGCATCGGCGTTGCTCTCTCTCTCTCTCTCTCTCTCTATTTTGCAATGATGCTCTCATATGATTTTCAGGACCTTAACGCCAATTTTCCCATATGCTGCTGAACTACCGGGAAGATCTGCAACCTCACTCGATTTAATGCAAATTCCTAGATCTTTCAAACTCTCATAGAGGAGCTGTTCTATGCCGATGATGCGGAAGTAGTTGCCCACACCGAGGAGGTGATAATGAACTCCTTCTATCGTGAATTATCGGTAAGAGCTAATGATCATTTAATAAAAAACTTTCAGTCAAAAAAAACTCTTTAAGTCTGTAAAATAATTATACATATTGAAGACTCCCACATCGGAGTTCAGACCTGTTTTGTGTGCATGATCAGTTTTAAGATCCAATGTATTTCTGTTTTGTTTGCACGCATATGTGGACAGGAATTGGTGTGTATTAAAATATATTTGAAGTTGTGGAGTGTATGGTCTGTTTGGTTGAAATGTTTGGTTATTTGGGAGTATGATATGTTTTGTCTAATAACGAGTTTGTGGTTATTAAATCTAAATCTAAGGTAATTTAATATCGCCTATTTATCCACTTTTTGGACATTTTGTACAAAATATGTAATATATTACATTGTGGCTATCAAAAGTAAGGTGTGGCGGTTGTATTAGGACGTGTGCATTTGGAACTGCGAAGAGGAATCTGATTGAATGTTTACAAGGTAGACATCTCGATTTATTGCAGATATAGTTACCACGTTTTGCGGTGTTGTGTAAGAATTATTTCAATGTTCAATGGTTCACAATGATGATAGAACGATTATGCTTCAAAAATCTATGGAATTTTATAGAGTGCTTAAAGATATAGATTAAAAACAAATACTATATAACAGATACAATTCTTAACGTTATAACTGACCAGACATGTCTAAAATTACACCGGAGTTCAGCATATCCCGTGGGTCTTCCCTCAATCTATCCCGCAGAGGAAGATAGGGCAGCTATTCCAAACACGACTGGCCCCCTTCGCGGTTTATAAACAAGAGAACGATTTTATCAGCTTATCCGCTACGTGTCACTGGTGATTTCCTGTCTGTGACGCAACATCCTTCATATGTAGCTCTAATTCTAATCTTTCAGTACTCATGGAATTTTCCGATTTTCTACGTCATCTAACCTTATGTAAAAATTATGTTTTTAACGCTATTTTCACCAACCCACATACAATCTTATCACAAAGAATGAATTGCCGTCCTCTACCTTCATTATCTTCAAGGTTCTTATTGCAACTACGGAATTCATGAACTGACTATCGTACTGTTCGATCATATGAAGAGCTTACTCAGTTGATGTAGGCGGTTTTGGAGCAATCATGATACTCAAGTTTGAGTCAGAAAAAAGTATACGTATTCCTCATATTTTCATCTTCATTATTAAGAGCTTCTATTCAGCAAAATTGTTAATCATGCAAAATGTTGTATAAAACACTGCAAGAATAGCAACCCAAATTATCTTTTGAAAAGTTAATCGAAAAATATGTTAGTATTATCCGAACAATATAATTGTTGGGCAGATTATATTATTTATTTGGCAATTGCTGCAATGGTTATTAAGATTTAAGTGCATAGAGCATTGTTGCCACCTCTTGGCTGGTATACCAACCACTAGCCTCTATCTTTTGCAAGGCACAAAAGCTAATTTCTACCTTAATAGGTTCCGTACTGGGATGTGCTCTGATGAATTTACTGCACTTGTACGTCCTCAACGAAAATACCTCGACTGATCCGACTAATAGCAAAATCCCACCCCTTAGCTGTCGAGGTCCCTAGATGCTGGAAGATTTATTTACCTTAATAGCTATTTTCCTCAGACTGCTTTCCGTTTGAATTCCCTGGCTCCTTTTTATCACAGTGGACCCTTATGCTTCAGCGGAACTATACCTTTTATGTAGAAACTTACTTCAGTGGTTAGCAACATTCAGATTTGAGTGGTTAGTAAAATTTGGTATATTAGGGATTAGTATTAAGTATCTAATAAGAACTTCATTAATTTAGTATTTTATGGGTTTTTGTTGCAGTGATAAGTAATATTTAATATTTCATCATCACTTGGTGAGATAGTTAGCATTTAGTATTTAACAGATTCTTTATTCATCTTGCATGTAGTTGGTATGTAAAATGATCTTGAACCAGATTACGCCGCTCTAAATTTTGGATGTTTGACAGAAAATACAAAACATTGACACATGAAGAAACGAACAGCTGGTGTTCTAATGAGTAATTATCGCCCCATATACGAGGGACAGGTTGAAGGCTAGAAGACGATAAAAGTAGTGACACAACAGGAAACCAGTCAGAAGGACGGAAATACACCAGAAGAATAAATAACAAAATAGCAGGAACGTATCTGTATATAAATTAAAATAAAAACCATACTTATGTAAGATAAATATGTGAGTTATTTTAATCAACAAACCTGAGTGACAGAGATACGGAAGTTCTAGACAGATGTGGTGGAATAAACAAGAAAACACATGACGAATAAAAGAGCATTTCCACTAAATGCATCAATAGTCCCCTAAAGTATCTTCATATATGTAGTAAATATTTGGTATAGTGCTTGTTTATATTAAGTATTTAATGGGAATGTTCTCAAAACATGTACTATTTTGTAGAAACCTGTTGAAGAAGTTAGCTATATAAGGTACCAACAGAAATATCCACTCCAAAGGGGGTCATTATACGAAAATTGAAATACTAAATGCTACAAAGTAATCAAAATGAAAACTCTGAGAATATAGAGCTGACACGACTGAAGTTATGGGATCAGATTTTTTTAATTTTGGGGATTATGGTTTAAATTTGAGGTAAAACATATTAACACCAGGAGTATCATGTTTCCCTGATGGATTGCATTATAAGAAAAGCAACCACTTTTCACATGCTGGTTTCGGATTAAAGCAATTTCGAAACAATTGTCAACTGATTTTCTATGAACTATTTATTAGCTCAAAGGCTATTTAAAAATGTATATACAGGGTGGGCAAAAATAAGGGTCCTATTTTTAAAAATTCATAACTTTTTTATTTATTGATTTAAAAAAATTTTTTTTTTAGAATAAGTAAAGGACCCCTTCCGAAGCAAGCATGAGCCGTATTAGCCCTAAAGAAACGTACCCTCATTTAGAAAACATTATTTTTGCTTAAAAAACTCAAAACAGTGTAAAAAACAATACTTTAGTTTTTGTAAGTTTTAAAAAGTGTTTTTCGGCTAAAATTTGTTTTGTTTATTTCAAAAAATCTCGGAAGGGTCAGTCTACACACACATAAAGTTTGGTGAGTTTAACTTTTATTTTGTGGAAGTTATTCAAATTCAAGTTATTCAAATTAAAAGATAGGACCCTTATTTTGGCCCACCCTGTATATATGTCATTATATTTATGTATATATTCATTATTTGTAGTCAAAATATATGTATGTATGTGTATGTATTATCTGTATTTTTATCTTGGTTTTTATTTTTTACAACGTTGCAACCGATGTAAGAAATAGCTCTACTTGATATTGAGCACTTTTTGAATATTCTTTTTATGAAAATGTCTATTTGAATATATATTTTGAATATTTTTTAAAATAAAAAATCTTTGTTTCATTTTGAGGAACTAGGTTCCATGTAAGATGTATGTAAAAGGACTTTTGTTGATTTTTGTTCGAGGGTTTCTTCCGGTTCTTCCGGAGCGATCCTTTGGCTCCTGAAGAGCTGCATAAATAAAAGATCCTGGCAATTACATGTTTATTTCTGGTTATTTGTGCGTGTGCATCCATACCTGTTCCCTATGGATAGATGCGCAAGTAGTTTGAGCTGAGCTCGAAACTCAACAGTTCTTCGACTATGAGTCATTCTAATTGCTACACTATCCGCAGAAACCGCATGGTGCGGAAGTCTAAAGGTTTATCTGAACAATATCATGCACCGAGTGTGCTCAATTCGTTTACGAAGAGCTTTGCAATACCGGTGATTTCACTTTCCACAGTGCTCAATAGACAAACGGTAGGGGCATGTGTCATCATCAACAGATATAAAATGTCGCTTTATCACAGTTCTTCACAGACACCCCCCACACCCCCCACCTCCACACACACATATATATAATATAATTATCCACAGACACGTGTTTTCCCGTCTCTACAATTCATCAGTGTGGCTAGACTTAACGAGAAAATGATGAAAGAAAATAATTATTTCCACTTGGGATTTAGGCAACACTCTTCCTTTAAAATAATTGAATATTTTCTATTATGATTATCGTAAATAAAATTATGAATAAATAATATTATATATATATATATATATATATTATATATATATATATATATATATATATATATATATATATATATATATATATATATATATGTATATATATATATAATCAAGTTACACTGAATTGTTTTTAATTTCGGTAAAAAAGGAATAAATAAGTACTCAAATACATAATTTACTTATATATATATATATATATATATATATATATATATATATATATATATATATATATATATATATATATAAAGTAATCCAACAAAAGATATAAGCGTCAACTAATATCTTATAATTAGTGAAAACATCCGGATAAAAACTGAAGCTCAATATACTGGATTGAGCTTTAATATTATAATATATAATGAAATAATAAAATAAGGTGTCAATCAAATTTTATTAAAATTCAAAGTTCGAGCAAAGTATCTTAACGTCCTTAGCTCATGAGTTTTCAAAGATAAATATTCTTCCTCAGAGGACCATTACCATAGTGACATCACTACAGGCAATAAAATTACACTTTGAAAATATATAAAAATACATACAACAATACATAAAAATATATAACATCAAATATATCAACCCCAAAACATACTTTTTGTTGAATCTATACAATCCATCCAGGTCATAGATTTTAACAGACATATATTATACGGCATTCGTATTTATTCATCCATTCGTCTCAAGTCAATTTCCAGCTACGAAAGGAAGAAAGCCAAGATGGGGATCCAGATCCGGCCACTGCACAGGCGGTGCAGATAAAACCACTTCATAATACAACAATAAGCTCCAGTTTTCAAGTGAATGTATCGTGAATTTTGAATCAGTCTGTATGTATGTTTTGCAGGTTTCTTTTTCCAAACATGAGACTCATGAACAAGAATACAAATTACCAAGGTACCTATGATCTTTTTGGTATCAAGAAAAAAGTTGACTAGTGCAAGAATTGTTTTATCCCATAAATGTTTAAGCCACTTTACGGTCACTAGACTTAAACCTTCAAGAATTTGATCGTAATTTAAAGAAACAAGTTAAGTCCAGATTATTGCATGCCCGTGGCGAACAAGAAACGAACGAATAAATTTGCCCATCGGCTAACAGAGATTTCTTTTTATGATTCTCCGGACAGATAAGCTAATTTATTTAAATCTTTACACCAGAAAATAACCCATTGCCCTAGGCTCTCCCTTACCACTTACCAATACTCCTCGCCTTCACACATACTGTACGATGCAACTGTTTTCTCTATTTTTCAAACGTCTGCATTTTGCCACAACAGTTTTTGTTAAATTGGCACGAATTCTTATATTGCCATAATTAATTGAATTCTAGAGAACTATTATCTGAAGAAAAAAAGTTGTGTCTTTGACGGTACGACGAAATAAGACATTGCTCATTATATGAGTAGAACTTAGCTGTAGTATACAAATATACTTATGGCAACTGAGCTACACAGAGATGTTTGTGTTTTATACTCGACGATTTTCCTCGAAAATGTAACACAAACGTTTCTGTATAGCTCGCATTTTCTGTCTGTCTGTCTGTCTGTCTGTCTGTCTGTCTCTCTCTCTCTCTCTATATATATATATATATATATATAGAGAGAGATAGAGAGATGGAGAGAGTAGTTTGATATTCAATGTGTGCTTCTTTTTTAAACAACAAACATATATATATATATATATATATATATATATATATATATATATATATATATATTAAAAAGAAATTTAAATTTATAGAATCTTTCTTAATAGATCAAATTTAACGTAAATCTGAGATATTTGGATTGTCCCGCTAAAATCCTTTTAAAATACTCCAAATAAACTGAATTTGGGCAATATTTATTAACTTATGTCTAATACCTATTGTTAAAATTTAAAATAAATTGGAGGTCGAAAGATGGAGGTATCATAATTTTCACGAAGTCTTCCACCCCCTATTTACCAACTTTGCATAAACTATATTAAACTAAATACAGACCACATTACACGTAGTAGCTGTGTTTCCAAATTTATAACGATCTGTTAAGTAGTTTATGAGGGAATGTTGTACATACAAATATATAAACTTTATATATATAAATATATATATAAATATAAATATATGTACACTCTGACGACGGCAGTCTTTAACAGATTTAATCCCTCGTTGATTTGCCGGGTTGTTGATAGTGACCGCGTGGACTAAGACGCCATAATTTGAGTTTGAAACATAATTTGTGTTCCGAAGTTAGAGACCAGCGATCAGTATTAATAATAATCTCTACACTGACGATTCCTGAAATGATGAAACATATACGTATGTAGATAAAAACAAATATTTATAATTATTTGTCGCCCCAATCTAGGCTAGGCTCTGTAGTGAGTAGTATTATCACAGTCGTCATCGTGGCTTTAAATGAATGTTCCTTCAGCAGTAGAACACTCTGACGACATCGGCCTTTAACAGGTTTAATCTCTCGCTGATTTACCGGGTTGTTTATAGTGGCCGCGTGGGCTAAGACGTCGGAATTTGTGTTTCAAACATTACTCGTGTTCGAGTCTAGCGATTGGTATGAATAATGATGTTGACATAGACGATTTCCAAAATGATGAAACATACGTATGTAGATAACAACAAATATTTATAATTGTATATAGGCTGTCCTAAGCGTCACTTGTAAATCTTTAATAACTCGTATAATTCTTAAGCTACACTTACACAACTTTACCAGTAGTTAATTTTAACATTCCGAGATTTATTACACTCTATACAGTTACAGTTACAGGGTGTTCACTTAAACTAGCATTTAACACTTATCACTACTTATACTAGGGCGTAAAAATGGTCTAATTTTGAAAATAATGTATTTTAAGTGTCTACAATTTTCAGTTTCGCAATGAATTACTCTAATACAATTTGCATTACATTTGAAAGCATTTCTGGGCTTATGGCTTTTTATTTCATCTTAAATGTTACGTTTTAAGTCTATTATTGTTTGGGGTTTGGGGTTTTTTCTTTAAGGTAGCCCCACAGGAAGAAACTGGGGATTGTCAAGTCAGGCGATCGAGGTGACTAGTTTATTTCACAGCCCCTAGAAGATATTCTGAAGTATTTGAAGGGTCTCTCATACAGTATGGCATGTGGTCTCATCTTTTTGCAACTATATTTCTAAAGGTTGCACCTTAACCCATGGTCTCAGGAACTCTTGACTCGTTGTGCCATATCGTGCCCCCCACACGGTTACCCGATTTCCTTCTTCATCTTCAAAAATGTATGGAGCAATACTTTCATTATATGTTACTGCGCACCATATTGTACATTTAAGAGGGAGTAGCTGATGTTGATGAATCACCTCAGGATCATCAGTCCCCCAAATTCTGCAATTTTGTTTGTTGACAAAACCATTCAGATGAAAATGGGTCTCATTTGACATTATCAATTTTTGAAAGAAATCAGAATCACCATTTATAAAATCTTAAAGTTTCATAGCAAATTCCAGTCATAATCCTGAGGCTGAAGCTGCTGGGCAAGCTAAATTTTGTATGGAAACATGCCCATGTTATGCAACATTCTATGTTAGGAAGATCGTGAAACTCCCAACTGTCGAGATCTTATTGAAACTGTTCGATCTTCTTCCAGACTTCGCTCCAGTTCTTCCTGATTGTCTTCAGTTCTTACTAAACGAGAATTTCCAGATTTCGGAAAGTCACATATTGCACCTTGCTTTTGGAAACGGCTTATTATGGCTTTAATGGCATTTACACTTGGCGAACCTCTAGTGTTAACATGTCGTCGGTAACACCGCTGGGTTTCTGAATTTGACCCTATGTGACGCAAAGTACCTCAATGCTGTATTTGCTCATGATAACGTTGGAAGGAAAACTGCAACTACTCTGAAAAAAGAAAAGAAAAATATTTAAAAACGAACAAGTTATGAATATTTTTCAAGTTAAAGTAACATATATATATATATATATATATATATAGTGTGAGTGACTTATATGTATGTATATACAGTGTGAGTAACTTATATGTATATATATAATATATATATATATATATAAAGTGTCATTGACTTATATATAAGTGTCAGTGACTTATATATATATATATATATATATATATATATATATATATATATGTATATATATAATTCTTGATACAAGCCTATATATATATATATATATATATATATATATATATATATATATATAAAATATGAAAGTAAAAGTATACTTCTAATAGATAGAACCTATAGAGAAATGGTTTAAAAGCCTTGGCTTAAGGAAAGAATAATAAACATGTTTTTTTTACCGAGTACACCTTTCATTGAACAATCGAAGTTGAAATAGATTTGTCATTCGTACATGTTTATATTTTTTCTTTCATTTATTTATATATATATATATATATATATATATATATATATATATATATATATATATATATATATATATAATTCTTGACACTAGCTGGTATGAGAGACAGAGAAACGAAGAGATGAGGAGAGAGAGAGCGAGAGAGAGAGAGAGAGAGGGTGGGGAGAAAGTGTGTCAATCTAAATAAATGTTCATGTGCGTGAGAGAAAGTTAGAAATTCTCCACTCTACGTAAAGTATAATTTAATATGGGATTCCTTTACAGTAAGATTAATTGGAAATGGATTTGACGCATGCTGTATCTCAGTTTCCCGCATGTTGTCTGGATTCCAGTCATTCTTAATTGCATTCCACACTTTATCCACTTGAGAAATAATTTTACAAACTTCTGTTTTATTCTATGCCAACTATTTCCAATTGGAGTTAAACCAAGATTTGGCTCAAGCCAGAAAATATATTCTATTGAATTCTCAGAAAACCACATTATGTAAAGTTACACATATAAAAAAATGCGTTATCATCTTGTTAAATGATACTTTTGCAATTGACGAAAGAGAGTTTATCAATAATAGGTATTAGTCATTTCTCAAGAACATGGATGCATTCTTTACTATTTATATGCTTGTTGCATCAAATTGGTTCACTAAGAGCAGACAATAAAAAATCCCCCTGAAGCATTTATGTACCATTTCAGCTTTAACAATTTCTATAAGATATTTAGTCAACACTCCCCCGAATCTACTAATAACAGAGCATCAATAGCAAGGCACAATCTTGATTAATATCACCATATTATGTTCTTAAACGATTTTGTATCATTCTCTTTAATACAAAAGCTAATTACTATATATATATATATATATATATATATATATATATATATATATATATATATATATATATATATATATATATATATTGTAATTTAGTGTTATAGGAGAAATAATCAGAGTGCTCAATTACTTGTGGAAGAACATATATTTTTAAAATTACAATTGAAATCATACATAAGTTTGATCTTCAATCAAAAACCTTCCTTTTTTGGCAAACACTGGAAACTCAACCCACAGGGCTAAAGATACCGAAAGTGTATAGCATATCGCTCTATAAGTCTCGGGGCTAACTAATAAAAAACATTGTTAGGCGAAATTCGACTTTATTCTGAAAAATAATCTCCTTCTAGGGTGATGCACTGATCCCAAAACTTCTCTAACAATTTCTTGCCTTTTTTGTAGAATGACTTTTGCCCTCAAATTAGCCCCAGTTTCCAATATCACTTCCTCATTAGAGCTAAATCTATTTCACTGGAGTATGTTTTTAGGTATGCCAACAGCATGTCGTCGCTCGGGGGCAGATCTGGAGAATAGAGTGGGTGTGGAAGCAATTCGAAGTACAATTCATGTATTTTTCTCATCGTTGCAATCGACTTGTGACACAATGCACTGTCATGGGTAAAGACACACTTCTTCATTTGTGGCTGAAATAATACTATATAATATTTGCTCAAAGTAATTAATAAACAAAATAACTTGCACATCCTAAAATACAGAGACCCAAACTTTTCCAGCTGATGTTAGCGTTTTTAGTCTTTCAACTGCTTCTGCCCACTCAACTCACTGCCGATTTGACACCGTAGTGAAGTGGTAGATCTATGTTTAATCCATTGTTACATATTGAAGCAAAAACTTCTCATTTTGCGTTGAAGCAATTGCAAACAAATCTCTGAATAATCAACGCGTTGTTGTTTTTTATCGCCTGTTAACAAACGCGACACCCACTTTGAACACAACTTTCTCATTAACAAATGTTCATGCAAAATTGTGAATACACTGCGTTCTGATATCTTAAATTCCTCTGCTATTTCATGCAACCTCAATTTACGTTTGTGGACTTTTACTTTTTTTCCGGAAAAATGCCGAACTTGGGCGACTTCAGAGTTCAGCATCATTTGTGTTTGTACAACCGCGTTTAAAGCTAGCATACTTAATTTTAACCGTTGGAACAGAGTCTTAATATCAAGACACTGCTTTGCTTGACTAGTAGTTTTTTTATCGAAAAGAAATGCTTAATAAAATAACAAAATTCAAAATGTTTCCTACTCACTATATCTATTAACAATATAAATCAGTATAACAATAAACAAGAAGGGAAAAACTATACTCCCATCCCAAACAATCAAATTGCCCCCTCTCCTTTGAGGCCCCCTTTCACAAATATCCGAGTTCTTAGAACTAACCTCGTTTCCAAGATAAGCGAAACTAGTCTACACCCTTCAATCTCTTCTACGGATTTTGACATGTCGGGATACCCTCCACTCTTCTGTAAAGACTCGGATAAACATATGCACGGGCTCAGAGTATATATCTATTACACCCTCACCTAACGGTAATCTGTGAAGGCATACACTATACACTGGATAATGCAGGTGAAACTACCGCGGTAGCGCGTTATTTCTCCAAATCATTTTACAAAGTCTTGCCTGAAGGTATTTAATATAATCAGATCTTTTTTAGTTAAAAGAAAGATCCAGGTCGTCCGCGATGGCCGGACACCTAAACAACACCACATTAATGCGAGTGATCCCAAACAGTCTATCCTTAGACCATTATTATTCCTGATTTTCATAACCGACCTCTCTGATGCAATCGTCTGTGTAACTGGTGTATCTGCTGGTGAAACAATGCTCTATTCTCAAATCGAACACATATATCTATGGTAATGGCGGAATAATTTGAAAAGTACCCCCAGTTTGTAGTGAAATGAGTCATAAATAGATGATTACATTTAATGTTACAAAGACCAAGTTAAATTCCTTTAACAATTATATAAACCTTACCAATCACTGATTGCCATGGCTAATAGCACCATTCTTTTGAGCTCAACATTCAAATTCCTCTGCTTAATATTCGCAGAAGGTTACATGAATTGGAATAAATACATAGAATCTGCTGCAAATAGAAAACCTCTCACACCTGTCAGTATCCTATATCTATACAAAGCTACAATGCGCTCATGCATGAAGTATAGTTGCCACATTTGAGCTGGTACATAAGCCACTTCTTATTAAGCAGGGTCTAAAAAAAATCTATATTCTAATAGGCCCCACACTGTCTACCAAATCCTGCCCTATCACATCATCACAATGTTGTATCCCTGTGCTTGTCTTACAAGTATTTCAACAGAATGTGCTTCAACGAGCTTGCCGCACTGGTGCTCCATCAATGTAAACATCTCTGACCAACCCGTCAAGCAGAGCAATTACACTCCTTCACTGTAGAGAGGCTTTATATTATTTCCTAGAACCATTTGCCTTTGTAATCCCCTCACTTCTCACTGTTTCCTTAATTGTATAAACATGCAGAAATTACAAATGTAAGGTGAACAAGCATATCGCTGCACAATTCTCCACTTAATATGTCTCTTTTGATAGCCTTTTACTCCTTAGTGGCAGCGTTCCTGGTTTGGCGTGAATAGAAGGTGAATAGAAGGTCACAAGCCGCGACCATCGTTCACAGACTCTGTAAGCTTTCGCTCTATCCTCGCGACCATCGGTCATTATCACGTGATACAGGAGAAATTAAATTATTTTTACGCCTAACCCTCAATTTACGGGCTGTAAAAATCAGACTTCTTAAAGGGTTCTACGAACTTAATTGAAACCTTGTTTATAGATAAGTGAAAGGTGCTTTATACAATATTTACAAAGAAATATTAAATTATTTATATCTACATACGCAGACAGTCACAAGGCGCGAACCCGGTTCACAGAGTCTACCAAGACTATGTACTCTTTCGCTCTATCCCCTCGGCGATCGGACAATATCATGTGATACAGGAGAAATTAAGTTATAGTTACGCTTAAATACAGTGGGCTGTAAACACCAGACTTCATAGAAGGTTCTACGAACGTAATCGGAACCTTGCTTATATATATATATATATATATATATATATATATATATGTATATATATATGTATATATATATATATATATATATATATATGTATATATATATATATATATATATATATATACACAAAGTATTTCCAGATGTTTTGGAAACGACCGTACGCCATACTAGACTTGTTGTTCTAATTCTTTTAACAATTGGAATGTTCTAATTCATTTAATCCTCCTATATATATATATATATATATATATATATATATATATATATATATATATATATATATATATATATATATATATATTAAGAGGTGTACTAAAAGCGAACTTTTAGGAGAGGTAAAACCTATTGTGAAGAGTATACAGCTCAATATCCAGGATAGAGCAGGTAGATATGATAACTTGAATAAATTGCCTTTTTTCGGAATATACCTTGCTCTGAGCAATTGAATTGAATTTTGATTTGGCTTTTGCTTCTCTAATTCCTTTCCATTCTTCTTCATATATATATATATATATATATATATATATATATATATATATATATATATATATAGTACATGTATTGTATTAGTTTCTGTAGATGAAAATCCGTTGAAGCTCAAGTGTTTATAAAAAGTGCTCAATAACAAGTAGAGCTTTTTATAAGTATACATTTTTATTTATACAAACATTATTTGTTACATATGTGCATACATGTTTCGGTTGCACTCTTCGCAGAGAGTCAACCTCATCAGACCAAGGATTCAGAGTAATTAGATGGGTTTGCAGATTTTTTCAGAATAAAATCTTGTTTGGGATTGGTTATTCTCTATTTCTATTTCTTATGAATTGGTATCGGATTGCCTATTTTACTTGTTGACCGTTCTTCAGCCTTTTTTACGACCTAACCATCCCTGTTTTTTATTGCCCTCTTAGCCATGGCTACTTTTCAACCCTATTTGAATTCCCAAATCCCACAAACACATTTATCTTATCTATCAGTAAAATACACACTTATAAACAGATTTAATAGGTACATAAGTACACATAAATAAACAGACATCAATATACACACACATCTAAACATGAATACACACACAGATTCACTTTCAAGCAAAAAATATATTTAAAAGCACGTACTTGCCTATGAATATACTTTTAGTATATAAAGCAGTTTCAATATATAAATTAATTTTAATACAAGAAAAACATCCGCCTGTACAAGTAAATACCTAAGCACCACACCTATATACATACACGAACACACATACACATAAATATAACATATATATACGTATACACATACAGACATGTACATACACCCATGCACATACATACAAGTATACATCCACAACGCGAATATAGATATACATACACATATACACACAATGTATATATATACATATATATATATATATATATATATATATATATATATATACATACAATACCCATGTATACACACGCCTAGACCCCACACACCCATATACATACATATACACATATTTATATATTATATATATATATATTAGTAAAGAGTTCCACTGTATAGAATGCATTTAAATTTTGTAATTGAAACGGTGTTTTTTTTAAACCAGTAAAATGCAGAGGTTTTTTTTAGTTTTAAATAAACTTAATAATTCAAATTTTCCATTCACACAGGAATCTTCATCAGGATAATAGACATTTCTTTTTTCTCCCTTTTCTTTTAAACGACATAGTGTCGCTTGATCGGATGCTCCAGATGTTAATGAAGCTCGTTGTGTACTAATGTCCACAAGTGGTGTGTGCTTTGGTCGCACGTTATAAGTATTAGTAAATATATATATATATATATTCGTTCACTTGTACAACAACAATATGTTTTGATATTACTTTACTCCCAATGAACTATTCCAACAATGTAACTTTCAAAAATTCGACTGCTGAAACAACAACACGAATGGACATATTTGATGTTCTTGAGCTCGTGTTAACAGATTTTTTTTTTACTAAATCATTCGTTTAGTTGTACAACAAAATGTCTTGATATTCATCACTCCTCATCAGCCTTTTCAACTCCTTTCATTTATATTGTTTACTTTCAACTGTCGAACACAAAAATCTTCAGAAAGGACCATGTTTGACGTTCTTGTAACGGCTGTTTTTTTTTCAGCATTCGTTCATTGCTATTTTTGTTTTTTAATTATTTATTTCCACTTTTGACCACTAAAAACTACATCAGAAATACATATATATATATATATTTTTTCTATATAAAAATATATATTTATACTCAATGAGTATACTAGGAGAGATGTCGCCTTTAGTCTTCGTTAAGGCAGGCATCTAAGAGAAGAAAACTCTAATATAAAACTCGCGGTTGAAGTGACTACTAGTCATCGGACTTTTTGTCTGTCACAGAGTTAATAGTAGCGATACTCAGAGAGTGGTCGTCGTGCCGCACAAGCTATCGTCACTATAATCCTCTAGCTGTGCAGGTACTTGTTGAATATGTAATGTTTATGTAGATACCAAATATGGGTGCAGGTTGCTGCATCATAATCCTCACGAGACCTACGGAGGTTGGAGTTTGGTAATTACAGCTAACGTTCTAATCTTGCACTTTGATAACCATGTCACGTGCCCGCTTGGTTGATCGCCAACGATTGCATGTACAGCTAAATCAAACACAGGCAAGAATTAGCTTGAATTATGACATTCCATCCCATCATTAAAAAACCTGTCACACCTGTGATATTGTCTGTAAAAGTATAGCAAGCCTAAAAAAGTCACATCAGCGCATCTCACCGGAATGTCTAACACTAGTATCACATTGTTACGAAAAAAGTGGTCATACTCGAAAATGAGTTGACAACCAATATATATATATATATATATATATATATATATATATATATATATATATATATGTGTGTGTGTGTGTGTGTGTGTGTGTGTATATTTATTTATATTAAGAATGTTTTATATATATTCAAATATAAATTTTATAACATAAAGTAATTATAATAGCTCAATAGTGTAAGGCCAGAGCTATGCTATATTTAATATATTTTATATAATTTTATACCATATTAATGTTATAAAGGACAGATTTACGTCATTTCATAAAACTTATTTTTTTATCCAGCATATATACATATATATATATATATATATATATATATATATATATATATATATATATATATGCTGAATCTTTTTTACACGAACTTTTTATCACTCTCCATTACTTAATATTTTTCAAATGTTGAATTTTGTCTTTTCCACTGCCAACTTATTTATCTATGTAATTCCTCTGATGATAAGATTTCGATCTTTTAAAAGCCTTGGATTATAGAAAGAATAATAAACATAATTTTATTACCGAATATACCTTGCATTGAACAATCGAAGTTCAAATAAATCTGGACATTCGTACATGTTTACTACTCTTCTTTCACCTATCTTTATAATTGCCCTATCTCGTATATTGAGCTTTAACCATTTCACTATATGTTCTATCTACTAAAAGTTTACTCTCTCCATCTCTCTCTCTCTCTCCCTCTCTCTCTCTCTCTCTCTCTCTATATATATATATATATATATGAGTGTTCGTTAACTACCTTTTCTTTAGAGTCTATTAAAACGATAAGCTTGCGTTATTTTGATTTCTAACTGCGTCCAATCATTTCTATAAGAGGTTGTGTCCATCGGTCGGTCAGTTTGTCACGATTGTTTAGAATAGAATTTTCATTGTTTTGTCGCACTTAACTTTGAATAACATTTTTGGATCCTTCTACGAATATTTATATGAGCATCTCTGTATTACGCCCGTTGTTTCGCCGCTCGATCACGCCTCAATTTAGAATAGCTTTTTCGTCCGTCAATCACGCGTACATTTTATTAGATACGTTGAATCATCTCTACAAAAAATGGGTGTTCGTCGGTCTGCCATGTTTAAGTTTAAAAACATCACTTTTATCGTTAAACGCGCAGTTTGAATGGACGCATCTTAAGAAATACTAGTTCTTATACATTTTGTTTCCTTTATCTTATTTGATTGACTGAAATAAATAAATTAAAAAATAAAATGATTCATTGTTTCGGAAAACGTGTTTCTTTAGATCACACATACAAATTGTTGTTTTGTTCGTCGTTTTGTCTCTCGTTTCGTTAATTTGTCGCACTTATGTTTGAAATAGTATTTTCCTTGCCAAATGAGAAGAATAAATGAACGTATCTAACGATATATCTTCTTTTTCACACGAAGAAGTCTCCGAGGAATCATGAAACGATTACGTAATTCTTTTTCATCTGATTGTAATAATATTTTCTGTCCAACGATTTTCAACATTCGCCGTCGCTTTAAAACTGCCGTTTTATTTATGTTTAACTTCCTCCAACCACAGGGGTGTTTCGTACTAGGGTCACTTTATACATCAATATCGCCCGAGGTCTTGCTTGGAAAGAGAGTAACCGTTGTGAGCCACCTCTTGTTCGGGAAGTAATTCACAATATCAATTCACGCCAATTGTCCTCAGTATACAACATCATAACTCTAATGAGAGCTTAACTCTACAAAATGAAATATCTTCTACGACCATAACTTCAGTAGTGTAATCTCTATTTTCGCACACTTTTTACGATAAAAAAATATCTTGTGGCTTGCATTATGTTGTCCTCGTCTTGGTTGTTGTTATTTACACTAAGTGTCGGCCGTTTACTCTCTTGCCTTTTCAAATAATGTCTTTCCATTCACCGCAAACGAGCATAAGAATTAGCTTAAAATTCATGGAACCTGGAATGAATGCATAAAAGTTTAACTCCTAAATTTCCGTCAGGATACTGATTACGATAAACAGCACCTGGGGAAGACCGAAGAGTAGAGCGACACAAATTCTGTGAAGTTAATAAGAACGAAGACTAGAACAACATTCATAAACATGTACATAATATAAATATTAAGTTTTTGCTGAGAAGAATTTTGATGCCTGATATATTTAACTTATCTTTTTGTCTTGTTTTAAGTCATCCATCAACTGATAGTTAAACGTGTTTCATCTAATGACTGATTATATATGCGGCACGTCAAATCTGCATATCGTCCACGGTACTTCACTAACTAGAGAAGTTATGCATTCCCATTGGCAACTATACACAATTGTCTGCGAAGCCATGCTGTTCTCAGAACAAGACCATCAGGTTGTCAATGAGTGCAACGGAAACTACTGTTACTCGGTGAATACCAGGATGTGTGGTCAAAGTTTACTCCTCTAGATCCGCCGTGTTTTGTCTATACCTATGCATATTCACAGGGTAACCTTATGAAGGATGTAGATCCTCACCCCGCAAAGACAGTCATTCACTATGGAGAAGCTATATTTTGCGCATCGCATAGGAATGAGATGTATGGAAACCTGTCGAGGACATCCTAGAATGTTAACTACTCCTCTGCAAACGCTTGACCTTTCACTTATAAAAAGATCAAAGTTCAATCATGACAATCCCTCTCATGGAATGGGTATCCAAACTAGTTTTCCAATATAATTAATATACATCTTTACGTATATAGAACATGAATAATTATACGAATTAATAAATTAAGAAAATTAATGAAAAAAAAACACGACAAACAATTTCAAAAGAAAACATCAATGTACTTTAAACATCAAAGATAAAATTGATGATATAAAAACTGAATGTTTTATATTTTGGCAAAAACAAGAAATCGTCAGATGTCTGTTTCTCATTAAACAATTTGAATAAATTGCTTCAATATCATTTAAAATCACAAAGATCTAAATGTCATCATGAGAATTAGAATATATAAAAAAACTAATGAAAAATATCGCTTTAATTAAGCATATAATATAAAATGTATAATACTATGATATAGATACATGTGACTACTATACTTAATTATATAGTTTTATTATATACATTTGATGAAAATTATATTTTTATATTCTAATAAATCTATTTGAGCTATTCACAGTATATATATATATATATATATATATATATATATATATATATATATATATATAATTATTTATAAATAAATATTATTTTCAAAATAAACCCATATGAACATGTGTTTCATGCCAAACCTGTAAATATCCATATGGGAGGAGACAATTCCTGCCGATTACACGGTTCAACCCATGATACGAAAGTCAATTTTGACTCACTAGCCGAGGCGCGTACAAATGCTCCACCACGCATTGTCTGGAAATGAGTAGTCAATTAACATCTAAATAGAAAACACGGGGGTTATACAGCAAGAAGTCGATATATATATATATATATATATATATATATATATATATATATATATATATATATATATATATATATATATATATCTATATATATATATATATATATATATATATATATATATATATATATATATATGTATATACATACATATGTATGTGTATATATATACATACATATATATGTATATATATACGTATATGTATATATATATACGTATATGTATATATATATATATATATATATACATAAATATATATATTAGTTGTGTAATCAAACGCATGTGTTTTAAGCTCATGGATATTAGGCAATCTTTGGGTTTTAATATGTAATATTACATAACGAGGACCGTGTTTGAGTTGAAAAGTTCGAGTGACACCTTAAAGGTCAAGGTTCCCCAGAATGGAAGTCAACGAAACTACATGACTTCCAGATGGAGGTTTTCTCTCTGTTTTGCTGGCGTGACTTCAAACAGAAAAGAAGTGTCTAGGTGCTTTCTCTAAGAGTGAGTGGGTGTAGCGAGACGAGCTATCCGGCTATCTATATGTCTATCTTTCTTTCTCTCTATCTTTTACGCACATAGAAGTATCCTGTTTCTCTGACGTTTTTCTGTGATTGTTTGTCTTTTTAAAGAACTTTTTTAGAAACATACGCGTCCGAGTAGATTTATCAGCAGTTAAAATAACCTTGGTTCACGACGACGATACGGTTGTATAAAGGTTTATACACGCACCGGCAATTAAAAGTGTAGCAGTACTTAATATAAGGAATTTTTGAATTTAAAACCAATTTGCTTCATACGAGATTTTGTTTTTGTTTGAACTCATTTTAATTTTTACATATTTATATATATTGTAAAGTATATCCCCGAGCAACCCGACATCATCAACAAATTATAACGTATGCACCCCCCCCCACCCGACGAACCAGACACTATCAACTAGTGCGCTAGGGTATGAAGTCAGCTACTGAATAGGAATGATTTTAACTCCTACTCGTGTGATAAAATATCTTTCCTTTTTAAACATTTTCCTGCGTTTTCAAACTCATGGACGTTTTAGCGATAGTACTCTGCGAACTGTTGAACTCATACGAACCTTCCTTTCTTATGACCATCATCATCTCGGGGAAAGGAGACAGGAGAACACCCGTTAGGAAATAAAATTATTTAGTTTTGCGGAGACAGCCGGACGTGATAGATATTCAAAAGTCTGATGACTGATCTATAAGACGATAGGACAAGTCGCTGATAAGAACTAAAAAAGGAAATTTCATTTACCAAAGATATTGACGTTTCAATATGCCTCAGTGGGCAAAACGACAGGACGATATGAGTGAAACGCAACTAAAAACGATGTTATAACATGCCTCTACGAATGGGAAGAAAACACAACAAAATCTAATCGACAATTAAAATTTAACAAGAAAACTCGTCATCTTAAAAAGAACACTGTCAAAAGTCCTTCGGGGTTAGTTCATACCAAGATCACATCGGCAGAGTTCTGCCATTTTTTTAGGATGGCTTGTTCTCCGTTGGTCTTAGGTATGGTCCTGTGCAGTTCTTGGAAGTCCACATTCCCACGGCTTGCCTTCTAGCTCTTAGAGAAGGGGTTAGTTTATTGGTAGTTACCTTAGGTGCCCCTACTGGGGAATGCCGAAGAAGCTGCACAAGCAAGTTTTGTTCCACCACCGTGCTCTTCTTCCAGGGCGCTGGCTTTTCAAATTCCACTTTCCTGACCTTGTGTTTAACTTTCCCGCCATGGGAGGCAGATAAATAATTATATATATATGTTAACTTTATTTACTTTCAGTTCTCATGTCATGTTGATACCTGCTATGGAAATAGTTATTTATTTATTTTATTTTACTAAAGATTGACCACTTATCAAGGCCAAGGAACCACTCGAGGACAAAGGTTAAAGATATCGGTTGGGCGATGAGCACCACCACACGAGGATTAGAAACAACCTGTGGATTAGGCAGAAAATTTATTTGAGAGGAGTTTTTCATCCAAGAGGACGGCTCAACAAGTATTTGCTAACGTTAGACTTGAATACTACTATGTTGTAGTCGGTTGGGAAGCAGCTTAGCAGTATTGTTCCACAGATGGGACGCTCTAGTAAAGTAACTGGGTTAATGGAAGTTTCGCTTTGTCTTTGGTACAAAGATAGAGAGAGAGGGTTAGAGAGAGAGAGAGAGAGAGAGAGACGGTTAGAGAGAGAGAGAGAGAGAGAGAGAGAGATAGAGAGAGAAAGAGAAAGGAAATATCTCTATAGTGGTTATAGCCAGGCGGGTTCATGCTGTGAATGTTCTACAGGGTGGAACGAGAGATTGGAGCAGGTACCATGAACATAACGATATAGTAGAGAGACACTAGCAACATCTCTTTTGTGCTAAAGGGGCTGCAGGGAAGAGAGGAACTCACCCCACGCCATTAGATTGCGAAATCGGTTTTGTATACTGTCAAGGCAAGAAAGAATACACCTTCATTTGATTTTTGTCAGATGTTTTTTTGTATTTCATATTTAGAAAACCCTTCTCCTCAATTGAATTTTCTTTTCTTTTTTTGATTGCTTTCATCCCTAAAAAATAAATATTTATTTAAAAATTGTCCCGTTTTGTGCTTTTTTTCGTTGATTCTTAATTAATATAGACATCAGATTTCTTTTTCTCCGTTACTTAATTCTGTTTTTTAGATTAAATCAATTCAAATTATTACGCACACAATTCATTTCACGATCACAACATATAATTAACGTGAAAATAGTGCTATGCTTCAGCTATTTATCTGTATCGACGATTTGATACACTAAGACGATAACAGAATTAAATAATTTAGTTAAACAATTACAACGAATACGTTTACATTTAAACAAATCGCATTATTTTAACAGTTTATGATTCTTGATCACCTGTGACCTATTTTCCACAAATATCGTGAACAGTTCATATTTTAAAACGACTTTTAAAATTTCAACTTGCCATTCCGTTTTGCTCGCAGCACTTATAGACAAAAGTTGTGATTTCGAACCGCAGCTTAATCGTATTTATTTTGTCTCTGATTTAGTCCTATCTTGAATGATTCAATCAAAATTACAAGAACATAAGAAAGTAATGAGAATCCATATCTCCGCCTGACCACGTAAGTCTTATCTGGCCCTTACTTCTCCATATTATAGGAAGTATTTCCCAAGTCATGCCATGGAAACATTGATAACTAAAAAAACTATTTATCTAATTAGGATGAAATTTTACATGGGAGTTACTGTTATCAAAGAGCATCAGATGCATGCAGTAAATTCAAAAACAAACTCTGAAGCTGAAATTCGGCTAATTTGAGCAAACATTTCTAGGTCAAATATCACAGATATCATTGGCTACCATATAGACCAAGTAGCGAGTCTCAACAATAAAAAGTACCGAAGTCATCGCCAAAAGAGTGAGTTTCCCTTTTTCCGTTACCTTGACCCTTACATTTGATCCAGCTATTCCAAAATGAAATTAGTTCTAAGTTAGACAATGACCGATATTTTTGACCAAAGTAGTGACAAAGTCGATCGAAAAGGTAACAATATTAAGAAACTTTTTTACTTTTACTTTTTTTGTATTCTATGTAGTTTACAAGACGTAGGATTTCGGGCGACGCCGGTTACACCTCAATAAATCTACACTGAATATTTATTTTCTTAGACTCTTATTAACTATATTATATACCTATTCAATATAATATTGTTCTAGTTAATTATGAAGTGAAAAGTTAAAAATAACAAATTCGATGGTAATTATGTGATATAACTTTTACCATTTCATAAGACGTCCAAAAATTTAAAATCAATAATTATCTTCGGTTACGTAATTTTTACGGGCAATGATGAACGCAGTTAAAGTATAAATATAACCGAGAAATACCGGTTCTGGACAGTTAGTATTAGAATAAAATCAGAGGAAAAATACAAAGCTTACAAAAAACTGGTGCGTCGTAACATCAATCAAAGACGCGATTCTGGACTCTATATGTATGGAAAAGTAGTATGGTTAGGCTGTGGCAATTATTTTTGAACTGATCGGTAAGGTCTTTTCAAACACTGTTTCAACACTTTTCAAACACTGTCTAAACACTTTTCAAACACTTTCCAAACATCTATTCTCGTCTCTTGTTCACACGTAGTAGTTCGCTGTTTGGATAGCGACATCCTCTACTTCTTTCTCTTCTTTTTCCTATTAGCTGTAATAATGGAAAGATTTAAAAGAACAACAAATTTACAGCAATGCAGAGCTAGACGAACTGTAATTTCTGATCAACCTCCGTAGGGTCGTGGATATTGATGCCGCTTCCCTGTGACGTAATTACTCGCATAACTTCATATCCTAAACTCTTAAATTTTAAATGGAATTTTCCATTTTTTGTTTAATTTTAACCCTACGTGAACAATTTCCGATTTTAATCTTACCTTTACACACTTGTATCTAAATATTGCTACAGGGAGATGCAATTTAAAACAATGGTTAAACATAATCTTTCTCTAGTTAAATTTTACGAGAAATCTAATAGTGATATTATTTTTGTTTCTTTATTTGACATCCATAAACATCAAAGGCGACGTTTTACTTTAATTTAAATGAACATTTTAGTAATTAAAAAAATCGAGAATAAAAATGGTAATACATCATTTGGGATTGTTAGCAGGAGTACAGAGAGGTCCTTATTTGTTTCAGCGCAACACCTGAAGTGCATTCTAGTACAAATAATATACGAAACCAAACAACACTTTATTGTTTCACTTTTGGATTAAATATTTCTGTGAGAATCAGAAAGTCGCTGCCGAGATCATAAGCAGTCGTGATTTAAAAAGAATAAAGAAAACATTTCAATGGAAATTATTATGTTTTTTTGCTTCAAAGAGTTTAAAATCGCGCATGATGAGCGTATAAATAATATAAAAATACGACTTCGTTAGGAGCTTATTCTGGAAAACAAATCTACATCTTTAAAAGTATGCGCTTTGATGATAAATTTATATGAAAGTTTATTGTAAAACGTCACTCGGGCCTTTTCACATGTTTGATGTTGTTTGCAAATGAGCATCTGCTGAGTAAGTTCGTTAATAAATGGAGGCCCAACAAAGTAATTTAGAATAAAGACATCTTTTTGTATTATAATTGTCTATCTATCTATCTATCTATCTATCTATCTATCTATCTATCTATCTATCTATCTATCTATCTCTCTCTCTCTATCTCTCTCTCGCTCTCTCTCTCTCTTTCTATATATATATATTTAACATAGTTCATCCCAAACAAGGCAGGCCGCCACTGTAGACGTATATATATTTGTTTTGTGTCTTCTATATAATATCATGATTTGTGTATATATTGTTGGATAGCGAAGGTAGCCCGGAGAGAGGGCGCCCTAAAAGGATGGAGACGCCTAAAAGCGGAAGTCGAGACATCACGTGACTTCCGCCCAGAAAGGTGGTTCTGTCTCTTAGCCTGCCGACCAGCCAACTGAACAGTCGCGAGAGACGTCGCAGTCTCCACCAGCCGGAAAGGTGAAGGGGCGAAGACGGTGCGCACAGGTGGTCAAAAGTCGCCTCTCTGTAAATGTTAATGGTATCTCTCCCTCCAATTCCTTCTAGATCTCTTTCTTACTCTCTCGTGCACATATATTTTATTTCTGTCTCTTTGTTGTGTTAAAAAATAAAACTTTGTAAAACCAAACCGGTGTCCACGTGGTTCTCGATCAACAAGCGAAGAACAGGTCCAACAGCGCGAGCATTGACGAAACCAGGGTAACAACAGAAGATGCACGGGCGTGTAATGTTTATGCACCCGCGACAGTAAGCAGTACACAACAATATCAACATACTTCATTTTCTTTTCTATGTAGCCGCTTATCTATGTCTGTAAGTATCTATCTATTTCCTATATACTACCCTTGTTCAATCAATCGATAACGTTGATAAAACCTCTATCTATCTATATATACACATTTCTTTGTCTTGTTCTCTATGTATTGATCTTGTCAAATTTCTTCATCAAACAATGTTCCAATGATAACTAGTTTAGGATTGATTCTAGCATGTTCCTCATTCTTAGAATAAGCTTATTTTTCCTCGAGAAACTCCAACATTGCGACAACTAGCCCATATTCATTCGATATTTTACAACAGCGCATGACTAAAGCTGAGATAACCTCGTACAATAAGGTACTGATCCACTACAATCTGTTTTGTTGATGGATAAATGATAGTGATATTTTCTTGATACATGGCGTACATTCTTCGCTTACTGCTAACTTGAATTATAAAAGCTAGGATTTGAATAATAAAATATCAGAATCATAATTTGAATCCGACTTCTAATGATCACGTAGACCTAAATCAAATTTACAAACTTGGATCAAGTATAAGAACGATTCGAAATCAACATTGCTGCTTTAAAAGAAAATAAGACTGTTCCTGATTTTCATAAATGACCAATAGCTGGAAAATTGCCTCTGTGGTACCAGTCTTCAAGAATTCTAGGAATAGAACCGATCATCAGAACTACCGCCCAATCAGTCTATTCCCGATATTTGCTAACATCATTGAATCTTTAATCAATCTAGCGATAGTCCGGCACTTAGTTAATGCTAAACTTTTTTTTGATCGCCAGTATAGATTTAGACAAGCACGATCTACTGCAGAAATCCTAAGGCCATATCTGTACGCATGTATCATACATTCGATAAGGCAGATAAAGCTAGGGCAAGTGCGCTTGATATATCCAAGGTCTTTGACAAGGTATGGCATAAAGGGCTTCTCCTGAAAATACGCTCACACGGCATTACTGGACAATTACTTAATATAATTAGATCCTTCCTAACCAAAAGAAAGATCCAGGTTGTCCTCGGTGGCTGTTCATCTAAGCAACATGACATAAATGCTGGTGTACCTCAGGGATCTATCATTGGACCTTTATTGTTCCTAATCTTCATAAACGATTTCCCTGATGTCATTGAGACTGAGATAGGAATATTTGCTGACGACACCACGCTCTACTCTCGTCGTGTAGGCAAAACCGACGTGCACATACCTGAGGCAATGGCTAAATCCTTAGAAAATGACCTCCAGTCTGTAATGGATTGGGGTAAATATGAATGATAACTTTTAATGCCGCAAAAGCAAAGCTACTTTACTTCAATAACTAAAAGAAACCTTTTTAACCACTAATTGTCATGACAAATAACACATTACCTGAGAGTTTATCATTCAAACTCCTCGACCTAACTTTCACAGATAACATGAATTGGAATAAATACATTGAAGACATTGCCAAGGCTGCTTCTAAGAAGGTGGGCTCCCTCTACTGTGCTAGTAAACATCTCACACCTGACATTTTCCTATATTTCTACAAAGCCACCATCCGCTCATGCATAGAGTATTGTTGCCACATCTGTGCTGGGGCATCATTCACTAGTCTCTCTCCCTCTCTCTTAGACAAGGTCCAAAAAAGAGTCGCCAACTTAATAGGTCCCGCACTATCCACCAAGCTCCATCCCCTGTCCCATCGTCGCAATGCTGTTTCCTTGTACTTGTTTTACAAGTACTTCGATGAACTTGCTGCTCTGGTGCCCCCACGACGTAAATTCACTAGACCAACCCGACAATCTGCCAAATCCCATCCATTCACTGTGGAGATACCCAGATGCCGAAGAGATTTCTACTCCAAAAGCTTCTTTCCTCGTGCTGCTGGACTTTGGAACTCCCTCCCTGCTCCCTGTTTTCCTGACGGTGCTGACATGCAGACATTTAAAACTAATGTAAACAGACATCTCGCTGCACAGCTCCCAATTTAAGTTTACCCCCCCCCCCCCAAACATTCACCTTTTTTCTCAGTAGCCCCTTACGTCTACAGTGGTGGCCTGCCTTGTTTGGGGTGAACTATGTTAAAAAAAACTATTTGAACTGGATTTTATCATACGAAATAATTACTTTCTTTTCAAGAAAATAAAGAGATCAAAGAAAGAGCAATGGGATGTTATTTTATATATATTTTAACTATGCGTTAATCCATTGGGATTAATAGTAATTTGTATGACACAAATCACTTACACTGATTGAAACACTATTAAGCAGTAGACATACAATTTAGTCATAAGTTTACTGGCGAAGAACTCTGACTATAAAAATAAAAAGGCGAATCTATTTGTTAAAACAATTATTGAAAGGCGATTGGTTTAAAAAAATTGAAAACAATTCGCATTGGAATGTCTATAACGTCAGTCAGTGAACAACATTAATTCAAGTGGAATAATTTAAAGAAGAGTAAATGGGGTTTCTCGTAGACCCCAGCATTAGCATAGAATGGGACATTTGCTGAGACAAGACGAAGCTTCCTAAATAATATCAATTTTACTTACAACTACCCGGGCGTAGATTATCACACAATGCACAACAAAAAACAGTTTTTTATACGATGAGACGAAAAAGGAAAACCCCAATCGAATACTTATTAATTCTTTTATGTATTATCCAGTTATTATTTTACTATTTCTAACTTATAATAAAAATCAAATCAAAACTACACTATCACAACTTATGTAATAGAAATTAAATTCTGTTAAATATTTCATCAGAAAGATCCCAAATATGTATTATAAATTCATTCTTTTATCATTTCATTATCTTCTACAATAATTCGATTTAAAACTTGATTCAATTATTTATTTCAAAGATAAACTACTTTATTAGAAAACATATTTATCTTTTGGGAAGATGTAATGTTTGAGATAATATGTCTTAATAATACGTTTTCCATGTGAGTGAATATATATGTTTTAAAAATTAATCAATTTAATTTTTCCTTGTACACCTTGATAAATAAAAACAAAATGGCTTCACTACAAAGTTCAAAAATACTTTTTAGACAACTAGTGGAAAGAACAATAATGAGAAATACTGATACCATTGAAGCAACATCGGTTATTATATATATTTGTATATTTTTGTTAAGGTAAAATCCCAACTCATAGAATTAGTGAGACGAATATGAAGAAGTATAACTTCTTAGAACTTATCATAGAAACCAACTAAATAATAGTTCAATAACACAAACACTTTCAAGAGGAGCGTTTACAAACTTACACAAAACGCAAAACAAGTTCCAAACCAAAGTATTCTAATAATGAAATACAATTAGGCACAAGACCGGTTAAAGAATAGTAAATAAAAAAAGGAAAGGGTTGGTCTATGTTATCACATCTAAGAAGCATTAGACGCAGGCTATATCGGAGGAACGTATGAGTTGTGTTGTTCGTTTTACTCTAGTCATTAGTGATAAAACATAATAGCAGAATTTGTTTTAAAGAAAAAAGACGAGACACAAAAATGAAAAATAAATTTCCAAACAAATTCATTTTTCTTTTTTACATGACCTTTCATACAAATTACATTCAACGTAAAAAAAAAAATTATTTTCTTTCTTCGTAAAATAATTTAACTATAATACCCCCAAGATAAAACTAGTTATTTACTCCAGGAAGGCACTCTATTTATTCAATGTTAATATTCTTTATGTGGTCCGGAAGAGAAGAACTCAATTTACTTTCTTTTGAACGGTTCACAAACAAAATCTCTATTCTATCCTAGTAGGAATCAGTCATTTGACTTCTCCAGGTTTCGATCACTCCCAGAATAAAAATCTGACTCTCTTATCTGAAAATGTATCGTATTCCTAACTGCTTCTATCTACTAGTTTGTTTGGAAAAACGTACACTAACTTTTAACGCTATTTCATTGTTCTATTCAGATAATGTCTATAAATGTATTAATTTTGTTAAGTCTTAAAAAAGCAACTCAATTTAATGAAGAAATCGCTTTTTGGAAAATTATTTTAATTGATCATACCTGGCCTCCCAGAAAGTTCGTTTGAAATCACTTTTCCTTTTGCAATATGACTGCTAAATTTAAGAAAAGTAGCAGCAGGCAAAATCATCGTAAATCACTATCCATCAGTTCTAAAGAGCAATAAGTAGTTATATACCTCAATTTAACATCAATTAAAGTGACAGAGAGAATACAGCTTCAGAACAGTACTTCAATGATCAATTGACATCGCTAATTGATCAAATCACGGTCTTTCCAAAACTGTCAGTACTTGAAGAACCAACCACTGAAGACATTGAAACAAATATTAATAAGTTTTTCATGAGTAAAGTATGTGATAAAGAATTAAATGACTGCCAAGGAAATGAAAGGAACCACTACATAAAATGTTTATCGAATAATCTCCATCAAATCTGACACTCAAAAATGATTATCTTTTACAAAAATAAAGTATCTAAAAAAGTTCGAAACATCAACAGAGGTGCTTTTAACCTTAGGACGATGTGTTCTCTGGCTTTATTTTGGTGTATAGATCATTTATGTACGGTAATATTTTCGTTAATAATATTGTCCTTGCCATCGATTATATATATATATATATATATATATATATATATATATATATATATATATATATATATATATATATGTATATATATCATAGATCAATGTAACCACAATTACACGCTCAAATCGCGTTCAGAAAATTTCAACATAACAACTGTTTGTGTATGATCGTTTCAGAGACCATATATTCTATTGATATTAGAAATCATGGTCAGCATACGGAGTTGAAAGCAAAAATATATAGACAGCATCAATGGAATATAGATCGATATACCCATTTATACAGCAAATAGAAACGATTAGATACTATTTAGCCTTAAATAAAAGTTTACCAGGCTGGAACTTTAATTCTGGATGTACATGTGGTTCAAAGTAGAAATAGATCTATGCAATATAACAAGTAGGAGGTCGTACCTCAAATGGAAAAATTAAAACAAATAGTGTTTTATGCAATATATAAGAGTTATTATGAGGGAGAATTAGTAACATATATAATCAAACAATGAGAAAATGCTGAGGATTATTAAGTTCAAATATCATTGGTATATGAATTAGCTATAAAAGCTATAGTTATGGGCCTAAATAAAACATTTCTAATAGGTTGAAGTAGTAGAAAAGAAAACTTGAAAGATTGATTTAAGGATAAAGCATATTGGCCACCTACCCACAGAACTATCTAACATAGTGACAGAAGTATAGAACTTGTAATTCAGAAGCTAGGTTATATTTACTATGATCTCAGGGGTAATTTAAACCAAGCTTTCTATTATAAAATACATAACTATTGGAAACTAAGGTAGATGCATTAACCTTAATTGACTCCCTAAATACAAAATTCAACAACAATAATAGTGAAATGTAAAGTATTAATAGAATTAATAAAATAAAAATAATCACTAAGATAGTGGACATTCCGTATGCTTTGGTAGCTAGATTGACTACAATTGATATTAAAAACTCAGCCAGGGGATAGTTATTCCATTCTAAAAGGGAGGGTATCCCAAAATACAACCACCTCTACACCCGAAAAATCCGATCAGCAATAATCCAAAGGAAAGTTATGCGAAAGTTAATATTTAGGGGTTAACAATTAAAAAAGGTTTCATAAAATTTTAAAAATAAATATATTCAAAATCAACTAAATCATTTAAAGAAACGATAAGACGGAAAATTGTCGTCATATTACAATTTAGTATTTTGAAAAATTGAAAGGTAATTAAAAGTTTAAGTAGAAAACACTAACTGTAACTCAAAAGGCTTATACATGTACAATGGAACACGAAGATAATACGTAATTTCAAACATAGATACTATTATATATATATATATATATATATATATATATATATATATATATATATATATATATATATATATATATTTTGGTACAGAACATTTTTTACAACATTCGTACCGTCGGTTTCAAGCACGGAAAGTCTTAGCCATCCGGCTCTCTTCAGCTTCTGTTGTCATATGTTTTGGAAATGTGAAGTCACATGACACTCTCGTTGGGACGCGTTATTTGCTCAGCATGTTGTGTATGTTTGTTTGAATTTAAATTTAGTGTAATGAAACTGTTAAGATTTAAAACCGGAGGATATATATATATATATATATATATATATATATATATATATATATATATATATATATATATATATATATATATATGTACATATATATATATATATATATATATATATGTACATATATATATATATATATATATATATATATATATATATATATATATATATATATATAGACACATATACTATTTAGTAGACATAACACAACATCTGTCTGTCTGTCCGTCTGTCTGTCTGTCTGTCTCTCTCTTTCTCTCTCTCTCTCTCTCTCTCTATATATATATATATATACTTACATACGTATACACACACATAGGTATATATACAGAAAAAACTTAGCTATAAGATAATCACAGACACGATAAATGTTACATCAACATCTTGATAAAAATAGACATATACATATATATATATATATATATATATATATATATATATATATATATATATATATATATATATATATATACACCTACATATATACACTCTTATATACACACACGTATATATATACATATATATATATATACATATATATATATATATATATATGTATATATATATATATATATATATATATATATATATATATATATATATATATATATATATATATATACTTACAAACCTATATGTACATACAAATAAAAACATGTACATATGTACACAAATCAATATCAGGAAGACACAAGCAGATTACACAGACAATCTTATATCATTATGTTAATGAAGAAGTGTAGACATTGTTATTATATATATATATATATATATATATATATATATATATATATATATGTATATATATAATATTATTATTCTTTCAACATAGCTAGCAATATTCAAAACATTGAATGGAAAGAAAAAGCAAAATACAGACCCCTTCTAACTTTTATTTTACAAACTCAGTGGTAGCCGAAACGGGCCATGTAAAAATACCACCATTCTGTAGTTTTGTAATTGAATATTTAAAGTTCCAAGAAGAGTGAACTTTCGGACGATGTGCCTTCTGGCTTTATTCGCGTGTATGCTTAATATATCTACGGCGATCCTTTGCCCACGCCATATAATGAGTCCTTATTCATAATTTAAAACAGTTTTTTGTTTTGCTAGAAACAAGTGCATACGACGAATCCTTTTACTTTAGGTCAGTTCATTTAGTATTCTACTCCTTTCTTTATTGCGTTTAGTCCCTTCTTTCCCTAGTTTCTTCTTTCATCTTTTTCTTTGTCTCTTTCTATAACTCTTCTTTGTTTTCTTTCTTCCGTCGTCCATATAACCGTTAGTCTATTAAATAAGATTGCATCATAAAGGATTTTGAAAGAACGAAACAGCACGAATTTAAAATTATGTAAATTATTTTCTATTGATTGCAAAGATTTATCACTTTTTATGTTTATTGCTGTGTGTGAGTTCAACGCGTGTCGATATAAATTCAGCTACGTTGTTTGAAAACTCGCCATTCTGTTGTGTTGACGCTCTGGTGTCAGGCGAAAAAAATTCTCTGTTTCTTAAAAAAATGTCGGCTCCTGGACTTGTGCTGAATCACATAGAAAGCTTTTCAATTGGTTAATCAATGTTCGATTATTTTAGTTTTATTACAATTTTGGTCATGTGACTTGTATATGCGGACGTAATTGTAAACTATTGTCTGCTGTAACATCCCTTCCCTCTTCTAGTAAGCGTTGCTATTAACAAGAGGAAAATGGTAGAAAGAAAAACAAAAGGAAAAGATGAAACAAACACGAGAAGAAAAGAAACGGCAGTGGTTTATCAGGCCAGAAACTCAGTTTGATATCGCGAGTTTTCCCCACTTTATTTTTTCATTTTTTTTTGTCGTTTGATTTTTTCTTACAAACTCTCTTTTCATTCGCTATCTATTACGCTCCATTCCCTTTCATTTTTAGCCCCCATTAATCAATCTGTCTCTCCCCTTGGCGCCATGATTGCTTTCATTTTTTGTTCTTAATTTTCTATTTCATAGCATTTGATGCTTCTCTTTCTTTCTTGTGTTCATTTCTTTCTTTATGTCTTTCCTTCTTTTGTTTTTAAATACGTCTTTATTTGAATGATGTATTTGTAACTATCCATTTCTTTTCACTTAATTTATTCTTCCAGTCTCCATTTCTTTGCTTTCTTTCTTTCCATTTTTAACTTATATTCGTTTCAAACAATTCATATTGCCACTGAAGCGTTATGTGATTCTGTGATAGGTGCTAGATTCATAAAAGAGGAAGCGAATCAGTTGGGCAGCAAGATGTTTGTTCACATTACATTTAAATATCTGCATGTTAGCATGGTCGATGAAACGGGGAGAGAATTCCGAATGTGAGCGGCCTGAGAAAAGAAGCTACTAGAGTAGAACATTTATCAGCGTCTAGGGATCTATACATTGAAGAGGTGTGATTTTGCTGCGAGTCGAATGGGTCGGGGGTATTTTCGTTGAGGGGATACAAGTAAGTAATTCGGAGCAAATTCCATAGAAGAACTTATAAAACAAGCATAAAGATGCAACAATGCTTCGATGTAACAGTGACTGGCGCTTGGAAGACAGTGCGGCCTATTATGTTAGATACTTTTTTATGCACGCTGTCCAAGAGAGAGAGAGAGAGAGAGAGAGAGAGAGAGAGAGAGAGAGAGAGAGAGGTCAGTATTTGGTGCACAAGCACAGATGTGGCAACAGTGCTCTATGCATTTGCGAATGGTGGCTTTATAGAGACATATGATACTGCATAGGTATTAGAAGTTTTCTAGCCAGGTAGAGGGATCTGCCTTCTTTTCAGCAGATTTGACAGTACTTATTCCAATTCATATTGCCTGAGGAGTTTAAACGTTAGACTCTCAAGAAAAATGCTATCGGCCATGGTAATCGTTGGAAAGAATTCTTATAATTGTTTGAGGAAAGGAGTTTGGTTTTTGGTAGCATTAAATATGACCATCCATTTTGAATGCTTAACTGACCCTTGCCCTCTCAAAATTCTACAACAAATACCTTGCCGAATCTTGCTTCCCTAACAGCTGGAAAATTGTCTCTGTGGTTTTAGTTTTCAATAACTCTGGTGAAAGAACTGACCCGCAAAATTATCACCCCATAAGTCTCCTACCGCTCTTCGCTGAAATCTTAAAATCATTAACCAATCAAGCAATGGATTTTAATGTATCAATTATAACAGAATAATTAACTTCAATACATAAAATGCAATCGGTTTACTTTCTCTTTTTTCTATTAACAAAATAATAAAATTGATACTTTGATACTTTCATGTTAATGTCTTGAATGTCTTGAATGTTACGTAATTAAGTATTCTTTATCTAACTATTTCTTTAGTTTTAAATTAATATTACCCTGTGAGTTTCCTTATTTTGTTCGTGTGTACATTCTTTTTTCTTTTCAATATCTGTCCTTTCAATATCTATCTCATCTTTCGTTTGTAATTACAACCTGAGTCTCTTTTACCTTCTTTTACCATTCTCTGGCGTTTATATTATTTTTAAATATATGTTTCTTCAATGTCTCACTATTCTCTTTTATATCAAATTTGTAATTACAATGCAACACTCTTTCATCTTTTATTTATTTTTTTTACTTCTTACTCGTGTGTGTGTGTGTTTTGGAAGTTTTTACTGACAATTTCGCTGTGTCGGAGTTTTCTTCGTTTTGTCCAGACTTAATGATTTTACGTAATTATAGACTCCGTCATTGTGTTGATTTTTGTATAAAAAACAGACTTGTATATGGCTGATTGTACGAGAGCTGTGGTTCACAATACCAAGATTCCAATTGTAACGTAGTGACATTGCCGCCAGAAATTCTTCGATCCGAACGGAAGCCCATCTTAATTTCGTAGCAGTACACGTTTTATTGACACGTTGTAGCAGCATTATGAGTCGTCGTGGCCGGCGCATAGAAGCTTTATCTCTTTCATTTTGTTGCAGCTGTCGCCGTGATGCGTATTGAGTTGTTTTCCTTCTTTTTCTTCAGCTTGGTAGTTGTCGTAACATAGAAGCGGTTGTAATAGTTATTACTGGTTGAAAAAAAAAACAAAAAACTCACCATACATGTTTTAACATGTCTCTCATTAAAAAAATATTTGTCTTTAAAATTGATCTTAGAATCATTACATGTATACTGTAATATTACAAATTTCTCCGCCTCTCGTGAGAGAGTTGAAGAAGATTTTCTGAAAAAACACATATGTCCTAGTCAACAGTATAGGGCCGAAAAAAAGACTTGACTAGCTTATTTGCAATGTCTTCTTGGAGACTTCCTGTTCATGACTTCATTTCTTTTGAACATGTTAACTTAATTTCTAGTGGAAAATTCTTCTTTCTACCTCACTAGCGGATCACACATTATATTACTTCAAGAAGATAAACTAAATAATGAAAGTTTAATTCTATCATTCGTATTTTATGATAGGTTTTGTTTCATTTACTTAAGATCATATGAGTGTATATTAACAACAAATATAAAGATGCTAGTGAAAACTAACAATTATGAGTTTCATTATTTCGTTTCTTTTCGACAATAAACCAAATGTAAGTAAAAAGAAAAAAACAACTTGAATTTGAATAGAGGTTAACACACACTAATCCTGCAATATTTGAATCTGATTAGGCTGAGTTGGGTTTGTGTGTGGGGTTTATTTACTTGCCCCAGTGTCTCAAGCATGCGACACGTTTAATAAATTACCTCTGGTTCCTATCCATCAAGTTCAAACAGGTAATAAACTATTTTCAAGGCTAGCATGATCTGTTTTAGTTCATCATAAACCCATACATGGAGCGGATCTAAAATCTATCGCCAAATCTGAAGATGAAATTATATGAATATTACAAACAATATGAGAGAAAAGTCGAACGATGGAAACCAATTCAAACCACCGTGTCCGAAATTGAATCTGTTTGAATAAATTATTTTTTGAAAATTAATAGATAATCGATTGCTGGCTGTTATTGATAAAAAGGTTTAGTATAGTATTGTGTAAAAGCTTCAATGCATTATTCAACGTATACTCATATGTGGTTGCTATTTTTTTAAATTGTAAGTGTTGAGAATGATTTTAGAACCTAGTTATTAATCAGTGATTTTCTGTTTGGCATAATAACTTCAGTCAGAAGTGTTTATAAGAAATCGGATGATTTCAATAAAAAATGTATTCATCACGATTTGTTTTGACATCTAAATTGATCATTTAAAACAAGACAGCAAATATGAGTTATCAATTTGCGTAACGGACACACACACACACACACACACACACACATATATATATATATATATATATATATATATATATATATATAAGAGAGAATGGTAGTTTGCTTGAGTAATAAATGTATTAAGAACGCTGAATGCAATACAGAGAGCCGGATCGATGAGAAGCTGGAAAGAACAAAAATAAACAATCGAAGGAGAGAACTTTAAAATTATTTTGAAATCTTATATAAACTGCAAGTATGGTGTTAGCTGTGTATGATGTCCGGATAATTAGAAAACATTTGATATTTCGGGGGAAATATTCCCCTTGTCAAAAAACAGACACAAAAGAAAAGTCCGACTGTGCTGAAGTCACTAAGATGGACGCCAGAAAATAGAAACGAAAATAGGCCATTCCCACAGGTAGAGATTGGAACACTGCAGCAAATAATGAATCAATAAATTTTAAATGATATCATACACATAGATATGGTGTTCGAAAATAATTAAATTAATTAACTGGATATTATATGTTCAGTAATCAACTGTTTGTTTGTAATATAATTTTATTTATATATTTTATTTATATATTTTATTTGTTTGTTTGTTTGTTTTATATAAAAAATCTTATTCATTTATATTTTTAAAATAATTTTTTTGTGATTATCCTATATTCAAGTAATAATATTAATTGTAGGTTTTCTTAAATTAAATTATTAATTTAATGAAATTTGTTACTAATTGTAGGCATTTATAGTCTACATAAAAGTTTTACTTAGGCCTCGATGAAGCTAATAAAATTAAATTTTCAACCGTAAAACAATAAAGGTGGAAAAATGATAACTTTGATAGAGACTTAATTAGATATTATCTGAGAATTAATTCAGAAATTCAGTCGATAAAGGTCTACGCATTATTGTACCTCATGGAAAACACATTTAAGGCAACTTTTTTGAATTTTAATGTTATGTTAAATATTATATATATATATATATATATATATATATATATATATTAATTTTGTTTAAATGTTAAATTTTAAAAATGTATTTAGATGTGGGGGTATAGGGGGTAAATTGATTAATTGATTAGTTAATACAGGGAAAGAGGGGAATTACTCTGATGGGACAATAGGAGTAAATACAATTATATATATATATATATATATATATATATATATATATATATATATATATATATATATATATATATATATATAAAGGAGTTAGGCTACCAACATTTCGAAATCGAAAGACATTTTTTCAAATGGATTTACATATCTGATGAAAGCGGACCACCGCTTGAAACGCGTTATATAAAATTATAAAATGGTAAAACAACAAAATAATAAATAAATGTTGAAAAAAACATTCTACAAATGTTGGTAGCCTTACTCCTTTACATATATACTTTACATATATACTTTTCTCTCGTTGGAACTGCACTAATACTGCACTACCCTCTTTTCTCTGTCTCTCTGTCTCTCTGTCTCTCTCTCTCTCTCTCTATATATATATATATCTATATCTATATCTATATATATATATATATATATATATATATATATATATATATATATATATATATATATATATATAAACTTACTGAACAAAACAAAAAACAAAATATATATGCATTCTACATTAATAATACAATTCAATAAAAGCACAAATTTATATAAGCCATTCAAAGGAAACGCAATACATTTGTAGTGGCGGAGTTCTATTATAACATTGATATACGGCCACAAATGGGTTTACACTTTTGGAATTTGGAATACTAACTAAGAAAATACACATATTGCAGATTTAGACTATAGTCCTGATCGGGACGTGTAAGCGTCAAAACGTATGTTGATCCGTGCAGACTGTTTCTGATGTTCATTTAATTTTACTTATATATATATATATATATATATATATATATATATATATATATATATATATATATATATAACATTGTTCACCCAAGACAAGTCAAGCTGTCACTGTTGACGTAAGGGACTACTGAGAATTAGGGTGAAAGTTTGGGGGTCATCATGAATTGGGAGCTGTGAAGCGAGATGCCTGTTCACTATGGTTTTCAAATTCTGCATGTCGGAAGAGTCGGGGAAACAATGAGCAGGAAAAGATTTCCAAAGGCCAGCTACACGAGGAAATAAGCTATTGGAGTAAAAGGCTCTCCGGCATCTGGGAATCCCCACAGAAAATGGATTGGATTTATCTGATTGTCGGGTTGGTTGTGTATTTACGTCAAGGGAGCACCAGAGCAGCAAGTTCATCGAAGCACGATCCATTGAAATACTTGTAAAACAAGCACCAGGAAGCGGCGATGGGAAAGGTGATTAAGCTTGGTTGATAGTCAGGGACCTATTAGCGACTCTTTTTTTAACCTTGTCTAAGTGGGAGAGACGAGTGGATGATGCACCAGCCCAGGGTTAACTACAATACTCCATGCATGGGTGGATAGTGGTATTGTAGAGATATAGTATGCCAGGCAGGAAATGTTTACTTTCACGGTAGAAGGATCTCACCTTCTTTGCAGCAGCCTTGGCAATGTCGTCAATGTATTTGTTGCAGCTCATGTTACCTGTGAATGTAAGGCCGAAGAGTTTTAACGTCGGACTCTCAGGTCGGGTGTTATTTGACATCACAATCGCCAGTTAAAGAGGTTTCTTGTAGTTGTTGCAGAAAAAAGAGCTTGGTCTTAACAGCATTAAATGTTACCATCCATTTATGACCCCATTCCACTACCTACTGAAGGTTACTTTCTAAGGATTCATAAATTGCCTCGGATATGTGCGCGTCCATTTTTCCCACATGACGAGAGTAGAGCGTGGTGTCGTCAGCAAATATACCCATCTCAAACATAATGTCATCAGGGAGGTCGTTTATTAAAATAAGGAACACTTAAGGTTCAAGGATCGATGTCTAGGGTACACACGCATTTACGTCATGTTATTTGGATGAACGGCCATCGAGGACAACCTGGATCTTTCTTTTAGTTAGGAAGGATCAAATTATATGTGTCCAGTAATACCATATGAATTAATTTTGATGAGAAGTCCTTTATGCCAAACCTTGTCAAAGGCTTTGCATATATCAAGCGATACCGCCCTAGGCTTACCTGCCTTGTCTAGTGTATGATATATGCGTTCAAAAATAACCGTTAGGATATCCGCAGTAGACGGTGCTTGGCTAAATCAATACTGATGGCCAGAAAAAAGTTTAGCATTAACGAATGGCCTGACTATCGCTTAATTGATTAGGAATTCAAAGATATTAGAGAAGATCGGGAGTAGACTGATAGGACGATAATTCTGAGAGTCAGTTCTATCTACAGAATTCTTGAAGACTGGTACAACAGACGCAATTTTCCCGAGAAGTAAGATTCGGCAAGGCATTTTTTGTAAAGTTTGGAGTGGACAGGGTCCACTTTAGTAGAGCATAGTTTTATAACTATTACTGGTATAACATCAGGCCCACATGCTTTCGAAGTGTCAAGGTTTCTATGATGTCCCTGCCATGTGATGGGGTTATGACCAGGTCATCAATTGTGGCTTCAGTTCGCGATGGGAATATAGGGAAGGGTTGGTTTTCTGAGTGTAAAATGAAGATTAAGGCGAAACGCTGGACAAGTAGTTCAGTCTTATCAGTTGCCGTATAAACCACATCATTGTGGTTTGATAGCGGGAGAATTATTGATTGTCCATTGATCACAATAATTTGAGTACCTAGTTTCTGCGACTGAATGCGTTTACTAGTCATCTCACACAACCAGACCATTAGTCGAGACTTGATCTGTGGATGTTGTGGCCTCGGGAAAGCCCACCGGGGATAACTGTAGGGCCCCTTTCCATGCGCGACATGGCACGTACAGCTACCCATGATATTGTACAACTGTTGCAGCCGTTCTAAGCAATACCTAAGAGTTTGGGGTCTTGTATACCAGTCAGAAACAGCAGCAAGACAAGCTGTCTAACCTGTAACTCAACCCATCGAAACAATTGCAACCCAGGCTAGTCATGTGAGACTTAGTGATAAAATTGCTCCCTAAGTTGCCCAGATAAAGAGGTATCCCTGCGCTAGCACCTCTGTGCCTGACTAATAGACTAAAAAGGGGTGCAAAGACCGGGCAATAGGCAGAGCGCATCTACTTCTTAAGCAATTTTAGGTATTGCAATCCGGATATTTTATTCAAGACTTCAGCCTTAGGAAGGTTTGCTTCCACAAGTAGTCTATAGCAACATTTCTAATATCAGAGTTTTCATTCTCCTAGTTGGATGATCTAACGATGTCTACGGGTCCATCACATCGAAGGAGAATGGTATACTAAATATAAGTAACTAACCCTGTGCTGTAAGGTTAATCTAAAGCACACGTTGGCTGGGTCATCTGATTTTAGCCTATGTTATCTCTGTAGTCAGGTATTTCAGTATACACACAGACACAGACGACGCGTGAAAAGAATACATACGACGCATGAAAAGAATACATACGACGCGTGAAAAGAATACATACGACGCGTGAAAGAATACATACGACGCGTGAAAAGAATAATACGACGAGTGAAAAGAATACATACGACGCGTGAAAAGAATACATACGCCGAGTGAAAAGAATACATACGACGCGTGAAAGAATACATACGACGCGTGAAAAGAATACATACGACGCGTGTAAAGAATAATACGACGAGTGAAAAGAATACATACGACGCGTGAAAAGAATAATACGACGAGTGAAAAGAATACATACGACGCGTGAAAAGAATACATACGCCGAGTGAAAAGAATACATACGACGCGTGAAAGAATACATACGACGCGTGAAAAGAATACATACGACGCGTGAAAAGAATACATACGCCGAGTGAAAAGAATACATACGACGCGTGAAAGAATACATACGACGCGTGAAAAGAATACATACGACGCGTGAAAAGAATACATACGACGCGTGAAAAGAATACATACGACGAGTGAAAAAATACATACGACGCGTGAATAAGATATGTAAAACGCAACTCATGAATAAAAATAAGATTACTGCGATAAACCAGTTTGCCATACCAGTAATCACGTACAATTTTGGCATCATAGATTGGCCCCAACAAACCATCAACAGGCTCGATGTAAAAACAAGAAAAAAATTAACACTCTACCGAATCATATACAGGAATCAATGTTGGCCAAGACTGTACTTACCTAGAGGAGAAGGAGGACTGGGACTTTCAGAAATCAACCACCAACATAGAGCCATTATTGTCAGTATTGGACAATATCTGACAAGCTCCATAAACCCGAACCTCACACTGGTACAGGAACATCAAGAAAAAAGAGGTAGCCAAACAACTTCCATAACATATCTAGCCAAGCATTTCGGACAGGGCTGTTTATCAGATGAGGTTGAAACACCAACAAAACCCGCAACAGAGACATCCCCAAAAAGTCGTGAAAAATACACTGAAACATAAAAAAATAGGAGCCTTAAAGAGTGGGCAGAACAAAAACGTGTCACCCACTTTCTTGATGAGATATCCAAAGAGTATATCGACAAAGAAGGTTCTTTGGACTGGCTTAAAAAGGCGCCCTCCATTATGATCAGGAAAGGCTTATAATGGCGGCCCAAGACCAAGGCCTTATGACTAATGCATTTAAAAAGATGTCAGGACTTAGTAATGACAGCAAGTGCAGATTTTGCCACACATAAGTGGAGAGTGTGAATCACTTGATATCAAACTGCAAAATTATGTTAGCAGATGGTAGCTACACAACGCGCCATGATGGCGTGTGCAAATACATACACTGGAACATCTGTAAAAATCTAAACATCCAATATAGCACTAAGTCCTGGGAACATCTAACGGAGAGGACTGTGGGAAACGATAAGTATACTATACTTTATGATTATGTGGTTCCTACATTTACCTACCTAGAAAATGCAGCAGTAAAACCGGACATAGTCATATTAAATAAGGCAGAAAGAGAGGAAACACTGATTTATGGTGAGTCTTCCAAATGACAGTGGCTTAAACAGAGCAGAGAGGGAGAAGGTGACAAAATACCAATGTATGATATGAAGAGAAACTGGAAAATCAAAAGCATCAACATTATCCCGAAGCTAAAGGCCTCATGAAGACAAATTTCAAAAAGTATCTGGAAAGTATTCCCGGAAGACCAAGTACAAAAGAAATCCAAATAATTGCACTTAAGGGAACGGCCAAAATCTTTAAAAGAGCACTCGGTTGGAGCCTCTAAATAGCAGGTGATAGAACACAGACACACACAGACACACACACAGACACACACACACACACGCACACACATATAAGCACACACACACACACACCCACACACACACACATATATATATATATATATATATATATATATATATATATATATATATATATATATATATGTAATGTGTTAGAAGGCAATGCAGAGAGTCAGATAGGTTGTAAGCTGAAAGGAACAAAAATAATAAATCGAAGCAGTGGGAATTACTATTTATTTTTCTTTAAACTTTTACATAACGGCAAGTGTGGTGTCGGCTGTGTGTTGTCCTGATGATGTTTACAAACTATTTAATATTTCGGCAAAATCTCCCCCTTTCCAAAAGTAGACACCAAAAGAAAAATCCGTATGTGTAGAGAATTCACCAAAATGGATGTCAGAGATAGGATTGAAACAAACCAGTCCCGCAGAGAATAGAAATTAATACATTTTTAATTTTATAAAATTATGTATGTAAATTTGTATATATAAATATATATATGTGTATTCAGGCAGCATATATTCCTTGAGACAAATGTTATTGAACAACACGGAGTACTTCTTAAGTTCTTAAGTATTTACAGTTTTCAGACGGACCAGCGAGTACTTTTGTAAAATGTTCGTATGTAAGATGCGTAGGTTTTATGTTCCATTCTTTGTGAGTACTTGCGATCGATTCATTCAATCGTCTTCAGGCGGAGTATTAGTCTGGTTTGTTTATATCTGCTGAGTTCGACGAACGATGCGGAAATGTATGTTTTTATTAAATGTACGCATAAGTGATGGGACGCCGTATGCGAAACATAATCACGTGCAAGGCTCGTGACTAATTAAAAATTACAAACATTTAAAAGCTTAAAAGTAAATTTCTTTTGTCAGCTAAGGATTTGCTAAAGTAAATTACTAAGTTAGGTTCTTTAAAATATTGTTGCTAGACTAGGAATTGATATTTTATATGTACAGTTCTTCATAATATTTTAGTCTTTTTACATAAAGATCATGATATATAATTTTGTGTTGTTGACTAAGAGGTGCGTGAATTTTCACGAATGTTTAATTTTACTTCAGTCGAAGTTCTCAGAAATCAAGGGGCCCCTTCCTGGGGCTAACACTTGATCTCTATATGAGATACATAGATACCCAAATATGCTATTTAAATTCTCCTTTATTTCTCAAACGTTAAGTTAGTAAAAAAGTTAAGAATAATAAATTTATTCTCTCCCCAACTGACCAGTCTAGTATGTCATAGTATATCTTTCTTGTGGTTTGTTGGTCTTACCGGATTCCAGGACAAGAATTCATCTAGTCTGGTGGAGTATCCAGCTACGTGGTGTTACTTGAGGTAACATCACTAGGAGAAGATGCACTATTCCTCGTATGAGCAAGTGTATAGCCGTGCTGAGGGGATCTTATTTGTGCTGTGAATTCTGAATGGGGGCAGTTATGTTCTTTCAAGTGATGGCAGATTGAACTAGAGTCAGAGAGATATAATCCGAGTCTTCAAGAAAATGTAGTAGTCGTGTACATTATGTAAAGTTTTAATATTGTGGTAAATACATTCTTCCAAGGGGCATTGAAACTGATATATTTAGTTGGTTCGTTATTCTAAGTTTTTGGCCTGAGAGGTTTGGAATTTTTTATAATAAATGATAAATCTGATTTTATAATTACTATTGACAATATAAATCAAAAATATAAATTGAGACTACCTTCACAACTTTTTACTTCAGAAAGTAAACTGCACGAAACTTTGTTTCTCTGCTAAACCACTGAGCTTGTCAACTGCTCCTTTGCTGCTGAAGCACTGGGTTATATCAGAGGTGATTACCCATGTATTTTTATACTTGATTTAATTCAGATTTTACTTTTTCAGAGCTGGAAAGTGTGTCATGGTGGTCTGCATCCAAAGCCTATAAATGTGATCATTATTTCAACACAAATATAAAATACTGCTGCAAATTCAACTCGCCATGTTTTTAAATGCTTTTAATATGTTAATTTCTTTGTATTATTATGCATGTAATTATGTGTAATTTAATTGTTTAAATTTTTTTTGATATTTGAATGCTTCATGTCTGTTTTATTCTGAAGGAAAAGAATTGAACATCCATTAAAGTGATTTAAGTAATAATAAACATCATTATACAGGGTGGGCAAAAATAAGGGTCCTATTTTTAAAAATTCATAACTTTTTTATTTATTGATTTTTTTAATTTTTTTAGAATAAGTAAAGGACCCCTTCCGAAGCAAGCATGAGCCGTATTAGCCCTAAGGAACGTACCCTCATTTAGAAAACATTATTTTTGCTTAAACAACTCAAAACAGTGTAAAAAACAATACTTTAGTTTTTGTAAGTTTTAAGAAGTGTTTTTCGGCTAAAATTTGTTTTGTTTATTTCAAAAAATCTCGGAAGGGTCAGTCTACACACACATAAAGTTTGGTGAGTAAAACTTTTATTTTGTGGAAGTTATTCAAATTCAAGTTATTCAAATTTAAAGATAGGACCCTTATTTTGGCCCACCCTGTATTAGTTATGTTTTACCTGTTTTTATTGTTCATAAAGTTATATAAACCAGAAATTTATAATAATTAGTCAACATTTATTGATACTTATACTTGGGTACTCGAGTGCCTAATGCCCCATTAAAATTTTTTTTGTTTACAGATGGTTCGCAACTATCAGAAGAAGACTGCTCATGAAAATGAGCTTGCTCAGTGCATCAAGCTGATGGCAGGATAGGGCTGGGGATTCACGTATGAGGAAGTCAAAGATACTGTAATGCAGTTTATTCAGACCTACAGCATAAATACCCTATTTGTGAATGGTTGTCCAGGGTATGACTGACTACAAGGGATTTTACGCCGCCATCCAGACATAGTGCCTCGTAAGACTGAGCACCTCAGCACTGCTCGTGCAAAGGCAGAGAACCCTGAAGTCATCGCTCACTGGTTTGAGCTTCTGGATAAAATTCTCATAGAGGAGGAGATAAAATATATTTATCCAGTTATTCAACCTAGATGAAACGGGCTTTGCAACGAACCCCCAAAACAGGCACCATTTTAGCAGAAAAGGGATAAAAAAGAGTCGTCAATCAGAGTATTGGGAGTTCGGGAAGAGAACAGATAACACCTAACTGTGCAGCATCTGTTAGTGGCAAGCTACTTCCACCCTATGTTGTCTACAAAGGAGAACACCTTTACAAGGCATGGACACAGGGTGAACCTGAAGGTGCCACCTATATAGTCAGTTCAAAAGTATAGATGGAGGCCCACATGTTTTGGACTGATTTGAAAATATGTTCATGAACCACACTGTGCAGCATCTGTTAGTGGCAAGCTACTTCCACCCTATGTTGTCTACAAAGGAGAACACCTTTACAAGGCATGGACACAGGGTGAACCTGAAGGTGCCACCTATATAGTCAGTTCAAAAGTATAGATGGAGGCCCACATGTTTTGGACTGATTTGAAAATATGTTCATGAACCACACTGTGCAGCATCTGTTAGTGGCAAGCTACTTCCACCCTATGTTGTCTACAAAGGAGAACACCTTTACAAGGCATGGACACAGGGTGAACCTGAAGGTGCCACCTATATAGTCAGTTCAAAAGTATAGATGGAGGCCCCACATGTTTTGGACTGATTTGAAAATATGTTCATGAACCACACTGTGCAGCATCTGTTAGTGGCAAGCTACTTCCACCCTATGTTGTCTACAAAGGAGAACACCTTTACAAGGCATGGACACAGGGTGAACCTGAAGGTGCCACCTATATAGTCAGTTCAAAAGTATAGATGGAGGCCCCACATGTTTTGGACTGATTTGAAAATATGTTCATGAACCACACTGTGCAGCATCTGTTAGTGGCAAGCTACTTCCACCCTATGTTGTCTACAAAGGAGAACACCTTTACAAGGCATGGACACAGGGTGAACCTGAAGGTGCCACCTATATAGTCAGTTCAAAAGTATAGATGGAGGCCCCACATGTTTTGGACTGATTTGAAAATATGTTCATGAACCACACTGTGCAGCATCTGTTAGTGGCAAGCTACTTCCACCCTATGTTGTCTACAAAGGAGAACACCTTTACAAGGCATGGACACAGGGTGAACCTGAAGGTGCCACCTATATAGACAGTTCAAAAGTATAGATGGAGGCCCCACATGTTTTGGACTGATTTGAAAATATGTTCATGAACCACACGCGTGACGTCAGTAACAAGGGAAGATTTCTAGTTTTTGATGGTAATGCATCACACCTCTCTTTGGCCCTTGTAGAAAAGTCAAAAGCAATTAATGTTGTGCTGCTGCGACTTCCGGTTCACATGACACACCACCTTTAGCCACTTGATCGTGTCGTGTTAAGGCCTGTTAAACTCAAGTGACCGTCTATCTTTCTTAAGTTTGCCTGAACTCACACAGGGCCAGTGGGAAAGAAGAGCTTTCCCATAATGTTTAAGGCTCTAATAGTTAAATCCTTTACATTTAAACAATTCAATAAATATATTTTCTTCTCTAATGAACACATGTTAACTGATATTTGTTTAAACAAAGACATCGCAAATATATTTAGCCTATTATAGCCCCCAAAAAACTTTGAAAACGATCTTTTATGCAGATGAAACAGAGTCAGTGAATAAGATGGTGCTTAATACCCCAATTTACCATATATATATATATATATATATATATATATATATATATATATATATATATATATATATATATATATATATATATATGTATATAGGGTAAGGTGCACAATAAGTCATGAACATGATATGCCGTGGTAGACAAAATGTGTGAAATAAAAATAAATTGAAAACAGGTTAAAATGTAGGAGAAAAACAAAAACGAGAGATTTGACCGATTTCGTTCGTATTAACGAACGTCTTCAGTTTTTCTGAAGACGTTCGTTATACGAACGAAACCGGTCAAATCTCTCGTTTTTGTTTTTCTCCTGCATTTTAACCTGTTTTCCGTTTGTCTTTATATATATATATATATATATATATATATATATATATATAAATACACATTGATCTTTATTATAGAGCGAGGGTATATGCAGGGCGATCCAGAACTAATCAAGCAGTAAAATTTTTTTTATTTCAAATAATAACAGATTAAGATAAGTTAACATATGCAAAATATGTATCTTTTATGCGTGTATAAAACAATTATATCCATTTTTCTATCCTTACAAATTCAGATTTGTGAAGGAGAAAAAGATGAAAGTTTTGAAGTGAACTTCAACATAAACAAAATCGATACCAACCAAACGAAGAACATATGGAGAAAACAATACTCGACATAAGATAAACCATCAATGCATAAGGCGGGAAAGAAAACAGCGGGAGAGAACAAAAGCAAAAAGGCAACTAGAACAACAACAGCAAAATCGTTTTTTTCCTATTCGAATTTTGGCCTAAGAGGAGAAACGATTTCGCTTCGCCTACTCACGATGCATAAACCGAATGAGAAAGACAGATTTTCTTTGTTTTTCGAAAATTTCTGTAACATTCCATTTACGCTGCAATTTAAATAAAAAAAGCAAATCAAAATTTAAAATTAAAGAATAAAGAATTAAAAAAGCAACAACAAAAACAAATAACTAATAATAGCACTTCATCCATCAAATTCTAACCTCAAAGACCGTTGGCCCCAAATTATTAACTACTTTCGCATTATTTCATTATCAGACAACTACGAATTGAAGAAAGCTAAAATTTAAGAAGCAAAATATAAATAACTAAAAATCAGTGATAGTTTTGAAATGAAGATTTCCCTCAAAGGGAAATAATCCTATCAGGTTTCATTATCTCTTCTATTTCGATTTTACTCGGCGAACACGATATATTATTGATGTATCATTTATACCAGACTAGGAAGTTACTATAAAATTATGAACAAATAGAACAATGAAAATAACTTTTAATGCAGCTTTTCTCCAGCAGTAACGGAAGTTTCTTCAACGGGAGTAAAAAAGACCTTACGATAATCCTGTACATTCAAATACCGTCGGAATATATTTAATTATTAACACATCACTCAATAAGTCCTAGGTCTGACATATAGATGGAGCAAGTAAAAATCCATATTATTTTATACAGTACTTTCAAATAACACGTGCCAAAATCTGAGCCCAATCGGATTATTAGTTTACAAATTACAGTTATTAAAGTGAAGCTACTGTTGCAAATTTTCAAAACAATGGACAAATCTGAATATCGTGTGTTGATAAAGCATTGCTTTCTGATGGGAAATCATACTGTTCAAGCAAGCAATGGCTTGATAAGTGTTATTCGGACTTAGTTCCATTGGAAACAATAGTTTAGCGATTGTATGCTGGCTTTTAACACGATCGTACAAACAAAAATGATGCTGAATGCTCAGATCCCTCAAATTCTACAATTGTCCCGGAAAACATTAAAGCAGTCCCCAAACATGTTTTGACTAATAATAAATTTAAATTGTGTGAGATAGCAGATAAATTGAACGTATACCAAAGCAGTGTATTTACCATTTTGCACAAACATTTGTCAAGAAGAAAGCTATGTTCAAACTGGGTGCCGCGTTTACTCACAGTTATAAAAGCAAACACACGATTCAATGTATTTTGTCATCAATATGTGACAGTGGGTAAAACATTGATCCACCATTTCACCCCTGGGTTAAATAAGCAGTCATCTTAGTGGACAGAAGCAGGTGAAAGCCGTCCAAAGCGACCAAACACGCTAAAATCGACAGGAAAGGTTTTGTCCTATGTATTTTGGAATGCGCAAGGAATTTTGTTCATCGATTACGTTAAGAAAGGAAGAACCATCAATAACGGATATTATATAACATTATTAGTGCGTTTGAAGGAAATAAAACGACTAAAAACGGTCTTCAAATGAATAAGAAAAAAGTGCTTTTTCACTAAGACAAGGCATCGTGTCACAAGTCGATCGCAACGATGGCAAAACTACATTAATTGCATTCTAAATATTTATCCCACCCACCATATTCTTCAGATTGGCCCCCAGTGACTACCGGATGTTTTCAGACTTTATAAGTATGTCCCAGGGAAAGAGATTTGACTACAATGAGGTAGTGATATCGCAAAGTGAGGCACATTTTGTAGGCCGAAGAAAATTCGTACTACAAAAAAAAACCTCGGATCGTTAGAGAAGCGTTGGAACCAGTGTGTCACCCTAGAAAGAGAATTTTGATGAATTAAGTTTAATTTTGCTTAAAAGTTATCGTTTTATTAGTTAGAACCGGGACTTATTGAGTGATGTGTTAATTAATAAAATTTGCTCACCCATTTACATATTACTCTGATAAGAATATTTATTCCATTTAGCTCTCACTCAGTTTTAATTATTTATTTAATTTAATTTGTGTTTATTTTCAAATAAGCAATTGCACGCTGACATACAATTGCATGCACATTTAAACAAGCTTATAACTCACAAGAGCAGGCATCAAAAAATGTTTGAATATACATATATACAACAATATAATTGTTTGAATAACGTCTGCCTCATATATCCATCTGATAGCGGAATACTGCGAAAATAGTTAATAAAGTCGGAGCAAAAGTCTCTGAGGTTAGACTTTGATGGATAAAGTGTTATTATCGGTGATTTTATTTTTTTGTTTGTTGCTTTTTATTTTTTACTTTTAAATGTTCGATTTGTTTTTATATACTGTTGTGATTTGAATTGCAAAGTAAATTATACATACGCGAAAAAGCATTGCGTTAGTTCTAAACCAGTCAGTATGCATACAATCGACACAAGGAAGACGGTATTTTTTTGACACAACAAACAAAAGTTCATGTTGACGTGGATGGAGTAAGAAACAGCAAGGCAAAACTACAGATACAAACAGGCAAACAGGCAGACACATCAAATATATTTAATACTCAAATGCAATTTGATATGAGAGAACAAGTCACAGACAAATCATAGAGGGTCATAGAAAATTTTGATACTAATATACATAAAAAAACGAACACATATCTGTACATTAATAAGATTAAGTTTGTTAATATGTGTATATATGTGTATGTACAGGATTCATTCCTAAACTAATTAACAGACCATTATGAATTTTTGGAACGCAGCTGATAGGCGAATGAAGACATAATGTGAGCTATATTTGGTCTAAGTTTTTTATGCAAAGGAGCTAAAAAGGGAGTGAAATCCTTTCGTAAAAATTCAGATACATTCAATTTTTGAACAATAGGTGTTAGATCAATGAATAAATATTCCCCAAATTTCAGTTACTTTGGGGTATTTTAAAGTTTTTTTAGGGAGGGAGTACACTAGGTTAACAACTCCCATTTGAAAATTCAAATATTTCGAAATTTTATTAAATTTGATCCAGTCATTAGACACCAATTAAGCAAGATTCCCTGAGTTTCAATTTCTTTCTATAGACCCCTCAAACTTAAGCCTTAAATTTTAGACATATTTTAGAATCAAATCATATAATGGATTTTGATCAAAATTGGAATAAGGATTCTAGAAATAAGGTTTAGTAGAATTATGTCTTGATTGTTATCTTCGTAAGGGGACATAAAAGTGGTGCAATATTGTTCTGTTCAGGTAACAGGTATTTTTCTAGTATTCCTTTTTTGGATGAATTAATTCTATATTAATGTTCTCAAAATAAGATACACACAGCCAAAATTACACTAAAAAACAAGACTATTTAAATTGAAATCATCCAATTGAAAATCTCCCTTACCCCTTATTTTTTAGTAGATTTTGGCCTTCGTATGTGTTGAGAATTGAATCAATGAAGGCGTTGTCTTTAAAATGGCATCGTGGCTGAAATAAGATAATCTAAAGAAAACCAGTCGAAAGCTTCATTAGCAAATAATTAAGCGCAATTATAATATTTTAAGGAAAGTGGTCTGATAGTCTCCAGTGCATATTAAAGATTACTGCATATAATAACTAACCAGGGGCAATTTACTTCCCTTTATAAACATCTTCTAATTTAAATCATGCATAGATTTGACATGTTAATTAAAGCTGTATTTTAACCCCTAAAACAATTAGAACAACAACGACGACAATGACGACGACAATGACGACGACGACGACGATGACAATGATGATAATAGGAATGATGATGATGATTTTCTTTTTGTTGTTAAGTAAGTTGGACTTCTGCATAGCGCTCACGAAGATTGTGTCTAACGATTGTATAGTCAAATGAAGTGCACATCGTTGGTTGCAGCTATTCGTTAATCTGCAGTATTGCAGGTTCTATCTCCGATAACAAGAGCAGCAAGGCTCAGCGGTTGCATACAAAGTCGGGGAAGGTTTGGCTTAGAACATTAAAACGGAAGGGCGCAGAATCGGTATTGCCACTTTCACTTCATTGATTTGCGGTTCTGTTACTGACACGTTACTGCTTGCCACACGCAGTGGAAGAAACGACCAGAGATCTGAGACTATTAAGTTAGCGCCGCCCCTTACCACGGTGAGGAAGGGTCAGACTTTAGGGTGGGGGTGATAGTGATGGCAGGAAGAACATCGGTACCGCCGCGATCGGTCGATCAGTGAATAAATCGGCAAGTAAAAGGTTTTCATAATAGCGCCATTGTTAACTTTTGATTTTTTCGACTTGCAATAATCATAATCATTAATTAGATCGGCAACGTTTTTAATAGATAGTAAAGTAGTATTTTTGTAATGAGAAAAAGTAGAATTGAATTCAAAATCCAGCGTGATGCAATGGAGGTATAATAAATGGATAAGAAAGCGTCATGTGCTTTACGGACAACAACGAGATTGATCAACCGTTGAAGAAGGGAAAATAGAGCGAAGATAATTTGTACATGAAAAATGTCATTATTATGTAATTGTTAACCTTTCATTATTTCGATTCGTAATAATAAAACATGTCAGTAATTACATTTTTAACAAATTAGTAATTGCGTTTTTTTTTTTATTGATAACGAGTTTAGTAAATTCGTATGTTTTTTTTATAAGGAAGTATTACAACGTGGTCCTCTTTGATTACAACTTGGTCTTCAAGTCCAATCAATGCTAACAAATTCTTGTTAAAATCGCCCCATAAGCAATACAGTCATAGCATTGATCAATGTTAGAACTGTTTTTCTCATCTTTCAACTGACAATCATTTTAGTCTCATTAACCCTTATCCTCGAGTAGCTTTTGGACTTGATAAGGGGTGACTCAATCGTAAAAAAACATGTAGGACTTAATTCTAAAAGAAATTAAAACTATTTCTCTATATACATAGGCAAATAAATAATAAGACTTTTGTTGTGTTACAAAATAAAAAACAAATATAATATATATAATAATAATATATATATGCAGGGTGGTCGCTAAAAAAGCGGGAAATTTGAGGCTGTAAATTTTATTGTATGAATTTTATTTTGTTTAAATTTTATTGAGTCTAGCTTATTCACTTCTTCGATTGGCACGGATGACATTCTGAGCATCTGTATGATATTAGTCTTTGAAAAACTTTATAGGTTATTCTTTGTAAAAATAAATTATCGTTCGACAAATTTCCCGCTATTCTAGCGACTACCCTGATAGCCTAAGACAAGAAAAATATAGCCACAGCTTAAATATAAACAAAATCCTGTCCAATTCACAGAACCAAGTTTTCCTCTTCGTTCCAATACCTTCCCAAGAACTCCCTCCCCGGAGGAAATGGTATAAAAAGCTATATTTAGCATATAAAAGCCTGAAGCAAATTTATTGGTTCAAAATTTGACATTGCCAGAGCGAACAGGACTTTCTACTAAGTTCACCAAATCATTAAGATTTTAGACTTAAAATAATGTTATCAATGTTCGGGCAACTATTACTAGTTGATCGTATCAGCTCTATTTCTTTCTTTAGGGGAACTGGTGACCGGCCAAATACAATATGGCTCATTAAAAAGTAAACTAGCTCTTTATTTGTTTTAATAAGAAAGAAGTTGGGTTGACTTCTAAAAACCAGCGTGATTCAATAGAGTTATAATACGTGGAGCAGAAGGCACCGTATGCTGCATCGGCACGTCGGGATCAGTAAAACGATGAAGAGCAGGAATATAGATTGCAGAAAATATATGAATAAACAAATTTTATTATTATATAGTTGTTTACATTCGATTGTTTTGACCCGCAATATTCAATCCAAATGATTAATTGAATCGCTAAATAATTTTTGTGTCAACCCAAAACTTACTTACACGCGTAAATAAGTTATTAATGATAGATGCCCGACCGAGTATCAAGATCAGTTCTCCCATAAAACATTATCAGCAAGAACTCGTCTTGATTCCAACACTGGAAAGAAGTACCTTTCTTCGCTGTTCATGAAAGTTCAGTATGACTTTAGGTGCTAAAGTTATACTGAACTTTCATGAACAGAGTTTCTTTCCAAGAATTTCCCACCTGTGGAACACATTCCAGTGGGAATATTTCCTTACACACTACAAAATAGTAATTTTCAAGTCCAATGTCAACAAATATCTGTCGAGTGGTCCTGTGAATTAATAATCATAGTTTGTCAATCCTTTCATAGTAATGTTCCATCACCCAATTGAAAATCTCTTTTACCCTTATCCTTGAGTGGATTTTAGACTTGGTATGTGGTGAACCATTAGTATAAAAAGGGTTAATGTCGTTTTAATGGAACATGTTTACATAAAAAAATTCAAAAGTTCTTTTGAAGTATCTCACAAAATATATAAATGATTAAAAAATCTAAAAATAAAAGACTGCAATATCAGTCTATCTTCAAACATGGAAGATGCACATGCCAAGTGATAGAGATTTACCTCGTCAAAGAGTCTGTTCTTCTTCGAGACTAGTTGATCTACCAATACTTTATAGTACAGACTACCTTACTAGTTTACCGATAGTCGGAGGTGAGGCAAAATAGATTCATATAAAGCTTGGGTGTATTAAAGAAGCACTTAAATAGTCTGAAAATAGAACAGGAAATAGAACAGTCAACTGTTCTCGCAAGTAAACGTTAACAAACACTATTCTTATCTTTATCCGACACACGTGTACACACACACACAAACGCACACATACATAAAAATACATATAAGCGTCTTAGTATCTCCAAGTCCAGTGTCCACGCAGGTAAACACTGCACAGCAACTACTTTCTATCGCTCCGTCTCCTTCTGGTTCACGCATACACAAGCGCCAGATTCCTTTTTTGTGTCGATATCTCATTCTGTCCGTTTCCAGATGTGTTCCATATTTAGCCAGGCGGAAGTACATGTCATTCAAGTTGTTTCTCGGGCATGCACACACCGATTTTCTTCTCCTCTGTTAATCTCTCCACAGATATCTCTCTATTGGTAGCTGGAAAAGATAATCGTTAACTTATTACAGATGATGCAATATGACAGCTGAATCTATAGATTATTGTCATGTTGCACTCATGTCAGGCGCTCTTATTCTGAACTTTTAGCCTTGCCTGGAGTGTGCGGCCTGTCCGTGTTAAAGGCGCCGATTCTTGTTTGTTCACTAGATGGGAGCAATAGAAAAATGATTTTATCAGTACATACGGCTCTTTAGTAACTAGTATGCCACTCAGTAGAGCGTATACTATAGCCATTGCCTTTTATTTTTTTCAGTCTTTATACCAAACAACTCAGAGCCGTAAACCATTGTTGGAATATAAGTTGTTTTGTTTTACAACCCATATATTAGACCTTTATCCAAAACATATCTATCATCAGAACGAATAATAGAGGAAGTTAAAACAAAGTACAATTTACACATTTATTTACAGTTAACATTTATAAAGAGCAGCCACATAACGTCATACAAAACATAAATAGCATTCGTTTTTATTGCATTCTTAAAGATAGGAACATAGATAACCGTAGAACGCAGATACTACGGGGTCCTCATGTGAGACGTCCAGCGTGATTAATTCTGGATACTATTTGACCTATTTTGGACAAAACAAAGGGAAACAACTCAGAGGTGTCGAGAACCGATGCACCACCAGGATTGGTTCCCTACACCATAATTCAAGTTTACTGACTTTGTAACAGGCAATAAAACAATTCACATCAAATGAGATTCCCATACGGAACGGGGACTACTCTTCTTTAAAATCACATTTTAATAAGTTAATGTCGAGAACAATCAATATTTAATATTTATTGAAATCTAGGACTTCTGATCTAGTCACTTGAAGGGTTCAGTTACAGAAAACCCTATGGAATGAAACAGGGGCTTTATGAACTAAGAAACAAACAGAAACAATACACAAACAGTAACAATGTAAATGAGGGACGTAAATAGCAGAATCATCGATAGCATGGTACATAAGAATACGAGAGACAATCACGAATTGGAAGAACTTTCACAGCATCGGAGAATACGACAGACGTCAACACGACCATATGTTCAAAACTCTTTCTCTTGATTTGCTTATTTGAATCCATTATATCACATTGTGAACATTCAAATGCTGCCAGTGATTGGCAAGTGAAACATCGCATTTGCATAGCCGGCGATAAGGATTCCGTTACTACCTCGATTATGTCTTTGCATCCAAACCTTATAAGGTTCGTTCCAACTTCGCTCGTGTTGGAAAAATCACCGTTCTTATACTACAAAGGACGGACACAACATACAAGACGACGACGCTTGTCTCGAACAGAAGCAGTGGACAATTAATTTTTTTATCAGCTTCACTATATTTATATAACAAGTTTAAGTAGGAATACTACAAACTTATTATTAGGATTTACTTTTAATTGGAGAGTATTATGTATATTTAGAAAGATGATAGAATTTTGCAGAGGTGTTTTATTTGCGTTTATACTGAATCTCGACAACTGTTATGGATTAGATGTCAATGTGAGTTACTTTAAAACATAAAGAGAAGACGTTCACCAATTCATCTAGATTACCAAGTCATCTTGTTTATCAAGTCTTAATAATAGTAAGAGCTATGATATAATGACATAATTAACAGTTAAAGGTTCAATAGAATAAACTTACTCTTGTGGATTTAATATTTTCTTTCTCTTCCGATTCATAATTAATTCCCTATTTACTTGCCTCCCCACGAGCGGAAAGTTAGGCACAAGGTCGGTTTTTTATGTGGGAAATTTGCAGCTCCACAAAAAGGGGGCACTCTGGATGGGACAAACATAAAAATTGCTCGAGTCAAGAGGGTTCCGTCTCATACGACCGAGGAAGAACAGATACTACATCCCGATCCCAGCTCAAAAGCCCAGGCTTATCTGCTATGTTATTTGGATCAGCATCAAGCTGTACAGAAAAATGTACATAGTCGCCTTAAACATATATGAAATGTTTCCATCAATATCTATGTCTAAAAACGTACTGTGTTCGTATGCTAACAAAAGTCACTGAAAACAAACGCTGGCTTTATATCGAAAACGTCAAATAAAATTGATTTAAAAAAATAATTCTAACTCATTCTGACGAATTTCATTCTGAATTAATCTCGGTTGATTTAGTTGTGTTGACGTGTTGCTTACATTATCCCTAATCTTTAATCCGTGTCACTTGTGTTTTCTGCTACACCGGTGGCCAAATAAATGACAGGAGAAGATTGAATATTTCATATTTTTATATCCTGTGATTGTCGGTACTCTACACCAATATACCCATACTTACCAATCACCGCATTGGGTAACATTGTGAGATACGCTAAACCACGCTTGGCTTTGTTTATTTCAAAGTCACAGGAGAACGTCCCTCCCTTTTCTACGTATGGTGTTACAGTCCCGCGTATTCTCGAAAAGGTCCCGGGTCCTTACATTATCCCTATATAACATAACAATTTATTTCAAATAAGTAAGTGATACATTTTCATGAAGAAACATGAATCATTATTATACCTTTCTACTCACTCCCTTCTCCAATCGCCTGTTACCCCCACACTAACTGTCTTTTCGCCTTCCCTCCTCTATCTGATCTCTTCCCCTCTATCGTCATATTATGAACGATACTAATTCAAAGAAAAAGGAAAAATGGATTTGCCTTCAATTTTAAGATAAATAAAAAAAATTACGTCAAATACCAACGATCTTATTGTAGTTTAGCGACCCTAAAATGACGCGTCTGTAATGGAGTAACACGATATTGTATGTAGAATCCACTGTTTTCTCTTCTTACTATGAGTTTCGAAACATGTCGATTCCTTAGACTCCAGTTCGGGTTTCCTACAAACCATTTTCATCAGGATAACAGTTAAACCATGGAAATGCGACAGTGTGTGGGTTCTACAAATGATTCAATACATTAGGTTATTGGTGGGTTTCATAGGATGCTAGATTGAATAACATATACAAGTCAATGATCGGATCAATAACTTCTAGAAAAAAGAATAACTGCAAGTAATTGAATTGCAGGCAAACACAAAGGGAAGACCTTATGACTCACTCATAGTCCGTACCAGCCGCTCGATAAGAAATAATTTATACCTTGTGTTCTATCAAATAAACAGAGACAACCAAGAAGATTAGAAATAAATACCCGCAAAGAACGAGTAAACCTTTTGAAAGTAATTCATATAGTAGAAATCAAATAAAAGGAATTAATACTTGGACAGACTCCCAAGTAAATGGAGATTTCATAAATTTGACAAAACGAGAACTCGGGTAACTGGACTAAAAATACAAAAAATAATGACCATGTACAATGTACTGCATCCGAATGACGATACTGACAGACTCTATATAAAAAGGAGAGAAGGGGGGGGGGGACTGTAAGTATTGAAGACTACGTTGAGGATGCGATGAAAGGACGAGAAAAATACATACAAGAAAATACAGAAAAACTAATAAAAACTACCAAAAAGCATAACAATATATAAAGAGCACCTAAAGCGGTACCCATTTAAAAACAACTGATTTTTAAATTTTAATCTGTGCTATTATTTGTTTTTAATGGATGGAGATTAAGTCATTCAGGATTCTCTCTAAAAAGCGATAGTTGCAGAAGGCAAGTACTTTTGGCCTTCAGAAGAAATCGGTGAACTCATATCGCATCATGCCTACAAAACATCCTCTGTTCGCTGACCTTTTAATTTTATTTTCTGGTTTGTTTTTTTGCTTGTTGATTTGACACTGTCTGGTTCTCTAATCAATGTGTTGCACATGCGCAGGGAAGATTTCGTTTTTTCTTGTCTTCCTTTCCATTCCGGCCGACGAATGTCAAGATACATTTCGCCTGCTCGAAAAAGCTGTCAAATATCAACTTCGAAAGTTTCTTCCTTTTACTCTTTCTAAATTAGTTTCCTTTCCTTTTCTACTTATATATATATATATATATATATATATATATATATATATATATATATTGCGAAATACAAGAGAGGAAGTATATATATATATATATATATATATAAATTAGGAAAGTTCATTTTATAAAGCATCTTTTGAAAGTTAATATAAATATAGAGGCAAAAATGCCTTCAAAAACCATGTATTAGATGCGAGTAATTAAATCAAAATCAAAATCAAAATATATATATGACTATGATATATGTATATACAAATATAGATATAGATACATTTTTGCGATTCAACACATGTTTCAAAATAAGTTTCAAATAAAGAGCATGCATGAAGGTATTATCGTAGTTTACAGCTGTTTCAAGGTAGCGTTTATTTTAAGTCAAACAATGGTGGATAAAAATTATAAATGCTGAATCTCAAATCAATTTGTTTAATCAGAATTTTTTAAAGTGCTATACAAAATAAACACATTCAATATACATGCCCCCAAACAGAACTAAATCACAAAAATGTATGTGGGTTATATTTAGTTTAAATTGGTTTTTGGCAACGCCGGTAAAAGCAAGTTGAAAACCCTTCGGGAAACCTAAAATTTCGCCTACTTTTGTGAAATTTTGAAAATAGCTCAATTAATAAATACATCAATTAATATTTCTCAAATTCCAATTTCTCTCTGTATTAGAGATGAATGAAGAAATATTCTCCAAATTGAAGTTTTTTGGAGTATTTTAAAGGTGTTTTTTATGGACCATAATATGGGCACAGCGTCCTATTTGAAAATCCAAATATTTCAGATTTACATTAAATTTGATCCACTGTTATTAGAAACCATATAAGCAAAATTCACTGAACTTTTAATTTATTTTTAATGCTCCTTATGCTTAAGCCTGAAATTTCAAACATTTTCCAGAGTCAAAATAAATGTTGACCAAAATTGGAATAAGGATTTTAGACAGAAAGTTCAACATCATTATCTATTAATTTCTATCATCCGAAAAAGTAATAAATGTGATGCAAAACTGTTTTAGCCGGAAATTTATTTTACCTATCCTGGAACACAGTATTCTTCGAGTATAATATATATATATATATATATATATATATATATATATATATATATATATATATATATATATATATATATATATATATATTAATTTAGAAGGAAAAGTGAGAAGACCTAAAACCCAAGGTTTCGCCCAGCTGTTGCGTAAAAAAGCTAATTATACCGTTAGATTTATTTTATCTTTTTATTTGTCATATACACATATATATGGGGTAAGGTACACGATGATTCATGAAAAAGAAATGTCGTGGTGGACAAAATGTGTGAAAAAATGACAAACGGAAAACAAGTTAAAGTGCAGTTTGAAAGTTAAAGTGCACTTTAACTTGTTTTCCGTTTGTCATTTTTACACACACACACACACACACACACACACACACACACACACACACACACACATATATATATATATATATATATATAAAGAGCATCTAAACACCCACATTTCTTCCTTCCATAAACACTTAATATCAGTGTTATTAATTAGTGTCCGCATCCTCAACTCTGTCCGCAATATAGGTCAGCTTCGAATTTCGGAAGCTATCCTAATCTCTAAATTTCGCCCTGCCTTGAATAACAGATTCGAGTTGCATCTCCCTTCATCCTCTGATTCTTACATCCTCACACTCCCACCTCCTCACACTACCACCCACAACTTACTTTTTTTTTTTTTTTTTTATAATCCTCCCCCTTCCCATAATCTCTTCTTATTCCCCCCCTTCCTCTGCTAATAAAAAAAAAAAAAGAAAAAAGGTCCCATCCTTGGCTTTTATCCACTTCACAACTCAAATCCCTTCTCAAGTTTCCAATCTCATTTCTAAAGTCTGAATATATTATTTAGAATAAGTTATCTCCCTTTGACAGTGAATTTAAATTTAGATTTGAAGAGAATAAATGAAAAAAAAAAAAAAATAAAAAAAATAAAGATTGATGAGTCATGTAAAATGAAACATAATAAAATTTAAAAAATTGGTATATTACTAAACTAATGTTTATAATGTTTTAACCTTAGTTATATGATTGCTTAATGGAATTTTGACGTTTTCTGCGTTCCTACTGCCAATTGTTTTCCCCTGTATTACGATGATCTGACACCGGTTTTTTTTTTTTCCGTTTTTCCGACCCTCTCGGTCTTATATTGTTGTCTTCTGATAATGAAAGTTGTTCTTTCGAAAATTTAAGATTACGCTTTGCCGATCTGTTACTTACCAAAAAAAAAAATACTATTTGGTATTTAATCAGTTTTCGTGAAATTATTAATAAATCGTTTTGAGTTTCAATTTCTCCCTGCGTTTATTTCTTTTCACTTTTCCATCTCACGGCAACCACATCGCATTGCTATAGCCTTGGACGACTAATTTACACTTACATTTACCAGCAATGCTTCAAGCAAACTACAATCTCCTTTTATATATATATATATATATATATATATATATATATATATATATATATAATTAATCAAGTTCAAATATATTAACAAAATAAATTTTAACACCAATATTTTTCAAAAGATCCCAATTCAGAGTAGAGCATTTATAAAATTAAATAAAACTGGTAAAATCGACGCTAATCAATTCTCGCTCGAAGTATTTACATATTTTCGAGACTGTTGCAAAAATAAAAGTGAAATTACAAAATTCAAATTTCAAACCGCACCCAGAAAGCTAAAAGGTGAAGAAAAAAAGGAAGGCGACATACAAAGGCCACAAACCACGAGAAAAGTCTGTCAAACACGTTGACATCCTGCCATTAAGTGTCTATTCAAATCATATTGAGGAACACTACCCTCCCTATCTCTCCCCTATACTAATCCTCCTCCCAACCCGTGATTTTCACTTGCACAGTTTAATAATTATGAACCCGCTAGACAGAAAAAATAAAAGGAAAAATAACATGAGGTTTACTTTAAATTAAATTTCTAAGATATATATTTTATATTCATATGATAAAACAGAAAAAATAGTAATAAAAATCTTTATCCTGTCCATCGCTAGCAATCTAAAGGCAATACGTCTTCTGAACAGTTTACTAATAATATGTGTGAATAGTACAATTTGAATAAGTAGACTTCATACAGATAATCATAACTGTATTATCAATTATTATTACTAGAATCCTTAATTGAATCATTAAAATTTATAACTCCGCTATAAAATAGTTGCTGGCTTATAGATAATCTTAACTGTATTAATGATTTAAAAATTTGAGTTTAATTAGCATTTAACCTCCCAATTGTATTGGTTAAGTTAAAGTCTACTAATCTACAGCAGTTTATGAGATTAGTTTTATACTTATAAAGAGATGCTTTAATTTTCTGTTATATTTTCAAGTTAGTTAAGTTGAGTTTACTAGGTTATTACACATACATATCCCGGATGAACCGTTTGGAGTGCCTACAATAAAAACCTATCTCATCTCTCTGATTAAGCAAACCATTCTTATCAGGGAACATAACAATAGCCAATTTTTCACTAAGACAAAATAAACAGGTGAAGTTGTGCAGCGTATGTGTCAGAAATATTTTAAATGCCCCATTTAGTACAGGTACTATATTTTTTCTTTCGGAGATATTATATAGTTGGATAATGAGGTGCCTTTTTTTTAAATGATATTTTGTGGTTTCTGTATTAGGTATTAAAATCAGTACTTGTACCCCCTATGTAAATTAAAAAAAAAGTTACGATTGTTTTCTGAAACACAGTACCTAAATAAACAATATTTTTTACTAGTTAAACACTTTTCCTGCAACCTACATTATCCTATTTCTACAAGTACATTCATTATTATTGTCATTATCATCTTGTATGTTGTTAATTCTATTGTAATCATTACTTTTTAATATCCGTCTATTATCAATCTTAATTATTTTTTCTAAATTATTTGTACAACTATAACAATGTGTAATGGTATTCTTATTAAACATTTGATGTAATATTTTATTCGTTAGAAAATATCGATTAACAAAGATTGAATAACATGTGTCCAATTTTGTATTTAACTAGAATATTAAACGGAGGGGTGTGTACCAGATAATTCTCCGATTTCTATTTCTTCTTCTAGCGTTCTTATACGTTTGATTTTAATATTCAATGTTGGTATTAACATAACTACTGATTTGTAAAGCGTTGTTGTAGGTATGACTATTGCCATTACAAATGTCCTCATTAGAGCAATTATTGCTAATTCTATGACTAATTAATATTGGGATATGCTTAATTACATTATGTGAATTGGGATTAATCTACATTGGGTCGTAATTCTCTTTCATATATAGGTTATAATTGTCCTGGTAAACTTTAAATGTGACATCTAGAAATGTTAAAATCTTAATTCCCACTGTGATTTCAACTTTAAGCCCTAAATCCTTCATAGTTACGTGTATAAATGTTTTAATTCTTTCAGCCTTTTGGCCATTGGTATTTCAAATTGTAGCTTAGCTATCATCCCTATACAATCATATATCATTAACGCTGATCACACCCGATTCTGTAAGCTCATATAAAATAAACAGTCCCTACAGATCATACATTTTACTACAGATAAATACTGTCTTCCTCACTTATATATTACTAGCAGGGGTACCCGACGTTGCCCGGGGATCTCTTTTCCCTGGTCGCTCAATTTCACCGTTCTCTCTATCCGTTACACCTTTCTCTCCGTTACCTTGAACGAAAGCTGTCTCTTATCCGGTTGCCGCCTCATCTTTGCCTTCTTTCCCCGTTGCATAGAGCAAAAGCTGTCTCTTCCCGGATCGCCGCATCTTCCACGCCCCTCATTTTCCCGTTGCCCGGGGGCAAAAGTATGACATATTTCTATTAAAAGTACAACCTCTGTCTTCGCCCTCACCCTCTCTTCGATGTACGTGTAAGTTATCGTTAAAAGAAAATTCTTATGTGTCAGTAGGATTTTAACGCTCGGCCTTATGGTCGTCGTTCTTTATCCGTAACCGTTATGCCACTGACGCAATGAACAAAATCTGTAGGTACATAGGTCACTTTTACGTTGTTTTTTTTGGCACATGCGAACAATGTACAGATGACTGGAAAACGAATTAATTTGGTACCCCCGAGAAGTTCCGTGTCAGTTCAACACGAAGGAATTTTTCGATATTTCTGTCGAGTATCTCGTCACGCTTTTGCAGACATAGAAACATAAGCACACACAAGGAGACAACTATCCTTTATATCATAGACCTAGCAAAGTATCCTTCCTACGGTCGTATAGGGCAGCCATGAGCAAGTGAATATATTCTATATTACCCTTAAACAAATTCTTTTTATTAACACTGTTCGCAATTTCATATGTGAAATATGCCGGCCATGACCAAATGGATATCTTCTATATTACCATTAAACAAATTAGTGAACATAAATTATTTGCGAAAAATAAACATCAGTCCTAAAATACAATGAAGGATTTTTCTTTTGATTAATACCGGTTTACCATTTCTGATGTCAGATTGGGTGGCCATGACCAAGTTGATATCGACTATTTAACTATTAAACAAATTAGTGGACATGAATTATTATTTGCAAAAAAACAAACACCCCGGCTTAAAATATAATGTAAGACTTTTTATTTGATTAACACCGGTTTGAATTTTCTGATGTCAGATAGGGCAACCATGACTAAGTGGATATCTTCGATTTTACCATTAAACAAATTAGTTGAAAAGTCATTTGTAGGGAAAAAATCTGGCCTAAAATATAATGTAAGATTTTTGTTTTGATTAACACCGGTTTGCAATTTCTGATGTGAGATAGGACGGCCATGACCAAGTGCGCATCTTCTATTTAACCATTAAACAAATGTAAAATATGTCCTCAAATAGCGTACGCATACCGCATACATCGTTTTTAGACTAAAGGCATTTGCAGACTAATTTCTGACCTAGTAATGTTTTCATTATGTAGTGCCCCTGTCATATAAAAGAACTCGTATTATGCTTAGTTTGTGCTCCTAAAACAAAAACATTAATTTACTAACATATTACTAACATATTAATCTACTATCATATCACATATAACATATTAATCTACTATCATATCACATAATCCAATTCATGTTCATTTATGTAGCGTCACTATTATATAAAAGAACTCATATTAATGCACCCCTGTCGTATCAAAGAACAAAAATCATGTTTATTTATGTAGCGCCACTATTATATAAAAGGACTCATATTAATGCGCCCTGGCGTATCAAAGAACAAAAATAATCTTCATTTATGTAGCGTCACTATTATATTAAAGAACTCATATTAATGCGCCCCTGTCGTATTAAAGGACAAAAATTATGTTAAAAGAAAAGAAGAAGAAGAAGAATTGTCCATATAAAGGGTTATCTGCACAAGCCCCCGGAAAACATTTTCCATAATAGGTTAAACTGCAACAGGCCCCAAAGCGGTTTCCGTAGGGGGTTAAACTGCACAAGCCCCCGAAAAGCTTTTACTATAGGGTGGTAAACTGCACAAGTCACCGGAAAGTGTTTTCCATAAGGGCGTTATAATGCACAAGCCCCGAAAAGTATTTTCCATAAGGGCGCTATACTGCAAAAGCCCCACGAAAAACATTTACTAAAAGTAGGTAAAACTGCAGAAAAGCGTTTTCCATTAGTAGGCTAAACTTCACAAGCCCCCGAAAAGAATTTTCCATTGGAAGACTAAACTGCACAAGCCCCAGAAAAGTATTTTCTACAAGAGTGCTATACCACACAATCTCCCGAAAAGTGTTTTCCATAAAGGCGCTATACTGCACAATCCCCCGAAAAGTATTTTCCATAATGACGCGATTCTGCACAAGTCCTGGAAAAGTGTTTCCCATAACGGCGCTATACTACACAAACCCCCAACAGTTTTTTTCATAGGGGCGCTATACTGAACAGCCCCCGAAAAGTGTTTTCCATAGGGGCGCTATACTGTACAACCCCTCAAAAAGCGTTTTCCATAAGGGCGCTATACTGCACAAGCCCCGATAAGCGTTTTCCATAGAGGCGCTAAACTGCACCCCAACAAAGGTATTCCATAGAGGAACTATACTGGACAAGTCTCCTTAAAACGTTTTCCATAGGGGTGCAATGCTGTACAAGCCCCCGAAAATACTGCACAAGACCTCAAAAACGTTTTCCATAAGGGCGCTATACTGCACAATCCCCAAATAAGCGTTTTCTATAGGGGTGCTATACTGCACAAGCCCCGAAAAGCGTTTTCCAAATTGGGCTAAACTGCACAAGCCCTCGAAAAGCGTTTTTCATAAGGGGGCAAATGTTTTGTTGAAATATCGTGCGGCTGAACTTTGAGCAACCCTTACCTCAATACACACTTTTGTTCAGAAGATTTAAATATTAGCGTCTATTAATTTTGAATTTCCCTGCTACATATCTTCCTGCATAACTAAAATAATAAATCCTTATGCTTCTATCTTATTAATATTTGTACTAACTAGTAGTTCCTACACAGTTCACCATCATTGCTAGCTTAATGCCAATAACCGGTGGTGTTATGTGGAGTCTGAGTGACAACAAGTCTCCTAAGATTTCCAGTATCCCAGTACCCAACCTCTTTACATTATCGCTGATAGCGCCCATTGGTCTTCTTGGGGATTTGAAGGCCCCAGCATTATTCGCACTGTTCCAGTGGAGTTTTTTTTAGTGTTTTCCCTCATCGATCTTTCCATCCTCCTTGGCCCTTCGCGACTATTATTGTGGTATCATCCGAGGCTGATGTTTAGGGGTAGTAGGACGGGAGAGAGTAGAGTAGGAAAGAGTTTGAAGGGGAGAGTATACGATTTTTTCAGTTTCAGGTGGTGTTTCTCTTTGTTTTTGATTTATTTCTATTGCAATTTCCATGGGGTTGGTTAGTGTTCGTAATTTATGTGGATTGGTTTCCACATTTTAAGATTTTTGTTAAGATTTACGCCGGTTTTATCATTGTTGTCGGTTGTGTAGTCTCAGTGTTCCCTTTGCTTCCAATTTTTCCTAGTTTTTTTCTCCAGTTTATTCGAGATTGTTCTAGCGCTATTACGATTATTGGTATTAGATTGACTTTTTATGTTCCACATTCCTTTTACTTCTCTAGCAAGTTCCGTGTATTTGCCTCATTTTTCTGTCTCCATGATCTTTACCCTGTGGTCTTATTATACGGCGAAATTTACAATTTGCCAGTTTTCCTTCTTATTAACTATTATGACGTTCGTTCACCTTGCTTGGATTAATTTATCTGTCTGTATCTCCATGCCTTAGAGTATTTTGTAATTTTCGTTTTCAAGTACTTTCTCCGGTTTGTGTCTACCATTTGGTTGAGTGTTCAAAATGCAGTCGTTTGCATAGTTCCCAGTGTACTGCTCTTCCCACAAAGTCGTGTTTGTTCTTATATTCTTATTGAGCGAGTTTCCTGCATTCACTTATGTGATTTACCGTTTTGTCACTCTGTCCACATAGTCTACATTTGTTGTTTTCTTGTGTTTAATCTATTTTCCGCTTTTATGTAGTTAGATGTATTTGCCTTTTTCTGTGCAGCTGTCAATAGCGATTCAATGTCTCTGTTTAATTGTCCTTTTCTTAAGCATGCCCAGGTATTTTTGTTGGTCATTTTTCTTGTTATTGTTATGAAAGGTCCATGTAGCTTTTTTTCTTCCCATTTTTCCGTTCTTGTCTGTTTCTTTCTGTTGTTATTGCTTCTTGTATTGTTCATTTTGACGATGTCTCTTGCTGTAGTGATAAGTCTGTGTTGTTGATTATGTATTTTTCCAAGTATTTTTTGTGTCTTCAACACAGTCTTCTATACTTACCAGTCCTATTCCCTCTTTCGTTACTTTTCATGCAGAGTCGGCCAGTATCATCTTTCGGTTGTAGTGCATTATTCATGGTCATTAATTCCTTAGTCTTCTGGTCAAGATTCCCCAGTTGTTCTTTGGTCCAGTCTATGAATGGTCCAGGGTATCTTATAAGTGATACTGTCAAGGTGTTTATTTCTTTAACTAGATTTCTACTATATAGTTTCGTTTCAAAGAGTTTCCTTGTTCTTCTCTTTATTCATTTCCAATCTTCTCTTTCATATCTGTAGATTTGATGATGTCTGCTTCCAGAACTCTCAAATATTTATAGCCTCATCTTCTCTTGGTTGTCTTCATTGTCTCCAGTTTTTCCTTTTTTCATCTCTAGCAGTACATACTTTTCCATTCCGAATTCCATTTGAATGTTATGGCTGAAGATTCTGGTATTGTTAATATTCTTTTTAATTTATTATCAATTATTGGTAAATGCAATATATTTGAATAAAATTACTTTCAAAGATTTACTTGACTTAATAGGATAGTTCCAGCATTCATTAATACTATATATAAAAATGTGGGTTGATTGTAAGGACTACTTACAAAAACATTTTTGATTGAATAATAGATGAAACTGATTGTATCCTTCTACTCTAGAATTTCACAGTATACTGAAAACTTGGACGTCACTGTTGCAAATGTACATCAGACAGTAGGTGTAATATTTGTTAGACACTGCAATATTCATGATTAACTATAGATATATCTAAAAAAAATTTAGAAGTATGGTTAATATGTTTTATTAACCTTCTGGTCCTAAAAAGGATTTTGGGTGCTAATAGGTTAAACAAAGCATAATACATATTTTAATAATTAAATAACCAAATGAAAGAGAAATACCTGCTGCTACATTTCCACTTTGACTATGACAACAAACAACAACGACACAGATGAGAAAGAAAAAAAGATAGAGAAAAAGAAACGTCGCAACTGATTAAGCCAACTCCTTACAACTTGTCAACAAGACTCAGCCGTTTACGTGCTAGCCGCCGTCCGCATAATCTGCCGGAGACAAAAACTGGTCGACTGTAACGCCACATTTCCGCAGACTTTTAGGTAGCCATTTTGTCTGATTTTCTTTCTATTCATTGCCTTCTTGTTTCATGCACAACTTAGCCCACAATAATTCCAGGAATCTGCAACATATTTTTCATGGAGAACTCACTTGTGTTTCTCGAAATATATTTACATATTAGTCGCGAAATTTCTCACAAATGTTTAGCCAATATATTTGTTACGGGAACGCTATTGACATTATCGATTCGCTTTGGTTGAAATGTCAAGTACATCATAGACATCTCACTGTAATGGCGACTGAAGAAGACCCAATGCATTTTTAGACGTTTTCCCTTAACTTTGATGAAAACAGTCATCATTAAATGTCAACGTCTTCGTGGTGGTAGGGATGGTGGTTGGAGAGAGTGCCGCATTACTGAGTGCGTCCACTTCAATTGGAAGGGTTGAAGTAAGGACCATTGGAAATGCCGACAGACGGCTCCAACTGCTTTAGTTCCTAGTGTAATATCATATACGCAAGACTTAACAAAAATAGTGTCTGCATCTGGCTATCTTCTATTTGTACACACTTCATGAATTGTTATATATGTATGTATTTAAAATTCCACTTATTATTTAGTAACTGAGTACATTTAGTTATCATTCGAAAAAAGACACACACACACACACACACACACACACACACACACACACACATATATATATATATATATATATATATATATATATATATATGAATACTGGCCATTTTATTTTCGACAGTATACAGTATATCAGTATATTATGCATTAAGCTGCTCTATTATTGCGGCTATTGTTTGCGCGGATAATATTACTAAATAAGCGATTATTTAGTTCGCGTTAATTGATATAAGCAAAGAATGACACAAAGTTAAACATGAGACTCGTACAGGCTTCTAACTTCTGTCTCACGTAGAAAAACCGCCTAACATCGGCGTTATCATTAACCACTTGACTAACGAGCCTATACATCTAGAGAAAGTCGAAATTGTACAAATAACAGGTTTGCAGCAAATCTTTGTTTACGATTTTATTAAACAGGTAACCATATCGCCTTTCTGTATCAGTTGCGATATACGATGAACATTTAAAAAGATTTAATTTAAATATTGGAAATTTAATTCATGGAATAAGCTAATTTTTTGAATCATGTACGAGTCTAATTTTTCATTTTGTGATATTATTTACTTATATCTAGCCTACAGGTTAAATCGTTTGTTTAGTTATATTATATGTGAAACAATAACATCAACAAAGAGAAAATTTATGCATATTATATATATATATATATATATATATATATATATATATATATATATATATATTACTTCTATTTAGTTCAAACAAGGTACACTGCCACTGAGAGGTAAGGCGCTACTGTGAATTACGGGCAAGATTTATAGGGGCATCTTGAGTGAGAAGTTGTACAGCGAGATGCTTGTTCACATTACATTTAAATTTTTGCGTGTTGGTATAGTCGGATAAACAGGGAGCAGAGAGAGAGAATTCATGAGGCAAGCGGTTCGAGGAAAGTAGCTATTAGAGCAGAATGCCTTCCGGCATTAGAGGACCTCTACAGTGAAGGCGTAAGATTTTGCTGCTTGTCGGGTTGGTCGTGGGTATTTACGTTGAAGAGGGCACAAGTGCAACAGATTCCTTTGAAGTACTTGTAAAATAATGACATTGCGGCGATCTTACAGGGGCCTCTGTTTAGTTAAAGACTCTTTTTTCGACTCTGTCCAAGAAAGAGACACTAGTGTTTGGTGCACCAGTCCACATGTGGCAACAATGCTCCATGCATCGGTGAATGGTGGTTTTATAAAGATATAGGATACTGGTACGTGTTAGAACTTTTGTAGCCCAGTAGATAAAGCTCACCTTTTTTGCAGCAGACTTGGCAGTATCTTTGATGTATTTATAACAGTTCATGTTATATGTGAATGTGAGACCGAGCAGTTTGAATGTTCCACTTAAAGGAACAAGTCCATCAGCCATGACAATCGGTGGTTGGTACGGTTTCTCATAATTGTTAAAGGAAAGGAGCTTTGTCTTGGTATCATCAAATCGACTTATGGCCCCATTCCACTATAGACTGGAGGTCATTTTCGAAAGATTCAGTCATTGCCTTGGATATGTGTGCCTTCGATTTGCCCTCATGTCAAGAATGGAGCGTCTTGTTATCAACTAATATACGGACAAGGGAAATCGTTTATGAAAATCAGGAATAATAAAAATCCAAGGATCGACCGTATTAATGTGATTTTGGTTAGATCTACTGCCGAGGAGGACAACAACGTGTATCTGATTATATAAAATATTTGTTCAGTAATACCGTGCGAATTCATTTTCGTGAGAAGACCTTCATGCCAGACCTTGTCAAATGTTTCAATATATAAAGTGCTACCGCCCTAGCTTTACCTGTCTTATCCAATGTATGGTATATGCCTTCAGAGATGACCGTTAGGATATCCGCAGTAGAACAGGATTGCCTAATTCCATACTGTTAGTCAGAATGAAAAGTTGAAAAACTCGAACTATTGCTATATCTTCAGGAGATTACATAACACAAATTTAATAATTAAATAAGTAATTATGAATTTCCAGGATATATTAAATACTACAGACTGACTTAAGCTCAATGGTTAATACCTTTTATCAAACAGAGCTTATATATCTTTTATCCAGTACAATACAAAATGTATGACATAATCAATATTTTGTAATCATGCTTCAAAAATGAAAACTCAACAATATTTTTGTATATGTATAAACATCTTCATTATCACTATTAAACCAGACTAAAGCTTGACGGATTTATGATTTTACTCTTTAGTACATATTCTTTATCAATTCCAACTCTTACAACTTCAGATGGATGAATATGATATAATATATTTTCGATAATGACAGGCCTAACAATTAACTCAAGAATACATTTCAGGATAGGATCAATTTACATTACTACGATTAGCTTCAAAAAGTTTGTAATCGATTTTTTTCCAACAAACGAAACTTAATTTGCAAATACAGTTCTGTTACTTTTCAGATGAACCACGTATATATATATATATATATATATATATATATTATTTCTATGCGTCTGTATAGGTGTATTTATATATGTCTTCACATGCACATGGAAAAACTAAGGCAATCTAAACGATGGTGTACCACCGTGGTTTTCGGCTCAATAGAAGGAAGGCAGCGTTCTCTGTCAGTGTTTCTGCCACCAGAGATGACTACTATATCTAGTTTTAAAGCGGCCTTGGACAAACATTCAGACTATATGTTGATGAAAATAACTTCTAACTGTCTCTTTACAGGGCTTGTTGCATTTTGCTATTTTTTGCCAAATAAATTTAGTTTGATTTTATTTCGCATCACGTAAAATTTTCTGGAACCGGTAAGTAAACAAAACCATTAAGCTTTCACCTACATTCCTGACTACTGTATGAACGGTCGAATTTCGAATATCAGTTTGAACCATGCACTATGTCTAGCAACACCGAGGAGCAGTAATACGGCGAAACAGCTGCCAGCGGATTACTATATATATTAAACAAAAAGGAGAACAAACCAATTCATTGGTTAATAAACAGGCAACCAATCTTATTCAAATACATAAAGGCCACTTAGTAAATAAATTATGCATAGAAGTTACCAATATTCAAAGAGACACAAATAAAGATAATTCTTCTCAATAACAGAACTGAACTTTATAATTCGGTTTCGGAATTCAATTACATTCAATCTCAATATTTTTCTTTCCTCTTTATACGAGGGATTTAAAGTGCCAACCTTTGACAGCAATTCATAAAATTTGCGTTGTTCATACGACACTATAAAAGACAGCAATCTTTTGTAATGCTAATATCTGATTACTTTTAAACGTTGGCTTCAGACTGGATTTATTCAGTTGTATAAGAACAACTCGGCAGGAGAAACATATAAAATTTACAATATGACCATAGGTATCCGCTGAAGCGTTTCCAAGAGGGACTGCTAAGGATATACTTTAGTTTCTCCACTCAATTGGATATATTTTTGAAAGTAGACTCATTTCAAAAGGAATTTTGAGAGCCGTATGAAATCGATACTTAGAGAAGTTGAAATGAATGGTTCTTTCTTTGAGGAATCACCCTGCTTTGATAAGCTTCTAGGACTGACCTTCATTCTAGACCTGAAATGGAAGACTTACATAAAATCTATTGCTAAGGTCGCAAGAAAAATGGTTGTATCATTCTAATGCTCTAGAAAGTACCTGACTCCTAACGCAATATACTACCTGTATAAGAGTCAAATACTTCCTACGATGGAGTACTGTTGTCACATCTGGGGAGGTGCCACTCAGAGCACCCTTTCCTACATTGACACAGTACAATATCGACTTAGAAATCTAGTAGGAGATATACTCCTCTCTTCCCTACAATCACACACAAGAGACGTTGCTCACCTTACTCTAATCTATCTTTATTTTTATGATAAGTGCTCGCCTGAGCGCCAACCTATAGTTCCCCTGCAAGAGATTTACAACAGAACTCCCTTAAGCTACAACCACTGTGAATACTTTTCCTTATTTTCCAAGTTTATTTCCGAGAACTACCCGTCCGTCGAATATAATACAACGGGGATGCTTCTCTAGCTGACTACAACATGGAGTTTTCAAGTCCAATGTTAACAAATTCTTGTTGAGCTGTCCTCTTAAATAATGAAAATATGCCCAGTTTCAACTATTGTCATCAATCCTCAAGGTGTTGTTTCACCGTCCACTTGACATACTCATTAACCCTTATCCTCAAGTGATCAATGGGCTTTGATAAGCGGTGACTCATTAGTACATGAAAGGCTTTTCTTTCTAAGGTGAAATTTAGTACTAAAATAATCGGGGTATAAACATCCATAGTATAGATTAACGGGATGCAGAAAAATTCTGTTGACAATTAACTAAACTTAAATTCATCTCTGTATTAATATGTAGAACAGCTAAATTCATTAGGAACCTAATAAGCGTACCGAAGCTGTCTTTATGGTAACTAGTCCTGTATCTAACCGTAAACTACATCCTAGGCCTCAATTTAGTAAATTTGATGTGTATTTAATCATCTCTTAGGTGCTATTACACATATTTCCAATCGGATTCGAAGTCGTAGTACCTGTCAAAATCTAATTAATAGGTATCACAGCTACACTCATTATGTGACTCACAAGCGTGGCAGAAGTTGTCTTCTTTGTAATTTGTAATTTGTATACTTTTAAACTGCACTACTACTTAGGTGACGAGGCTTTAATTTAACATATCATATGAGTGTTTAATAACCCTTAAGTTGCCATTAGACATAGTTCCACTCAGATTCGAGTTTATGTGATACATTAAATATATTCTGGGTATGACACGAAAGTTCATTTGGGGACTTTGGAGAGTGTGAAGTCATCCCTAAGTCGACATTACTTTTATGTTTACTCCTACTCAGTTCTTGTCAGAGGCACACTTAGAGGTTAGCATGTTCTCAAGAACATGAAACTGCATTCAATGGTAGAGCATCAAATTGTGAGATTTAGGAAGTGTCCGGAAACAACTTGATTACCATAACTTCCAGGTTCTTTTCTTATCACTCAGGGTCCCATGTAATCTACCAACCATTTGTACACAACATATAGTGAAATATTAAGAGATAGTAAGAACTTGAAGCATAACAAATTTTATAAAAACGACTTGATAATGTATGAAACGATAAGAAAGAGTTGATATACCGTTAAAAATAACCAAACCGCAACGTGGTAATTTCTGTTGATAAATCATCAACAGAAATTACCACGTTGCGGTTTGGTTATTTTTAACGTTTTAAAGTTTAAGAAGCGGCGTTTGTCTCATTGAGGATAATTCAATAAATAAAGTCAATCAAAAAAAATTTTAATTAATCTTTCGAAATTATTTTCCATAAATCTAAACTCTGCATTCTTCGAAATTAGTTTATAGAAGACATTATTTTAATCACGCAGAAATATTTGTGTTACGTGCATTCATAAATGACAGTGAATCAGTCACTGATCTAAGCTTTAACAGAAGTCCGTCATTAATATTTGGTGGAAAACATGTAGTTTACAGAATAAAGCGTGCTGTGTACCAAAAAACTTGTTTTAATAAAAGAAAATTATAAATGCCCCTAACTGTTTAAAGAAGGTCGAAATAGTATCTATAATATAATAATACGCAAAGATAAGTTTATCTTCATAGTACGTTATTATTATATTATGGAGGGCTCTATTCTGAATAAGAGTAAAACAACTAGTATGAATTTTGGCAAGGGTGATACAAACTTTGAGAAATGGATATGTTCCCACGATAAATAATCAGACATGATGAACCGGGGGTTAGATCACAAAGCAAAGGGTCAAAAACAAAGGGGGATTAGTTGAGATGACGAGAGAGTTACGTTTTGTGACTGTGAGACAAAAAAAAACTTTTGGCAAAGTTCTGTATGGACGCGAAGATATGCAGACGTGCAAATAATATGCTGTCAAATTTTGAAACAGTGAGAACACCCATAAGGCGAACATTTTCCCTCTATGATGTCTGTTCGTCAAATCACACGTTTATCCTCTAATAAGATAAGCTATATACCCAACCTTTTGAACGAGTGTATATAATAGACAATTATTTAAAGAAATATCGTCTCTCTCTATATATAAGTTAATGTTGTATTTCCGGAAATAATAAAACCCCTAGAATTCTAAATGAAAGTCGTCGACTCTTCTTTTGTACGAGGAAGGTTTTTGTACGAGGAATATGTTTTGTACGAGGGAATTTTTTATCTAAACTGAAGCCACAGACGATCAGAACCACGGACACAAAGAGAAAAATAAACGACAAAGGTATTAATGCGGCGATGACTAGACGAGACAGCGACGGCAGCGATAAAGGTAATCCGCACACTAGTATTCTAACAGACATCTAAAGTCGCCGCGTTGTTATGGAAAAGAAGGCGAGAAACCAGTGAGTTAAGGGACATACTATAATGAACATTTATCGCTTGTCGCTGGTCGCTTTAAAAAAAAAAAAGATTAATGATTGAACACACACGCGCATACAGAACTTAAGGACACGCACTCTCGTATAATGAACACATAACCAGACACGTTAAAAGTGTTAAGATACGCGAAAGAGGCGTATATGAGAGGCAACGAATATAGTTTTAATAGTCAAAACGTTACATTATCACCCTTCTCTCCCTTTGTAAAAGATTGGATCGCCCGATCACCGAAGATGCAATGAGAAAAGTATTTTTTAAATTTATTCCGATATCACTGTTGTATCGAACGTGAAACCTCCTTGGTCTTAAGACTAGGATCAAAGTGTACATTAACAGGCAATACTTGCACAATAATATAGTGGGGTCTCTGTTCGCGCCGGACGTTTATAGAATAGACATATGTCACACACTTTTACATACGTTTTGGAGATAGACCCATATATACAGATGTATTCTGAAACTACATTAACAAGAGTAGTTGATAAGTATGTTTCAGTTTGAACAAAAGACGTACAATAATATTGTGTGATCTACGTTTACGCCGGATGTCCATAAAATATACATATGTCACAGACTTTTTTTAGCACAGTCGCAATATAAAAGAAAAATGCAACTGTGGAGCTTCCACGGGTCCCGCTAGTTAAAGAGAAATACAGGCCAGACAGACCCATAACGGAGACTATATCGAAAATGATGGATCTTGTTAATGCATCTATTTTAGCCGACAATAAATTTACAATAAAATATATTTATGAGAAACTGGGAATTACTGTGAGTAGAGGACATAACATTGTGCACGATGACCTTTTCTAAGCTCGATTGTAGATGGGTTACAAAAATGAAGTGAATAGCATCGTGTGAATCAAATTGTTAAAACCTCAGGCAATGATTTCTAGGGCGAATGAATACAAATGATAGCATTTTTAGAAATATATGTGTTTTAATTAATGTAAATCTTATACACAATATTTGTTTTCTCTGGTGAAATGTAAGTAATTGCTAAATTAATAGTGCTTATTGAATATCCTTCGTATGTTAGTAGCATGGCTATGGGGCGTTGCCTGATGATTGGGGTGGAAAATAGTGTCTAAAGAACGACAACAATAACCTTCGATTTCTTACTGGCAACATTATGAGTTAAGTATAACTAAAATGTGAGTCGACATTTTACTGTCATAATCACGAGTTAGTTTACAAAAATCAAAACCGCACCAGAACGCGTGCGAGGCTTGCTTAATCTGAAGGAAAAAGTTCTGCTGGTTGTTTACATTTAATTTCAACAGTAACAGTAGATTGTTTAATGCAATGATTAGTATTGCTTAAAGAAATAAGACAACAAATGAACGCGTTCGATTTTTAACTTTGAAAAATAATTCTGTTATTTGTATGAATTTAAATCAAACGGTAACATTCGATTTGTTATTGTCACCGGCGCGAGTTACGTATTACGTAAACAATAAAATAACAAATGGCCGTGTTCAGAGTCTTATTTTAAAAAGAAATACCTGCAAGTATTACTTAAAAATAAAACAAGAAATAAACACGTTCGAAGTATTTATCTGAAAATAGATCCTTCAGCTGTAAAACGGCAAATAAATGAACCAAATACTGTAAAATTCGTTTTTATTTCATTATTTTAAATCTTACATATACAAATCAAAAATAATTATTAAAATGCTTACAAGTTTTCTAAATTACATTTTTACTAATTTATTTTTTGTTTACTTTTTTTGTTTCACGAAGAAAATCTATTTAAAATTGAATTTTTTTTCTGTACGTTTTTAATATATTTAAATTATTTTATAGACATAATCGATAATTGCCAATAGCGACCTCAGATGAAATTGAAGAAAAATTTCGATGCTATATTTAGATTCTATGAACACATTTAACCGTTATAGTCGAACAGAACACAGAAACACGAAAAGCGACAGAAAGCCAGACACTGAATTAACACATACTTGTGTTAGCCACATACGACTGACCCACATAAATCTGCTTAAATGAGAAGATGAACCTCTGCATAACCATTGCAATCAATCTAAGTAACAAATATACAAACATTATTTGAAAATACAGCTTTTTCTTAACTAATAGGGTTTATTAAAGTAACTAATTTGCACAAACGTTTCATAAAAACACATCCAGTAATTACAAAATAATAACATCTGACAAGAAACAAATACCAATTAACTTGCATAAAAATGTGAATTATTTTGTTACCAAGGAAACAATTTTAACAAGCTCAAAAGAATGGCCCAAATAATATTTTAAACAACATAAAAAGGCAAAAAGCATACCAAAACCTAAGAATCAAACAAAATCACTCACACATTATGAAGAGTAAAATTTTACACTCTAAAAACACATTCATAAAATAGAAACATTGTAAAAACTGACTTATTCTTGAAAAAATCTGTTTGACCTGGAATGATCTTATGATAGCTAAACTGTCGCTAAACACTAACAAACAAAAAACAAACAAACAAACTTAGTGAAACTTATCTAGATGTTCTAACTGTTAACATATGGATTTCTATAAGACACACGCACATTGTCTCATATATATGTATATATATATATATATATATATATATATATATATATATATATATATATATATATATATATATATATATATATATATATATATGTGATTTTATGAAGGCTTACCAAAGCATTCCTTTCAAGACACCAATGATCACCATTAAAGATATTTTTTCTTACAAATACTATTTATTCAAATTAAATGTTTTTTCCTACACGTGTTTCACTACCAAGCAGTTACTTGCTTGGCAGATCATCAGGGAAATTAAATGTCTGGAATACTGGTTTCAACTGCCGACAAAACACAATGTGGCGTTGTAATAGCTACTTTTCTAAGACTTTTCTAGGACTTTCTTTTATTATCGTTGTTCTTCCTTGCTTTTTAAGTTTGACTTTTATTTTTATTTTTATTTTTATTTTTTTCCTCTTCTTTTCTTAAGTGACCTCAACTATTACAACGCCACATTGTGTTTTGTCGGCAGTTGAAACCAGTATTCCAGACATTTAATTTCCCTGATGATCTGCCAAGCAAGTAACTGCTTGGTAGTGAAACACGTGTAGGAAAAAACATTTAATTTGAATAAATAGTATTTGTAAGAAAAAATATCTTTAATGGTGATCATTGGTGTCTTGAAAGGAATGCTTTGGTAAGCCTTCATAAAATCACATATAAATGCTCTGTACTCTGTAATCGAGTATCATCGAGCTTGTTTTTTATTGGAAAAACCCCGGTCTTCACTGAATGATCTATTTTATAAGTGAAAAATCTAAATCTATATATATATATATATATATATATATATATATATATACGTAATCATTGTCTCATATATACATATATATAAATATATATATATATATATGCATATACATATATATATGATAAGTATCAAATACGTAAATAAAATGAATATAAAATCAATATTTTCAAAAGTGCTCAATACCAAGTAGATCATTTATAAGATTACATAAACAATATTAAAGTCTTACATAAATCAACAAACGTTTCGATGCTACAGCATATTTTCAAAGACTAAAAAAAATAAAAATAAAAAGTGAAAATTGAGAATCTCGCATTAGTAAAATCACAAGCAAGAAGCGGATGCTAAGAAAAAGAGAAAGGATAAAAGAAAGGGAAGATTTAAAACCGATCAAAGTTCGTGTTGGTCAAATATAGCTGGCTGTCCAAGTTTGTATTTATCAACCCCTAGTTCACTCTTATATCTCAACGTCATAATTTGAAAAGATATGAAAAAAATATGAAATACTTTTACTCCAAATAATTTCTATTTACTAACTAATCTGTTTGCACTCCTCTGACGATAAGATTTCATTTTTTAAAAAGCTATAGGTTAAGGAAATAATAATGATATTTTTTGTATTTGAAACCCCTTGTTTTGAACAACTGATGACTAAATGGATATTGTATTTTATATAATTTTATTCTAATTATTTACTTGTTGATATATATATATATATATATATATATATATATATATATATATATATATATATATATATATATATATATATATATTTCTCATAATGTGTGTATAAATAAGAATACAAAACTTATTTCTCTCGCATTTGACATTGGATTGTCACGGCGGCCTTACGGTAAGAAGCTTTGGTTCAGGATATTCGGACTCAAGATTCAAATCGTTGGTACATTTTCATAATCTTTACTGATGAGTGTTAAGTGATAAACACGACATATATATATATATATATATATATATATATATATATATATATTAAGAAAATATTCATTTATTAAAAATAATCATATATATATAATTATATATATATTTATATGTATATGAGAGTGTTCTATAAAGGAAATAAAATCAAACGATTAGTATATGCAATGAGCTGTTAAGCATGTAAACAAAATAATTAAACATATTGACACACCAAAATGTTTAAAGCGTTCATCCGATCCTATATTTCTATTTACATGGTCATATTTTCATCATGGCAAAACACATATTCGAGTGGTGTCAATATTTATAGAATGAAAGGAAGATGAAGCAAGAGTATAGGAGTGCAGGGGGTTGACATGGTATTAAGTGCTGTGTCAGCCACATGGTGAAAAACGATAAGGGTAAAAAGTAGATTACATATGAAAGGAGCGAAGGGGGCGAAATTAAAATAAGGTGCAGGCGGGCTACTTGATTTCAATCATCCAGTATCCAATGTAGTTAATTTTTGTTTACTTTTGGTAGATATTTTAAACAACCAAACTTTTGTGTTATTCTATTTTTAGTGTGTAAAATGAGACTTGATTCAATTAAGTTTCTATACTTGGTGTGCGTGTTAAACTATAACAGACGACACCAAGTAACTGAAAAAGAGTATTAAAGAAAAATGATTTAGTATATTTTATAAAAACACACAAAACATAATTGTAACATAATAAATCCCCAGCTAGGCTTAATTATTATATCTTACATTTTACGACTAATCCTTGTTTTTTTAAAAACTTTATAGATTATTTATGCTAGCTGTCTGGTTATTAATATTTTTTTGCGATACTGATGGCAACTTTTCTTTATATCTTGCTAAAATATACTTGCTTATCTTTCATTTTTAACCTGTGTATTTTATTGAAAGATTTATTATAATGTCTTTTTTTTTACTTCTTTTGCAGATAATTGCAAATGTACGGAATTTATAGGTTCAGACATGCAGCGCGTGGAACACGGAGATAGCATAAATAAAAAAAAACACAACTTTTTGTTCAGATGCGAAAATACCTCTCCAGTTTCCTGACTTTATTTTAGGATTTTAAATGTATTGGACACACAAGTTTTGTGTGGGAATAGTCGATGGCGAAATGCTTATTGCGACGGGTCGTGAAATCAGCAAACCCAGTTCAAGTCCAATCATATCTGTTACACATAAATATCTTTTAGAAAGTATCAATGCATACTTCCCATATAGAGTTCAAATCCTGTCATATCTGTTACACGTTAATACCTATGAGAAATGTATGAATGCCTACTTCCTGTATAGATTTTTCGTCTAGTTATATCTGCTACGCCCTACTATATTTGGGGATATAAATCCTTACTTCTCATGTACGTGTCAAATCCTGTTATATCTGTTACCTACTAATATCTTTGGGAATTGTATGAACGCTTGTTTCACATATAGAGTTCAAGTTCTGTCATATCTGTTACACACTAATATCTTTGTGATATTAGAGTATTACACACTAATATCTTTGAAGTTTGTTTTATAAAGTTAAGCCCTCTTTTAAGACTAAAGAAATAATTGAAATTTGTGCACATTTGCGAAATCTATATAATGTTGTATATAGTGTAAATTTAATCAATATAAGACATACATCCATTTTTTAAAAGTTTAGGCGTCCCCATGGAATAATTAATAACAACAAATTTAGATAGCTATACATAGCCTAAGTTATCACCGTCGATATATAGAATACCTATTTATAAATATCACCAGAATCGGTCCAAATGTCCTGGACTTATAATACATACATACATGATGATGACTGTTGCAGTGCCACTCTTTCACATTTAGAAAAGTGTCATTGTCTGAAGGAGTATCTGTACTTGATATTGTCAATATAGAGATCTAACTTTGTACGACAGCTAGACCCCTCTCTTGGTTAAAAATATTGAGATTCGCAGAAAGCGAAAGCAAGATAGCCAGTAACAAGTTGAAACTGCAGACCAACATTATGTGAGGAGTGGTCTTCCACTTTTTTTTTCGAAATAAAAGCATAGTTCCGTACATATCACAAAGTCGAACGTAAATAAACATTCCTTAATATAGCACAGAGTAATACCGTTGAAACCACACGTTACCAATACGAATTAATTGTGTGCTTTGCTTTTTTGTTTTTCGTTTTGTTTTTAAAATAAAAAAAATATAGTTCCGTACATACATAAATACATACATACATACATACATACATACATACATACATACATACATACATACTATTTAAGTTTAAATCCTGTCAAATTTATTCTGTTAAAAACAACCATATAAAACGAACCATTTATAATGTATATTGTGTTTGGGTATTAAATAACCGAAACAATGTTGATTAAGCGTAAAACAGAAACCCGCACAAACAACTCAATCAGAATGAGCTACATGAAAATCAGGACAAAAAATAGGAAAACAGTAAATATAAACTCTGTGGACAAAGAGACGAAACACTAAACTATCTCATAAGTGAATGCAGTAAACAAGCCCAAAGGGAGTATAAAACAGACATGACTCTCTGGTCCACTGGGAACTGTGCGAACAACTACATTTTCAACACATATGTTAAATGGTAAGGGACAAACATGAGAGAATATTCGAAAAGTAAAGACAACATTCTTTGGAATTTAGAGATACAAACGGAGAAACCGATCCATACAAGAAGACCGGACGTGATAATGAAATCGACAGTATTTAAAATTCCAATACCCAATGAAAAAGTTGCTTACCTAATTTAAATAAAAAAGAAACTTAAACATCTGTTTACGTAGCCGATAAAGAAGTCGTTGTTTTGCTTATTTAATTTAATAATAATAAAAAGCTTTTCTGTAATTTAATTAAAAAAATGTTTTCCAAAATTGAAATCGCCCGTGTTGTCGCTATTCGTGAACAAGTAAAATAGTTCGTTCGTGGCAACGCTGTCAGTAACGGCGGCGTCACTTCCGTTCTAATCGTCATCTGTTGACTCTCTCTTTCTTTCTCTGACAATTGTTTCAAGCCTTATCGTTTTTTTTTCTCATCTATATTACTAAATGTTTGTGGACGCATGTGTTTGCTCGAAAGTAAAATAGAGTTATCTCCCATATATTTGGTTCAGCTTGTGCAAAACTGACATAGATAATCCGGCTCTAAAAGAAGAGAGATCGTTAATAAACTAATAACCATCATCATAGGAACAACAACAAAGACGATAGCACCAGAAAGAAAGCGTAGAACAAAGTAACAAAGAGACACTTCTGTTGATTGGTCATAACGAATCTATCCATGGAGCCAGGAAGAGTTCATGGAGTGACAGAATAGGGTCGATTACCATAACATAAATAATCTCCCTATTTTTAAATGCTCGCAAATATAATTTTTACACGAATTTGATATGATAAGAATGTGTATAACATGTGTATAACTTGTGTATAACGTGATGTTTTATTTAGAATTCAATATGGGCGCCGGCATACAACACCAGCTTCTCAATCAACCTGGGAACCGCATAAACTGATTTCACAAGAGACTCTCTTTTAAACTAATGGGTCACCACTTATCACAGTGAAAACACTTCAGGATAAGGGATAATGTGAGGGATAGATTAACAATTGTATGCTAATAAACACAAAATACACAGTCTCTTAGTTTATTCAATAAACAATGTTTCTGACAAAAAGTTAGGGATTGCTGTTTTCTGGGTCAGCTGTTGTTTTGAGTAGGTTGCATGTGGATATTGTCAATTATCTCATAGTATTAATCATCATTCAACTATCAATTTGTCTATTTCCACGATCATCACCTTCGAGCACTTAATAATACTGTGTTACTTTCTAATCACCCCGTAGTCGAAAGGAAAACATCTCACGTGAACGGCTGTTAAGTGCATAAATCACTGATACCATCTTCTAAGTCTAAGGTTATTAATTTATGATTAATCGATTATGTTACGAACAAAAACATTAATCATATCGTGAAAAGTAAGAACCAGTTCTGTTTTATGATTGAATTCTTTATTTTTGTTATAAATATGCAATTTTGAAAACTTAATTGTGGCCTTCGGTCTTTGTAGTCAAGGTTCTCTGCTTCTCAGACATTTGCACGTTTGTGTTGGGATTTTCTCAAATGGAATAATTAAGGCCCAGGTCAAAGAATAAAGAAAATGGGTTAAGCATGAAGCGGTCAGAACTTTTCATCTTCGATAAATAAAAGAGAATGATATAGCAAAGAGAAAAAAAATCCGGAAAATGATGAAATTAAAACAGGACAAAATATGAAGGAAAATGTATTAAAAACAAAAGATGAATAATGAGATGAAAATACATAAAATGGCGACGTTTGGCATTCCTTATCTTGCATGAGAAAATGTATTCTAAATTAATGGCTATAAAAGTACAAGTTTTACTTAAAAATCAACAAAATCTATCAAAGGTGGCGATTAAATTATCCCAAACACAAAGATCCTCCCGAAATCAAAACGAACAATAAATAAATAAACGTCCAAAAAGAAACGATTACTCGCAATTAATCGATGAAAGACTAGTGCATGTGTACTCGTCTACAATGAACTTCAATAGATTCGATGTTGGACAAGTATTCTATTAAGATTGAAACATTAATGTGAGATAATACTGTTATGGCCTCCTTTTTTCTTTTGAATAAAAATCGATATATATCTATATATATATGTGTTTTTGTATGTATATATTATTGTATATATATTATTGTATCCCTATCTTTATTCATTCTGTCGAAACTTTCCAGCAAAATCTGCGAAAATACAAAAGCACTATAATCGCAACCAACTCCCACAACAACAAGAGAAGTTTTTTGCTGAGATGTATTGAAGAAAAAATCATATCCGCAAGTACTTTCAAATTTTTAAAACAAAACCAGCATTTTCCCCCTGACTACATTCACAAATATTTGCTATCATCCGCAAACCTGTTGGAAAACCAAAGCGCTTGCCTTTCCCAGGAAGCCAGAACACTGGCCACCGACCTACTACAAAACAGCACAACAACTCCCAATCCAATCACATACATCAACAAATCCATCAGAAGATTCAACGCCAACCACAGAACCAGGCTTGAGAACCAACTCACAAAACTAATCTCAAACAACAAGTGAAACACCTCGAGACGTCCGGATTCTATACATAACTTCACCACTCAAAGACTGTCAGATTTGGAAACTGAAGCTCTCAGTTTCGGTCTGAAATTCGCGACTAGAATACACTCAAATATCACCACCAACACAGTTTTAAAAAACTACAGACATGAGGACATTGATTTTTATAAAGTTTTCATACAAGGAATAATCTCAGCTACAACAACTCTACCCAACAACTTAGCTCTTCCTAAAAGGTATGTAGACACTTCTAGCCAATAACAACAGCATAAACATGTCACCATCAGATAAAGAAGGGGCATAGTTACTATGAATAGAAGCTCATACATAACAAACCTATCTACATTAGTATAAGACTAAAACACATACACCAACACAGATTTTTAAAACTATAGAAAAGAGCATTGAACATTTTAACAAATCCTTCCATCTCCTCACAACAAACGATAAAAAATGAACACCATATATCGAGTACCACCCCATTATGCTCACTTTATACAGCCTACCAAAAACTCATAAACGAACATTCCCATGCGCCCCATAATATCTGGCATCGGTAGCACAACACACAAGATCGCACGAGTCATAGCCAACACTATTACCTCTACTAATGGGCACCATTAGCCCCTCTCACATCAATAACTAAGGTGACTTATTAAACAAGATAAACAACATTGATTTAAGAAATAAAAGTATACACAGCTTAGATATAACATCACTATACACTAATGTCTCAGTTAGAAAATATTTAAACTTACTCCAGACACATTTAGAAAATACCAAAACCAACTTACCATTCCCCCCAAATTTTAATAGAAATAATAAAACTCATTACTAACATGACATATTTCCAATTTGACAATAAATTCTATAAACAAAAATTTGGACGCGTCATGAGCAACCCTCTAAGTGGAGTACTTGCCTGTCTCTTCCTTGAATTCCTTGAATTTGGCTCTTTTAAATTTAGATTACCCCATAACACTAAGTATTTCAGATATATTGATGACATTCTAATTTTTCTTCCCGATGACACACAAATTAAAGACATTAAAACAAATTAAATACAGTAAAAGTTGCATATGAAACAGAAATAAATAACCTAATACTTTTTTAGACATACTCATAATAACATCCAATAACAAACTATCTTTCAAAGTACACCGCAAAACCACCCACAAAAACGACTATATACATTTCTACTCACATAACAACAAGATCAAACCTACACACCCCTCACAGTCTTTGCCGCAGCCACCTGGCCAAACATTCCACCCTCCTCTTTCCCCACCTCCCCACTTTATCACTTACAACCATCCACAGTATCCCTGCTCACCAACACCCTTCCACTTTTTCACTCAGTTTCATCAACATTTATTTTCATTCCTCACAACTGACTTCACCAAGTCCGGACGTCAGCCCTACTGTTTTTCCAGTAGCTGGCTACTACTTTCCTCCATTCAACCAACCATGTTAACCCTATATGTCCAAGTACTTGCATGACATTTTTTCTTTATATTATCATCCTGAAGAAGTCTTACAAATAAAGACGAAACGTTGATGAACACATAAAAAACATCCTTTTTGGTTTTTCCTTTTTAATTTCCCATATATATATATATATATATATATATATATATATATATATATATATATATATATATATATATATATATATATATATATATATATATATAATAAATATGAAACTAAAAGTAAACTTTTAGTAGAAAGAACCTATAGTGAAATGGTAAAAGCTCAATATACGAGATAGAGCAATTATAAAAGATAGATGGACGAAGAGTGATAAACATGTACGAATGTCCAAATTTATATCAAACTTCGATTGTTCAATGCAAGGTATATTCTGTAATAAAATTATGTTTATTATTCTTTCCTTAAGCCAAGGCTTTTCAAAGATCGAGATCTTATCATCTGAGGAATTGGACACCTTATCGGCGGACAATTACCACCTGGACAAACCCAATATCTTTTTACACGAACTTTTTTCACCCATCATTTAAAAAAAATATTTTTTTCAAATGAACACCTTATAGGCGGACAATTACCACCTGGACAAACCCAATATCTTTTTACATATGTTGTAGTCTGCACAGAAGCAGTTATGTAGTAATATGTTCCACAGGCGGAAAGTTATTATAAAATAAACTTTGTTTATTGAAATGGAAATTCTGTTTGATGTTAGGGACACGGAGGAAACATAAGAACATCTCTTATCTGTTGTGGTAGAAGATGAGGTCTTGCTGTGAATGTCTTACGTGGAGGTACTAGTGATTGAACCACCTGCTATGGAAATAATGATAGATTAGAAAAAGACTAGCAATATCTCTTCTGTGAGAAAGTGGCTCTAAAGAACAGAATAAGTTATATAAGTAGAGGATTGCACCAGGAGTCAGGTACTTTCTGGGGCAGTAGAATGCAGACTTATTTTCCAAGAATCTAGAATTTGATCTGCATATTAATGTCGTATAAATAGTGTGAATGTTTTTGGAAATCTAAGGAGACTTGTTGTAACTCAGACTCCAAGCGGACACCAATTGTTATTGGCGGTGAACAATCACTTATAATGACTTGTGTGAAAATAGGTCCCCTTTGTTATGGTTTGAAACCCATACGGTACCGATATTGTTCTGATCGTCTGTAACACACACACACACACACACACACACACACATATATATATATATACATATACATATATATACATATATATATATATATATATATAGCTTTACTTTACAGACAAAGACATAAGAAAGGGTAGTAATGTCACATCCGGTGCGGCCGCGCTGATTGTTAATGATATGAATCCTTTAATTAATTTGAGACAGGAACACTTTACGACAGCTACGACAAAAAAATTATTTAACACCAACACACGATATAACTTTTTTCCACTCACAGTAGCGGTTGATATTGACTGACGGTTTGAATCCCCACACGTATATCCACACTTATGAGCAGTGAAACGACGAAACAGCTGTTTGTGGTATTACCTTACTTCACAGACGAAGATATAGGACAGTATAGTTATGCCCCATCTGGTGTAGACGCGCTGATTGTTAATGGATATGAATCTTTTAACTAATGTGAGACAGGCACACTTTAGCACAACTATGACAAAGGAATCACTTTAGTGAGCTGGATGCTGAGTCGTTTCATCGTAACCTTCCATTTATTGCTCTAATTTGAAGAGTGTTCTCAAAATGGACGATAGCTTCTCCTATTGTTCTTCTTCATGCTACGCAGTCCCCGGAAAATGTTGACCACATTTTATTATTTATTTGATAAAGAGAATGTTATAAGGTTTCCACACAGTAGATTTGTTGTTGTAGACAGAAGAACACTCCTTAGTAAATAAAGAATATTTGCAGTCAATTTTCATCTATTCAAAAGACACACACACTCACTATATATTGTGTATAGATTTTTAGTATTTACTTCAACAGTGTTCAATACGTGAGTAGAGTTTGGTAGTAATAGTAGTAGTAGTAGTAGTAGTAGTAGCATGAACATATATTGTTGGGACTTAAGCTACATAGAGACGTCTATTGAATGCCTACTGGGGAGAAATTGAATTCCTACTGGAGAGGACTTGAATACCAGCTAGACACTTAATATTTATCTACCTCCCACAAGGTAAAATGTGACACAAGGTCGGGAAAGTGGGATTAGATAAGCCAGGGCTCGAGGTGAGCACTCTGGCCATTCAAAAATTGCCTGGGCAGCCCCGTCGGCATTCCCGGTAGGGCGCCTCAGGCAGTAAGCAATAAACTTACTCCTCCCCAAAGAGGGGAGGCAAAGCCTGGGAGGGTGCACCTCCTAGAACTGCACAGGACCAGACAACCCCCAATAGACCGGCGTAAATCCAGACCCAAAGGCCAGGACAATACCAGTCTATTAGGTGGGTTAAAAAACCCTGGTTGAATACCAGCTAGACACTTACCTCGAGTGTTTAAGGTCTTTATGTACAGGGATTTGTCAGGACAACCTTACATGAGGATACTTTCTCCTCAAGTAAATCCTGACTACATATTCAAAATAACATAGTGTTCGAAGCCCAAATAAGATACCCACAGTATGGCTAACCCATACAGGCTTATACGGGAAATTGTTTGTTTAACCCACTTAGAAGTTAAGAGCGCCAACAACTTGTTTTAAACAAAGAGAGGAAAATTCATTGCTTGAAGGAAATTAATAGGCAGTGAGAGGTATAATAAAATCAAGGTCTCTTATTAGTTGGGAGTTGGAGTGGACACTGCTTAACTATAAAACGATACATGTATTTAGCCTGATGATTTTCATAGGCAGATACACACACATTTTTTTAGGTAGGTTATTAGACATAAACCTATGTTCTACTACTACTACTACTAAGCTCTATTCATGCATCTAGCTCTGTTCAAGTAAATACTGAAATAAATTATATATGTAATACATTATTTATAATATAAGTATATATAGTAAATAGTAATATCAATATATATATATAACAATATTAAATATTTAAAATTGACATATTTTAACAATTTACTGCAGTTTCACGGTAAATCCGATCGTCAGAAGTACATTTCTATTGAACACGTCCGTATTAATTTGAATGCGAGATCAAATATATACATACCGGTTGAATAGAAATGCACTTTTGGCAATCGTAAAATGTTAAGAAAAGTCCTTTTAAATATTTATTATTGTAATAAAGCTGTATCCGTAAGGATATCGAGCCCTTTGTTTGCGCAAAATCTGCTGTCTTGGACCCGATCTGTTCCGACTCCGAGATGTTCATTTGCATGTTATATATATTCTCTTCTGGGGAAAAATATCTTTAAACATATTATCTCGAATAATAACAGGATAAATTATATTAGAGTAGTTTTCTTTCACCCCTCTTGGCCTAAGATATTATAGAATAAATGTGTCCCCTATCCTATAAGACGCTAAACGTAAGTGCTTAAGAAAAGTTTTTTTGGGGGGAAGTGGGGTAGAGTATTTTGTTTTCTAATGCATGAATTAAGACGTTTAATCAACGTTATCTTTCCTTAACGGATCGGATCGGTTATATGAAAATTAAATTCGATCATAAAATTTTTGCATGCGTTCGAGGTTGAATTACCTCTCTTGATTTTAGCTTCATTGCGTTTAGTAGTCACGTCTGCATTTAATGACGATAATTTTAGAAAATTATCGGATAAATATACATTTTTCCTGTAATATGAAAAGATGTTTTCCTAAATTGAAATTTTTTTTACTGTTGAAAATTTTTTCAGAGAAAATTAAACATCATTTATTAAAATATATTTGATAGAACTTTTTATAAACTTGCACAAAATACCTTCTTTAAAGAATCAATCCAACTTTTAAAATATATATACATTTGACTTTTAAATCAAATTATTTTAGCCTCCTATAAAAGGAATAAAAGATAAAAAATAAGAATTTTGGATTTTATTGGTTATTTTTGTCTTATCTGTTTGTGATCACTAAACAATTCCATCGTTAGCTTTGACTGTAACAAATTGATAAAGAGTTTTTGTTCTGGAGATGATATTATGAACAATAAACATCCTGAAACATATGTACACAATACTATTTGTTGATGCTGAATTTCTGGAGTATGATTACAAAATATTGATTATCTCATAAATGTTGTATTCTACTAAGTTATATATATATATATATATATATATATATATATATATATATATATATATATATATATATATATATATATATGTGTGTGTGTGTGTGATAAAAAGACAAACGAAATAAAAACACATTTTGTCTTTAACGGCATTTGATTTTTCTGATATACCGTGCATTTTATCCTCATATATATATATATATATATATATATATATATATATATATATATATATATATATATATATATATATATATATATATGGGTCGCTACTAATTTGTGTCTTCTTGTGATTGTCTTTCTAAAAATGCTGATAACTTCATCTGCGCTTGTATTCCATGAACTCTCCACACAGAGCTTGCTACGGTGAATGACACTCACTTAACCGAATAACTGGCGGTGATATACTCAGCATTGGTATTCCAGCACACTCCAAATCATCTAACGCAAATATTTTCTGAATATACAACAACATGTACGCATGCATTGTTTGTGAAAATGTTGTAGATGTCGTGTATTACTCTGATATGGAATCCAAGTCTGTTTCTATACAGTAGAGCTGTCAAATTATTAGCCCTGTGCACAGGAATTTAGATGTCTGCTGTGATCTTAGGCATTTTCTTTTGAATTAAATAATCTCGGGTTTTAACTTAAGAATGTCATGATTAAATTCAATAATAGTCAAACACTAAGCAATGCATAGATTGCAGAGCCTGATATGATCTGATATTTTTGAATAATGGAGAATTCTATAATATATGAGATATTTCTAGGTTAAAAATTCTAAATGTGTTCAGCTAATGAAATTATTTTAGCATGTCTATTCATTATGAAAGAAATTGTGATGGATGGAAATTCTGTTTATCGTTAATATATACTTAAATAATACCTTATAAGGTGCCATTGATTATATACGTTAGATTTTTGTAAGTAAAGACTTGACGTTTTCTATCTTTAAACGACTTAAATACAATTATATGTACTCTTTATTTAGAATATGTTTTAATCTTTAAAAATAAATATACTTAGCTATTGAATATTTGGATGCCATCATTAATACTGTCAAGCTTTTTAGATCTTTTGGAAGGCAAATAAAGACGTGGTCAAAACAATGTAACTTTTTATTCTTTATTTATATATGCTCTGGTGCTAAAAGAATAACATCCGTTGAGGTTTAACCTTGAAAGTCTGACGATTAATAATAATAATAATAATAATATATATATATATATATATAGTTTGAAAAGTCACACATTGAAAACGTTGCTGAAATGGCAATATTAAGGAGAATATTAAAAAAAATATTTTGAAAACCTGGACAACGCAAATTATTTGTTTTTTAAAATAAACTATTTATTTACTTTAAAAACTTCTTCTCTTTTAAAACTTGAGTGCTTTCGGTGATAAACACCCTTGTCAGAAGTATAAGCATATTTGTTTTCTTCTTGTTTCTCCCTGACTGAGACATATCTATCGCAGTCAAGTTGAAATTCGTCTTGATGTTATCGACGACCAATGTTGATATACCGTTGTGTGTAGCAGGCGGTTACGTGAATAAGGTAGTTTGAAAAGTCACACATTGAAAACGTTGCTGAAATGTATGACTTTTAAAACTACAGGAAGGTCATAGAAAGACTCACCAATGAGGTGAGAAAATGTAGCAACGTCTTTTGACTGATTTACAACATCACACTGTCACTCTCTCTTATATTGGGGAGGACGGGACCGGAGAAAAAGTATCTTATAGCAGGGGTTCTCTTATATCCGGGTCTCTTATATCGGGGTCTAATTTATAGACATTAACACAGGTTGTAATTTGGGACCAGAGACAATGTCTCTTATATTCGTGTTTCTCTTATATCCGGTGCTCTTATATCCGGGTTACACTGTATCTAATTCACGTAACCGCGTGCTACACACAGCGGCATATCAACATTGGTCGTCGATAACATCAAGACGAAAAGAAACAATGTTTCTCTCTTAGTAATGCTTCATCGTAAAAATATATTAGAATACGTTTAATTATTAATATAGGCAGAAAACAACAACAACAACAACAAAATGACATTTGTATGCGATAAATCTCCTCTGCAACTTGCGAGTTTTCGTAGCTTGGAGGTAAGGGTGCCGGATTCAATCACTGGGGTACAGGTTTCGAATCTTGCTAGATTTGATATCGGTAGTGACTTTACGTGTATGATTATATCTAATAAAAAATGTTATATACGCTTCACACATGGGGCCATCACACTAGTGAAAGGAAACAATTTCCATCCCTTATGTACAATATCAGAAAACAACAAAATGACTCTCTCTCTCTCTCTCTATATATATATATATGTATATATGTAGTATAATTAATTAACTGAAACCACTGTAGATTTTGCAAAGCGCCGTGCATTGTCTGGTACTATTCTGTTTAATTATTAATAATCTACATAATTTACATGCGACAATTGATGTCAAATTTCCAACAAAGACATTTTTCAATTTTTATAAATAATTTCTATGCAAATGAATGAGTTCACAATTTTTATTAATTTGATTTCTCTCCATAAACTTCGTCGGTCGACTACAAACTTATCCTTCACTCCAAACAAAACGGGTATTCTTAAGATGCGTCCATTCAACCTGTACCTTTAGTGATGAAAGAGCTATTTCAAAGTGAACTGTGACAGACCGATGGACTATCTTATAGAGATTCGTGGACGCATTTAAAACTGCAATTTATTAATTCATTTATTCATTCATTTCGTATGAATCAGATGATTCTATTGTTGGCATTCGTTTCCTCAGTATATTATATTCAGAATTCTTTTCTAGAAAAAATCGGGTACTTACAGGATGGACCATGTGAAGGGGACAACATCCTAAGTGAAAGTGTTTCTGTAGAACGAATTGGATTCGAACTTGGCAAACCCAGGTTGTCAGTCCGTGTCGTTAACCAATTAACCGCTGTCACCTTCTTCTTTCGTGTGAATTAGATGATTCTAGTGTTGGCATTAGTTTCCCCGATGTTTCGCTAGGTAGAAATCGTTCTGGAAACACATCGGCTACTTACGGGAAGGACCACAAGAAAGTTGCCAACATCCCTAAGTGAAAGTGATACTGTGGAACCGACTGGATTCGAACTTGGAACACTCAAGTCCATGTCGTTATCCACTTAACCACCGTCACCTCCCAAACTGCTATTGAAATTAAAGCGTTGTTGACTGATCCACTTACAGACAGAGCTTCAAAGAAAGATGCAAAGACACATTTAAAAATGCTATCGAAAACTAAAGCGCGAGAAACCGACGAACATGCAATTTAAAAATGAAACGTACCGACACAAATGGTCGTTCAAACTTTATTCTGACGGACCTATATATATATATATATATATATATATATATATGGACGCATCTAAAAATACTATTTCAAGGCTTATTCTGACAGACGAAATTATAATTTTAAACTCAAGCGTGACAGACAGACGGAAATGCTATTTAAAACTAAAGCCGAAGCGATATATTAAAATATTATTTCACGCTAGCGTGGCGGGCTGATCGATATTTCTATAAGAGACTTTTTCTGTCACGCTTAGATTTGAAATTGCATTTTCATTTTTGTGTCGATTATTATTTTAAATGCGTCAAAGAATATTCATAAAGTTATGAATTCTTCGACACATCTTAAATAACATGCGTACACTCAATCGGTTCGAAAATGAAAATGATATTTCAAATTTAAGTGTGATAAAGTCGCTTATAGACATGCGTGGGCGTATCTACAACTACTATTTCAAACTTGAGCCTGTCAGACCAAAGAAAGTCCCACTACAAATGTAAGTGTCACTGATTGACTGGCGTTCAGAAGTTCTATAGAATTTACATTTATCCTATACATATTAATTGACCAACGGCGTGTGTGAAAAAACCCACAAGCCAAACCCAAAATATATTTAAAAAGAATACATTTTCCTACAAAACCAGCTCCCGCATAAATATTTACAAAAAAGAAAAATATAATGTCACGTGACTCTGACAGCGATGTTACGCCTCGCTTCCCGGCCCTTTGTTGGCTAGGGAGAGCTAATAAAAATTCTCAACTCAGGGACACATAGTCTGTCATAAGGCGACACTCACACAATGCCTAATTCTCTCACACGCAGATACATACTGGACCCATAAAATCCCCGCAGCTACCTATCTGGCAAACGCAGCTGTCAAACCTGACATTGTCATATGGAACAAGAGAGAGAGAGAGAGAGAGAGAGAGAGAGAGAGAGAGAGAGAGAGAGAGAGAGAGAGAGACTGGCAACTTTGGTTGAGGTCAGTGTCCCTAATGATGGGGTCCTAAACAGAGCTGAAAGAGAGAAAATAACAAAATATCAAGGTCTAATGTATGATATGAAAAGAAACTGGAACCTCAAAGAGATCTCCATCATTCCAGTTATCATAGGAGCCACTGCACTTATGAAGAAAAACTTGAAAAAATATTTGGCAAGTATACCTGGTGAACCAAGTGCAAGAGAAATCCAAACAACTGCACTGAAAGGAACAGCCAGAATCCTGAAAAGAGCTCTCGGTTGGATATTTGGAAGAATGCCCCGTCCCCAGCAAATGAAAGAAAATGAAAATAAAAATTTAAAAAAGAGACTATATGTAAAAAGATGAATATCCAGTGTAGCAGCAAGTCCTGTGAGCATACACCAGAAAGAACAGTTGGAAATAAGTTATACACTATCCGCTATGACTATGCAATCCATACAGCTACATATGTAGAAAACGGAGCTGCTAAACCTGACATATGATATGGGACAAAAGGGAAAAAGTAGCAACCTTAGTTGAAGTCAGTGTCTCTAATGATGCTGGCTTAAACAGAGCTGAAAGAGAAAATATTACGAAATACTAAGGTGTTATGTACAACATTAAAAGACACTAGAATCTGAGGAAGATCTCCATTATCCCAGTAATTATATAATGAAAAAGAATTTCAAAAACTATCTGGCGAATATACCCGGTGAACCGAGTGCAAGAGAGTTACAAACAATTGCACTTTAAGGGGATGGTTAAAATCTTAAAAGGATTTCTCGGCTGGAGTGTCTGAAATAGCCGGTGAATGTCTGGCATACGGTAGGATGCCCCATCACCAGCAAAAACAAACAGATAAGAAATTTAAAAAAAAAACAGGAAACAAACGAATATACGTGTTCGTTTCTAACACTCGAAACTTTTTCTCACCTTCACCTTTCTACAATATGAGAAGGCTAGTTATCAAATAAGCATTTACTCATATAAAATAACTTTCAACCAATTGTAATTTTGTATATATATATATATATATATAGTGCTAGAATTATGATACAAATCAGTTCGACAGTGGCTATGTTGCTGTTGGGTTTAAGTAGGGTTAGGGTTAAGGTTAGGATGTCTACCCTCCTAGGCTTAAATTTCTGTCTGAGGTGTTAGTTAATTGCTTATCGCCTGAGGCGCCCCTATTGAAGAATGCTAACGGGGCTGCTTATGTATTTTTTGTAGGCCAGAGTGCACCTCTCTTAGTGCGATGGCTTCTCAAAACCACGTATGTGCAGCGAGATGTCTGTTTTCATTATTTTTAAATTTCTACATGTCGGTACAGTTAGGAGAACAGGGAGCAGGGAGCGAGTTCCAGAGGCCGGCAGCACGAAGAAAGAAGCTATTGGAGTACAAGGCTCTCCGGCATTTCTACAGTGAATGGATGGGGCTGATTGTCGAGTTTGATGTCGATGAGGCACTAGAGCAAAAAGTTCATCGGAGCACAATCCATTGAAGTACTTGTAAAACAGGCACAAGGAAGCAACATTGCGGCGATGGGACAGGGGTTGGAGCTTGGTGGATACTGAGGGACCTATTCAATTCGCGACTCTTTCTTTAACCTTGTCTAAGAGGGAGAGACTAGTGGATGATGCACCAGCCCAGATGGCGCAACAATACTCCATGGATGGGCGGATTGTAGCTTTGTAGAGATATAGGATAACGTCAGGTGTGAGAATTTTACTATAACAGTAGAGAGAGCTCACTTTCTTTGCAGAAACCTTGGCAATGTCTTCAATGTATTTGTTTCAAATTCATTTTACCGGTGAATCTATGGCCGATGAATTTGAACGTTGGACTCTCAGGTAGAGTGTTATTTGCCATGACAATCAGTTGGTGAAGAGATTTCTTGTAGTTATTAGAGGAAACGACATTAAATGTTACCATCCATTTATGACCCCATTCCACTACAGACTGGAGGTTACTTTCTAATGATTAAGCTATTGCAACAGATACGTGCGTGTCGTTTTGCCTACATGACGAGAGTAAAGCGTTGTATCGTCAGCAAATATATGCATCTCAGACTTAATGTCATCAGGGAGGTCGTTTATGAAAATCAGGAACAGTAAAAGTCCAAGGATGGATCCCTGGGGTACACTAGCATTTATGTCATATTGCTTGGATAGAAGGCCATCGAGAACAACCGAGATCTCTCTTTTGGTTAGGAAGAATCTAATTATATTAAATATTTGCCCAGTAATACCATATGAGTGAATTTTTATGAGAAGCCCTTTATGACAGACTGTGTCAAAGGCTTGTATATATAAAGAGCTACCGCCCTTGCTTCACCTTCCTTATCCAGTGTATGATATATTCGTTCAGAGATGACCGTTAGGATATCCGCAGTAGATCGTGCTGGCCTAAATCCATACTGACGGTCAGAAACAGATTTTGCATTAACAAGGTGTCGGACTACGGTAGATTGATTAAGGATTCAAAGATTTTAGCAAAGATCGGAAGTGGACTTATGGGGCGATAATTCTGGGGATCAGTTCTATCTCCAGAATTTTTGAAGACTGGTTCCATAGTGGCATGTGCTTTAATGCCAGCTTTAGTTCATTCGGTTAACTCATTTTCTCACTGATCAGTAGGGAGTGAGAAGGTTTTACCCCATGGGGCGTCGCTGATGTGATCTCTTATGGACTCAAAATCACCCTGTTGGTAGTATCTCGTCGTTTTAAACAACGGCTCATCAACTTTGGTACGACTTTTTAGAAGATATCAATTATTACCACAATGTGATCAGCGTTCCAGAGTGGGCTATGAGCATCGTCACGCAAGCCTCGGGCAGTGAGGTCAAGAACAGGTCGAGAAGTGAGTCTTGCTGGTCCACACTATATAACGATGAAAATAAAACAAATAATGGTGCCGCTGAAGCTTACTATCTCTAAGTAAATATATCTACACCTTAAGGGTGCTATGTTGCTTAAATATCCGCAAGGAAAGAATGTCTACATCGTACATGTTCTATTTGGCTTGATATCTAGAAGGAAAAATATCTACACGGTACAGGTGCTATTTTGACTTGATATCTAGTAGGAAAAATATGTATAAGGTTAGGATTAAGAGTTAGGGTTAGGGTTCCAGGCTGGCTTACCACATATTCTTTCAAAACAAATTAGGATAAGTGTGTTTCTTGCCTTTACACCATGTGTAGATATAATACCAAAGTAGATTCATGATACGTAGATAACAAGTCAAAGTGACACCGAAATAATTCAATAATAATACAGCTCATATATTGTATATGTTTACTCGCATTGTGAACAGAGGTCAGCTATTAGGTATCGATTTACTTTGATGTTTCTGCTTAATCTTTACCGAATTCTCTGGAGACCTCTAAAAATATCGATAGGGCCTGGTCGTCCACTGTTTTCTCTTTTTGCAATAACAAAAAAATAACAGAAACAAAACAAAGACGTCCCGCAGATCCCAAAGGAAATTCAAAATAAGACTTAGAATGACATGAAAATAAAGTGGACATTAAAAAAGGATTAATTATGTGCGTGAATGAAGAAGACAACTTGACATATCAGTCTTTTGTTTATTAATTATTTGTTGATTGGCCGATTGTGCTCTTTTTCTGATAATCATCGCGCACGTATAAAAGCACATGAAATTCGATCGGGAGATTGAACAATAGATAAATGGTAAACATATTGATTGGCAGAAATTAGCAATAAATCAGTTCAAACTCACTACAAACTTCTACAGAAAGCAATACGCACAGTAATATCAATAGTAACTCCCTTTATTTCGATATCATCTTTATGTATGATGGAAGAGGTAGTGACACTTATTACATTGCAATCAAATTTATATACGTGTTTATATATTCATAGTCTTTTGTATATTCATATTAATATATATATAGACGTGACAATCGATCTATCTATCTATCAAAAATATTTATATAATTATATTTATATATATATATATTTCCGTTTCCTATTTTCTATTACGTTAGAATATTATTTCCATAAGTTTCATCATATATATATATATATATATATATATATATATATATATATATATATATATATATATATATATTATATATATATATACATATATATATACATATATATATATATATATATATATATATATATATATATATATATATATACGTATACTGTGAAATTTATTTGGCGATTTATACTCTTATATTCTTATCTGGTGATATATATATATATATATATATATTAATTTTTGTATTACAGAAGATCAGAACAACATCGTTACCTTCGGGTTCAAATCCTAACAAAGGGGGCCTATAATAGCCTTTTTATCAGACTCTCTTCAGTCTCTGTCTCCCCAGATGTTATGTTAATTGTCTAAGGATATTTCGATTCTTTGCTTTAATCTAATTTTCATCATTTTTATAAATTTGGTATTACTACTTGCAAATTATGCCGGTATTTTAGTCATGGGCGAGCAAAAACAGTTTTTTTCTTCTTTTCGTCTTTGAAAAAAATATGTCGGGACTATACTAATGTCATGTTGACCTCAGATCTCAGAGAAATAAATTTAAAAAAATAAAGGTCTAAAATCTAGATTTAATAATTAATACAAGATTTAAAAATACGATTGAAAAATATAAAGAAATCGACCGTTGAACGGGAAACATGAGGGGAATCTATATATTATTGAAGCTGAGGAGAAGGCTTTAGTGTGCCTCTACAATAGTAATGATGGAGAAAACATCAATCATTTCCGACTGAGGCTCTTAAGAAAAAGGTTGCAAAAAACTCAAAGTATGCTGAGGACAAATCATTGCCACTAAAAAGTGCAGCTACGAACTTTCACAGCCATCAAGTTTACATCCAAATTCAGGAATGGAAATGTAGAAACCAACTAAAACCTGACAAGTGGGGATGGAAACTTTCAGATAGTAAATTACAACCAATCAAGACTGACTTGCCATTTGGTTCAAAAGCCAACAAAAAATATTTTCCAAATAAATCGTCAGCTTTAATGGTGAACAATTCTTTAATAGCGATAAAAATAAAAGTTGGTTTAGCATTATAGAATAAAAAATAAATGATATATTTTTCATTTATTTTTTATTTTACTAAGGAAATAAAGAAAATATAATAAATCATAATAATAAATTGTATTAGGCATTCATGATAAATTAAATTAATTCAATAATACAATAATACAATAAGTAAAATCTTAAATAAGAAATATATGGAAAGTAATAAAATATGAAAGAGAATAAAATAAGTCTCAAACATATTGATTTATGAACTAAGTAAATAAACATAAAAAATAATAAAGAATAAAATAATTAAATGATAATAAATAAATTAATAATAAAGATGATAGATATAAATATCAATGTAAACAATATCACAAATTAATGGAATGAAAAAAAGAAAATATTTTAAAAAACCTTTAAAAAATTCCAAAGTAATCAAAATAAAAAAAACTTGTAAAATACTTAATGTCTTAATACTTTATATCTTAAACTCTTATGCTTTAAACCACTAGTGAAGAGTCATACAAAATAAGGCGAAACTTGTTAATGGGACATAGTGCATACGAGGTTATGGGTAAACGAAATGATAGTTCAAAAACTACACGGTTCACCCGGTCGACTTCCCTCCGTCCCCTTGAGCAGAAATTCAGAAAAATAAGCTTTCCAAAGTTGAACGTTTTAAACAAAAAATCTTTAAAAAGTTTCATAAAAAAGTATTAAAATGGTCCCTTTTGTTAAGATTTGAAACCGAAGTATCTATGATCTTCTGTAATACAAACATTAGTAACTACTACGCTCTTGTCATTTATTCTTTTAATAATCGAACACTCTGCTGGAATTATCTCCCACTAACCTTATATATATATATATATATATATATATATATATATATATATATATATATATATATATATATATATATATATATATATATGACGGTCTTTAATCGTAAACAACTGATAATCTCTGAAATAAAATAACGACTAGCGCAAATTTCTGGAAGCAAACTAATGTAGTGACTGCAAAAAATTAATCGACTTACAAGCAAAGTAATTTTCCAACGAAGGACTTTAGACAAAAAGTGTTTTTTTCTTGCCATATGGTTTTAATGGTGTAAAAACTTCTATAATATATATATATATATATATATATATATATATATATATATATATATATATATATATATATATATATATATATACTTTGAAAAGTCACACAATTTGAAGCGCTGGCGGGGTGTGACTTCTCAAAGTATCCTTCCACGCCGACCACGTGACACACAGCCATATCAACACTTTTCTCTCTTCGTCAAAACACCTAGACGGATTTTCAACTTGGCCACGAGAATGTCTCAACCAAGAGGAAAAAAGAAAAAAAAAGAAAAAGAAGAAATATTCTTCTGAAGATGGTATATTTACCGAAAGTACTCAAGTTTATAAAAAAAATGTTTTTAAGATGAATAAATAATTTATTTTAAAAAACAAATAATCTGCGTTGTGCAAGGCTTTCTAAATATTTTATAAAAAAATATCTTCGATATATATATATATATATATATATATATATATATATATATATATATATATATATATATATATATCAATTCCTTCTAGCTATGTCGGAGATAATCAAAGTCCTTATTAGTCTATTCATATAACTTTACTTATATATCGAAATCTATATATGTGTGCATGCACTTCTGTCCCTCTTTCTCTCTCTCTCTCTCTTTCTCTCTATCTGTAGATATATTTATATATACTAATCTATCCATGACACCATTCGACGATTCATTCCACTTTTATTATATTCGAAAATTCACAAACTTCTTACATAGCTAAAAATAACAAGTCTCTTTATTTCTATATTTTCTTTATAGGTATTATAAGTTGCAATCTAATTTACATACGTTTTACGTTGTTTTCAAACACCCAATGTAAATTAGCTGAGAGAGTCACTGTCTCTCTAAATACTTAAAGAGACATTAAAACAATTAGAGAGTGATTGAATCAAAATATGATGAGAGAATGCGAGTGAAATACATTGCTAAATGAAGGATAGTTGACTTGTTCAGTTAATTACAAATTATATCGAATTTGCAGCATTGAAATGAATCTTTCAAACATAACTAAATACAAGAACTAAACTGCTGACGTCAAAAGAGCAAAAGGTTTGTCGTTTCTTATACCTGTGTACCGCAAACCAACATTTACTCGTTATATTACCATTGAGACTTGTTTTGCCTCAAACAAATAAAAATAAATATTATCAAATGTTTGGTTCATCGTTCCTCAATGATTTGCTCTGAACTCCTGATTGATTCGGAGATTCAATTTATCAAAGAACTTCTTATTAATAATGGTTACTCTCTAAATATTGTGATTTCAATATCGTTGCAAGATCGTCCATTTTCATAAGCCTAAGCCTTAAGGACCCCAAAAATGTCCGACGTACTTCAAATTACCCAACTAAGGTAATCTGATGTCAACATAAAATTTACTAACCTCATTTCTGCATCTGTACGTTCACTCTTACAGCATCGTTGATATTTGAATTATATTTAGAAGTTTAGAAACCAAAAAAGCGACGAGTTTGTTTGTTCAAAATAAATCGTCACTTATTTTAAAAACTTGAATTTTCGACGTAAAGCGTCATATTAATGAGTAATAGTCATTTTTATCTATTTACTTCTTACTAGCAACATATTAGTCTTTAGTATTACTTATGAATATGACGTTTTGCATCGAAAATTCAAGTTTAAAAAATAAATGATTATTTATTTTGAAAAAAAAACGCATTGTTTGTTTCGCCTTCAAAACTTCTAAATATAATTCAAATACAAACGATGCTTCAAGAGTAAGACTATATTTTAATGATTCCCACACGCTTGCCAGCGTGTTACCTCACATATCAACATTGACCTCCAACTGTCAACAACATCGAACGAGCTTCTAGTACTAAAGACCAATATGTTACTAATAAGATGCAAAACGAGAAAAATGTCTGTTACTTATGAATAGGGCGCTTTGCGTCGAAAATGACAGTGTGTAAAATAAATAATATTTTTTTACAAAAAAAAACGCAATGACTGCTTTGACTTCTAAACTTCTTCCTTTCTCTCTGTTAATTTTCCTATATATATATATATATATATATATATATATATATATATATATAGAATTATAAAAAGAAAAACTATACACACATTAAGGTTGTACACATAATAACTTATTTCGACCCCTTTAATTAGGTCTCCTCAGATGTATAGACAACCACTAATATTTAATATGTTCTAATCTAAACCGAAATCTTCGTCCTACATTTTCGTCTCCTAATTTTTAATCGTAAATAATTAAACGTAGTTTTTAATCGTGAACGCTCGAATATTTCATCATATATTTTTACCCATAAAGCTCACATTCGAAATTTTAAATGAGATAATTTATTTGTTTAAATAGCAAAAAAGAATTCTTTTATATATATTTTTATATTTTTATATTTCTGCATATATTAAAAAATTAATCTTACTTCTGTCACCCCTCCTCGATTATTTTAACATTTACCTCCTTTTTACATAGACCAATCACAAAAGTGAATTTATCTTTTTAAGACGATCAATTTCTCTCATTATTTGTTTTTTTTGACGTGGTTGTCTATACATCTGAGGAGACCTAATTAAAGGGGTCGAAATAAGTTATTATGTGTACAACCTTAATGTGTGTATAGTTTTTCTTTTTATAATTCTATTTTGCTCTGTTTAAATTACATTGAGCTCTGTTATTCAGATTCTCTACACAAAATTGAAATCTACACACACTATATATATATATATATATATATATATATATATATATTGGTAGATTATCAAATCCTGGACATAATAACATTTTTAAATATCATAATAAACTATTATGATCAAAATGTTTATAGTGTGACAACAAGTTAACACGTGAGCTAATTTTATCTGCGGTACTTATACTTCATTGGTGATTAATGCATTCTAATTTGTTAATAAAAATATGTTGTATTATTTTATCTCCTGGGGATATCTTGGTTTGTTTTTATTGTTTGACCTAATATTATCCTTTTAAATATATATATATATATATATATATATATATATATATATATATATATATATATATATATACAATGGCATTTTATATTCCAATAACCAAGTCTTCCTTTTATTTTTCTTACCGAAATTGAAACATTTGAGTTAAACACGTCAACCGTTTCGCGCACAAACAAACATGTAATCACCAGGATCCTTTAATTATTAATGTATATAAGTACTGTTTTTTTAAGTAACGGGAGTGTTGTCACGAACAATTTATTTCAATTCCAAACAATAACATACATTGTTTCCCTTTGAAATAGCCACCGCATTAAATCTTATGTACTATTGCATGAGTCTGTGTCACGTTTCTAGGCATTGCTGGTATTCTTCTTCTGAGATGACCCACAGCTTTGACGTTGCGGCCTTATTCGGCGAATTCAACTCCTTGAAAACCGGTCTTTCGACAATCCCCTTGAGCTTGGGGAAAAGAAAACATATCACACAGTGCAAGCTAAGGTAAAGAGGAAGGTTGATCCAATAAGTAGAGCATTTGTTCCACAATAATTCACAAATGTTTTTCTTCGTCCTATTTATAAAGCGGTAGAGTTTACATACACAGGTACTGTACCAACACCGCCCAAGGAGCGGTTATGAACTAGTCAATTAAAATGAATTATTAATATATTATCCTTATATTTGTAAAAAAATCGATAAACGAAACATTTATTTAAAGAGATAGAGATAGATAGATAGATAGATAGATAGATAGAGAGAGAGAGAGAGAGAGAGAGAGAGAGAGAGATTGATTTAAATGATCATATTAAAAAAACATTTACGTTTTTTAGTGATGAATTTACATTTCTTCTTTTATTTTTCTAGCATCGGCCGGAGACAATTATTAATTCATACGAAATTTACATTTTTTCATTGTCTGGTGTGTTGAAGTAAAAAGAAAAAAAGAACTTGTTTGGAAAAAAGGCAGCTGTTTGATGCGACCTATCCTAAAACTATGTAAAAATACACCACGTATACACAATAACACACAGCTCTCTTCCTATAGCTCAGTAACGCCTTCTCTCTACCCCCTTCTCTCTCTCTCTCTCTCTCTCTCTCTCTCTCTCTCTATATATATATATATATATATATATATATATATATATATATATATATATATATATATAGTTTTCAGGTTCGATTATTTTCGATAGGATTTCGAATCAGAGAGCTCTATGTCCGTTCAAACAGAGCATGAATAAGTTATGAGGTTTAAAAAGACTAAATATACATTCGGATTGTACACGTTATAAGTTATTTCGACCTTAACTAGGTCTCCTCGGATGTGTTTCCAATCACGATTCCAATCGTGATTGGAAACACATCCGAGGAGACCTAGTTAAGGACGAAATAACTTATAATGTGTACAATCCGAATGTATATTTAGTCTTTTAAAACCTCATAACTTATATATATATATATATATATATATATATATATATATATATATATATATATATATATATATATATATATATATATATCACACACACAGACGTCGGACATCTATAAAGAGAAAATACGGTATTTTACTATTTTACTATTTTAGTTTAGTTATTACTAGAAAATTAAAAATATGCGAATTAAAAAATACAAATAGTAATATAAGGTTCAGTTGTTTTATACAAACTCACTTTATAGTTCTCATCTTGATCTCTAGATTTAATAATTTATGTAGCTCGTAAATTCTGTTGTCTCTAGGATAATGTTCAATAGAAAATTATGTTGGATTCCGATAGTCTTCTGCTAAAACATGTCGACGTGTTGTAAACACGTTTCAATCCACCATTGTGGCCGTGTAGCTGGTGTTTCTTGGCAGAAATATATATATATATATATATTTTGGTGCAGAAAAATTAGTACAACATTCGTACCGTCGGTTTCAAGCACGGAAAGACTTAGCCATCCGACTCTGTTCAGCTTCTGTTGTCATCAGGCGGTGGAATACTTTCTTGTGGTGTTCGCGTAGACCTATTTATGTTGCAGGAGCGAATAATAGGTTCTGACCATTAAGAAGATTGTAGGCCAAAATGAGATAACCGCGTAATAACAGCTTATTTTCGTACAGTTGCGTCAGTATCTTTATCCGAGACTGCACATAGCATTTTTGTTGTTTAAGAACTATTTTGCCCTTATATAAAATAGAAAGCATCAACGCCTAAAATGGATCTTAATATCTTCTATTGCCAAATGGCTCAGAATTAACACAAGTTAAATATTTTTGTAAACTTTCTTCCTTAATAGATAACTTGATGTATGCTCTAAACGTAAGGGAGAAAAGGTTAAGCTTTTAATATATGATTATTTACTTTCTTGGTTCTTTTCTATAATGTGAGAACTTATGTACGTAATTTCCACAATGATGGCACCCATAATTTTTAAGTGAATATTTCTATATAAATTGATTTGATTGCATCCACAATAAGGATCTATTTTGACTGAGTGTATGTGTAAAATATTACCCATTTAACTTTTGCAGTGTCATGTCGTAAATTCAGTATCTGAATAATTGTAATACTTGTAACGTTAACTTGTTCAAGTGTTAATAGAGGCGTGATCGTATTTCCGCATTTCTCAGAGCTGTAAGACTTTGCACAAAATGAGACATTTTAACATATCTATAGTAAGTTCGCTTAGTTTGAATTGTTTTACTTTAGTGGTTTACTACGCTAACAAATGTAGAATGAGTTTCTGAATCTGTTTTGGTTAGATTAAGGCATTGCCAACGAACTATCTACCGTATGTTTTGCTAGTATGCAATTAGCAGACTTTTCAGGTTCAGTAGTTCCGAATTTTTCTAAGAGTTTCGAAAAAAAGATTTTTCCTGTAGTTCGATGTCTTCTCAATGCTACCTTTCTATGTCTTTACTACGTTGTCTTTGGTTGCTCTAAAAATTCCAATATAAAACTTTTAAAGTCTCCATGTTTTCTGTTTCTCTTTTGGACTTAGTCAACTTTGCATCTTTGTTCATATTTTTGTTAATAACGAATAGGTTAATACAAAAACGATTCCTAGTAAATCTGTTGTATCGTAATCTGAAGGTTAATAGGAACAAATACAATCGAACACAATATTCAGAACCCAACGATATATCTTTTGAATCTTTAAATATTAAATGACAAATACATTATTTTATAGTTCTTTTTCGGACATTTGAAAAACTTTTATTCACCCAAAACAAGGTATATTGCGACTAAGGCGTAAGGGGCTACTGTGATTAGGGACAGATTTATAGGAGAAATCCTAAGTGAGGAGTTGTGAAGCAAAATGTTTGTTCACATGGGATATAAATTTCTGCATGTTGGTACAGTCAGGGGAACAGGGATTAGATAGAGAATCCCAAAGACTAGCAGTCCGATGAAAGTTTTCTGACATCTGGGGACATCTACAGTAAAGTGGTGGGATTTTGCTTGGTCGGGAGTATTTACATTGAGGGGTAAGTTAGTCAGAGCACATCCCGTGAAAGTATTTGCAAAATAAGCTCAGGGATGCAACATTGCGGCTTGAGTTTTGTAGACAGTTCGGGACTTATAAGGTTACAGATTCTTTTTTTCACCCTGTCAAAGAGAGAAAGACTAGTGGTTGGTGCACCAGTCACGATGTGGTAACAACACTCCATGTATTGACGAATAGTGGCTTCATAGTTATATAGAATACTGCCAGGTGTGAGAAGTTTTCTAGCCCGATTAAGAGAGTCCATCTTCTTTGCAGCAGATTTGGCAGTATCTTCTATGTATTTATTCCAATTCATATTGCGGATGAATGTTAGACAGATGATTTTAGATGTTGGACTTTCGGGAAGGGTATTGTTAGTCATGGCAGGCCATAGTTGGGAAGGTTTCTTATGATTGTTAAAGGAAATAATCTTTGTCTTTGTAGCATTAAATATAATCACCTAATCTTTTGGCCTTATTCTACTACAGACTGAAGATACTTTTCTAAGGATTCAACAATTGCCTTTAATTGTGTGTTAGCATCTCAAGATGAGAGCGTGATACCATCAGCAAATATATCCATATCGGACGCGACCTTTAATTATCATTTACTTATCCATATTGATATGAGTAAGAGCCTAATCTATTGTAACCTGTGTGTTTTGTGTAATTCGTTAACCGGTTTAACATATTGTTTAATTCAAAATCCTTATTCTCTGAACACGTGATTTTGTTCGGCCAATCACAGCTTTGCATCTCTCAGATTCACACTTAAGGGTTTAAAATCTGCTCATTATTATATCATTACTCATATAATAAACTGAATAATGAAACTATTAATTTTAAATAATGATACCTTCTGTCACAATGCATAAATTTTCACAACGCGTCCATGTTCTCTGACTTTTAGTAAAAATGTAAAAAGTAAATGAGATAAAATTCTCATGTCAAAGATCAAATCTAAATGGTGTCATAGAGAATGATATTTAACATGCCGTAGTGTTCTTGTCAAACTGAATTACTTGCTGCTGTCATTTGGGAAGAGAACTCCAATAATTATTATTGTCATCTTTTCTACGGTACAGATCTCGTTTAGTCTTTAATAGAAATGGTAGGTATTGCAGACATCTCACACAATTCGATTCGTTTTGTGAAAGGTAATGCAGACCAAACATCCCCTATCCATTCTCTCCATCTCTACTATCCCTCTCTTTCTCTTTCTCTTTCTCTCTCTCTCTCTCTCTCCCTCTCTCTCTCTCTCTCTCTCTCTCTCTCTCTCTCTCTCTATATATATATATATATGTATTAACAGACTATCTGTCCAAGGATGGCTAAAATTAATTCCTCGAGCAGAACAGTTTTCTGCCCTTAAGAAGATTAAACTCAAGATATAATGATACTTAATATTATGTCTAGAATCCTTATTCTAATTTCGATCATATCTATTAGATGATTTTGATTCTTGAAAATGTCTAAAACTTAAGGGTTAAGCTTAAGAAGTAATTGAAATCCAGGAAATTTTGCTTCATTTGTGTTTAATGACTATTGATTAAATTTGATGTAAATATGATGCATTTGAATTTTCAGATTGTAGTTTGTGTCTACAAAAAACAGTTAAAATACTTAAATGAAATTGAAATTTAGGGAATATTTATTAAATGTTTTCTAATACCGATAGTCGAAATTTCACAAAACTCCGAGGTATCTGATTTTTAACGTAAGGCTTCCAGCTACCTTTTTGCGTAAAACTAAATTAAACTAAATATAGCCTATAGTTGGACTACTACGATACGCCAAAGCTAGAAATTACGTTTCCGTCGACTGGATAGAATTGTTGAGAATCTGCGATTGGTTTATGGATCATCAGTCGAAACATACTGTTGACATATTTGAAAGATGAATTCATTCAATTAAATATTTTCTCTCTAAAGTTAGCTGTGATCTTATTAGAAATGTTTATTTAAAGTCTACATAGGAATCACTTTTTATGTTGTTGTCTCATTTGTGTGGCGGGACATTTAATTGTGCGACTTCACTAACGTTGTCAAGGAGATATTGTGGATGCCTGCAATATATCCGCTTCTATTCCCGAAGTCTACACATCTGAAACATATAATAACACCAATTCATTTCGTTTAATAATTCATCGCTTTTATGTAATTATGGTTTCTCATTTTTTTCGTCAGTCATAATCTATTGTCTGAATCTTAATTATATTTATCCGAAACATATTGCATTTGTACAAATTACATTTGTAAAAAACACATACTGCCTATTTCATCATTATAACCCCCCCCCCCAAAAAAATGACTACCGACTAATGTAAAGAATTTGTATGGTATCACAATATATATAATATATGTCTTTATCTATATAAAGTTAGGTACGTGTATATGTTTATATGTCCAGAATTTACTCCTAAACTAATTGACCGATTATTATGAATTTTGAAACACAGCTGCAAGGCGTAAGGGGTCCAAGTGTGTGTTATTTTTGGTTTAATTTAGTTTTATGCAGAGGGGGGAAAAGGGGGTAGAAACTCTTCCTGAAATTTCGGATACTTCTGATTTTTCTGAAATTTTTACAATAGGTATTAGGCAACAATTTATAAATATTCCCTAAATTTCAGTTTAGTTGGGGTTTAGGTGGGCATAATATGGGCACAACCTCTCTTTTTTAAATTGAAATATTTCAGATTTACATTGAATTTGATCTATAGTGATTAGACACCAATTAAGCAAACATTCCTGAATTTTAATTTTTATTAAGCTTTAGATTTGAGACATTTTCAAGAATCAAATCATTTAATGGATTCTGATCAAAATTAGAATAAAGATTCTAGACATAAAGTTTTTATCATTATATGCTGATTTTAATCTTTGTAAGGAGGCATAAAAGTGGTGCCAAACTGTTCGAGTGAATTAATTTTACCGTTCACCATTCTTCTACTATAAATATATATCCCTTAATGCTAGGACGGCCCCTTTAAGAGAATTATAATTAGGCTGTCAAATGTGATACTTAATGCACGTTCCGCCCGACTGAGTCGCTGAATACTGTTTATGACATCCTTCTAAGTATGTTCGCTGCGAACACATAACATACCTTAATTCTCTATTTCTTTTAACGTGGCTGCAAGGTCGGCCGTATAGTTTTAGGGGTTCAGACTAAAGTTAAAATGTTGACTTAGGTCTGATGTTCGAATCGTGTGACCGGCAGAACAATCATCCTCTACACTGATGATTCCCGAAAAAAAAAACATGAAACACATGTGTATGAGGATAATAATTAAAAAATATTTCTCAGTATATACATTGGTTGAATTTGAATGACCAAAGAAAGATCAGTTCACAATCATTTATTTTTAACATTTTCAAATTCTTTTATTTGGGCGATTGATTATATATTTTTCTATTCAGTCTTACGCGCGTTTCGCAACCCGTAAAAATATCGTCTTTAGTTTACAAGCTGCTCTCCAGAGAACTGTTCATTTAATCATAAACATTAAAGATCACCATTCCAAAACAGAAGATAGAAAGGAGACAAAAAGAAAGATGAGAAAAACAGCAAGTTTGAACGCAAAAAACTTACATTAAAGATGACAATCAAAGAAAATCTAACCCCCAAACATCGGACGCAAACTTGAGCCGATTCTCAAACTGCCATCTTTGATTTAATTTAATTTTAAACCAAGTTCCACAACATATTACTTCATTATTACAAATTATGCTGGCTACGAGCTTTTCAGAAATATTTATTGTCTAGTTAGGTCTGAAGACAAGATGATTCTGCAAAAATGTCAATTATACTCAAAGCAAATCGTCGATCGGTTTCAAAACTGGGCAAATCTCTCCTGCTCTCTCTCTCTCTTTGCTCTCTCTCTCTCTATATATATATATATTGGTGTGTATATTTTAACATTGGGATTTATTTCCGACATTATGTTATGTATTGTGCTATTTTGTTGATGATACTAATATTTGCGCGGCTTAATATCAGTAATACACGATTTCTTTTGCCACGGGTTAGAATCAATAAAATCCACAAAATGAAAAATAAGACTCGTACAGAATACGAACTTGTGTCTTAGAAAAGCGACTATCTATCGTGAACGTCGTTTTAAACCGCTTGACTAACAAGCCAAACGTCTAGAGAAAGCAGAAATTGTACAAATATCTCATCATAAATAAAGTTGACAGATAGCTGACCGGTTTTCTTGCTCACTCGATGGAGTTAAACTCCGTTAAGCTCTCTATTATATGCGACAGAGTTCTCACAAAGTATCGACGTTATTTTTTACAATATTGAAACCCGTGTTAAAGTACTATAGCTCTTATTGTATTGAACACTCTTTCACGTTTTGGATCTTTTTACAAAGTTACCAACTTGCTCATCAGTTTATGCGTTCGTTCAATATCTGTAGCCAATTTACCTGCGTTCTATTGGTATCTGCGCTGCTATATTGTATCGCAGTCACTAAACTGCTTTGTGGAACTGTTGGGGTTTGCCACTATATACCACATATTGATAAGGTATCGATGCGTTCGAGTTTAGGGCTCTCGTTAGAGAATGTATTTGTAGCTTTTCACGAATAAGAACTATTATATGAATTTAATAAACCGATATGTTGAGTTGTAAACTAAGTTCCACCGTTTTTAATGATTTTTTAAAATAACATGTTGGAATCTATTTTAGTGAGAATTTTATTTTGGAATAAATTTTTTTTTCGAGGGAATTTTAGTTAATTTCTGTTTATTTTCAGATAATTAAAACGGAATGTCAAGTTAAGAAAAATGAATATTTTCGACACTTCCATCCTTTTTGCTTTTATTTTTTGTTGCTTTTTGATTTCTACCAACGAGGTTTTGAAACTCTTGTTGAACGCTGGGAAGAAGTTGTAAACGACGAGGGAGAATACATTATTTATTAATGTGTTTTTTTTTATTATGAAACATTTTGAATTTAAATAAAACAATGGCGATTAGCTAAGTTGTCAACCCAATATATTTCCGATACGTTGAAGATACGTTCTGTATGTTTAACAAAATTCTCCGGCGTTTAGCAACCTCTACATTGAATGGGGTGGGATTTTGCTTCTAGTCGAGTGGGTCGGAGTATTTTCGTTGAGGGGCTACAAGTTTAGTAATTTAATCGTCGGACATTCCGTGGAAGTACTGGAGGCTGTAGCTTGGTCGACAGTGCGGGATGTATTAAGTTAGGAGTTCTTTTTTGCAGTCTGTTCAAGGGGGAGAGGCTAGTGGTTGATGCACCAGCTTAGATGTGGCAACAATACTCGATGCATAGGTAAATGGTGGCTTTATAGCGGGGCTCTGTTTCTTTTGTTGAGAACTTTTCGTCATGTCGTAGTATTTTTGTTTGCCTTTTATGTCTACTAAGCATTTGAAGACTCTTACGTTACTCTTCATTCACACATAATGATTTCTCGTTTATAAGGTTTGGGCTGGGATGGGGTTGATAACTAGAAATAATCATAAAATACTAAAATACATTTCACATGAGATACAGACAGGAGTGACTTTACACACGCCGAGTCCAGAAATAAAACAAAAAACAAGACGGCTGTAACATCTCAGTTTTTCGCTGACAAACAAAGGGCAGACAAGTGTCGTGTCAAGGTTCATTTAAATCACGTCAGAAATGGAAAATACATAAGCGCTACTACAACTACTATTACTATCACTACTACTACTACTACTGATACTGATAATGATAATAAGGTTGAGAAGACGCCAAAAATAACCAATGGAAACGGAAGTAATTGAATGATTTCAGTTAACTTGTTATTATTGATTTAGAATCATGCTAGTTCACTTTTTGGTTTTTTTTATCTACCATTCTCTTCGTGTTCTTTCCCTTATTCTTCCCTCTCTTTATCTTTTAATCAATATCTAGCTGTACTTACTCGGCGTTCTGCGGGACTAAATGAAGTCATTTTAGTTTTCAATCTTTACTTGTATGTACATATTAAAACTTATACATAAAAATGAATAACATTTTAGTTATAAGGGTGACAACCACTATTATATTCTGCAATTTCATATATGAGTTATTCTGCTTGGTGTTTTTTTAATTTTTAGATAGTTTATTAAAAGTGTCTCATATTACAAGTCGTTAGGGCCGGACTAAATATTTTGAAAATTAATTGTAACAAAGTACGTCATTATATTGCCAATAACACAATACAACAGTAACAAATATAAATTGGCTCGTCAGAATTAAAGTTTAATTTATTATTACATGCTACTTTTAAAATTCGACATTTGTATTTAAGATGCTTCTGATTTTTTTTATTAAAAAATAATGTTTTTGTTTCTCTGTTCTTTATTTATTTTCTTCTCTCCTATCTCTTTCTTTCATAGGTTTTCATTCTTTCCCTACTTCTCTTCTTCATTTCTCACAGTTTTCTTATACTTCCGTTTTTTATATATAGCATTAATAGTATTTTACACAGTCTTTCTTTATTTCTTCCTTTCTTTCATGTTTTCATTCTTTCCCTACTTCTCTTTTTCATTTCTCACACTTTTTCTTATACTTCCGTTTTTTATATAGCATTAATAGTATTTTACCCATTATTTCTTTATTTCTTCCTTTCTTTCATGTTTTCATTATTTCCCTACTTCTCTTTTTCATTTCTCACACTTTTTCTTATACTTCCGTTTTTTATATAGCATTAATAGTATTTTACACAGTCTTTCTTTATTTCTTCCTGTCTTTCATGTTTTCATTCTTTCCCTACTTCTCTTTTTCATTTCTCACACTTTTTCTTATACTTCCGTTTTTTATATAGCATTAATAGTATTTTACCCATTCTTTCTTTATTTCTTCCTTTCTTTCATGTTTTTATTATTTCCCTTCTTCTCTTTTTCATTTTCACAGTTTTACTTATACTTCCGTTTTTTTTATATAGCATTAATAGTATTTTACCCATTCTTTCTTTATTTCTTCCTTTCTTTTATGTTTTCATTTTTTCCCTACTTCTCTTTTTTATTTCTCACAGCTTTTTTTATAGTTCCGTTTTTTTATATAGCATTACTAGTATTTTACAGATTCTTTCTTTATTTCGTCCTTTCTTTATATATTTTCTTCCTTCATTACTTCCTTACTCTTTTTCGAAAATGTTTTTTTCCATGTTTCTTTACAAAAAGTAATTAATTTCTCTCCGTATTCCTTTCTTCCTTTCAAGCACCCCTTTCTTTCAAATATTCTTTCGTTCCCTTTTTTTCTCCCTTTTACCTTCTTTTTTCTACCCCTCCATTTCTTAATCTTTTTAATTTTAAATACTTTTGATTTGTTAGTAACAAGCAATTTCTTTCTTACTGTTGTTCTTCCTTTATTCATTTTATTACTTCATTCTTTCTTCCGCTGTTTTTTTCATAACTTATTTCCCATTTTACAAAATGTTCTGTTTATCTCCCTTCCTGCTTTTGCTCTTTTTCTTACATTTCAGATTGTATAAGAACAGTTTATTTCTTTCATTCTTTCTACATTATTTAATTTTGTTCTTTCTTTCAAATTTACCAATCCTCCATTTTTCCTCTTTCTTTCCTTCCTTTTAATTTTCGTTGAGCTCTCATTCACTTTTATTTAGTAAAATATCAGTAATCTGTTTTCCCTACACATGACACATAAATGCACAAAACACACACACATAAGGAGGGGTTTTACGCCTCTATATATTTATTCTCTCGTTGTCTCTTTCCTCATCCATCTCTCTGTCTCTTTCTCTCTATCGTACAAACACAGATGTATAGAAATCGAAAATCATGATCTGAAGAAAACACCACAAATCTACAATATCGCTTTGATTTGATGTAGACAATTTAAGAGGATGAAACACATACACATTCGAAACACAGTTAATTTAACGAACAGCAGAAATTAATTCATTTCAATACGATAATATCAAATCAAATCAAATCAAATGTATTGTCAAAAAATAGCAAAGTGCAACAAGCCATGTTAAAGGACAGTTAGAAGATGTGTATATCTATATACCGGCTAAATGTTTTGCCCTGGATGTGATAGATATTGTCACTTGCTTCACCTGCCTTGTCCAGTATATGATATATGAGTTCAAGGATGACCGTTAAGATATCCGCAGTAGATCGTGCTTGTCTAAATCAATATAGGCGGTCAGAAAAAAGTTTAGCATTAACTAGGTGTCGGGCTAATATTCAGCAAGGAATTTGTTGTAGAGTTTGGAGAGGACAAGGGCCAGTTCTGCAGAGCATTTCTGTATTACTGTTACCGATATAAGATCAGACCCACAGGCTTTGGAGGTGTCGAGGTTTTTTTATGATGACCTTGGCCTGAGATGAGGTGATGACCAGGTTTTCAAGTGTGGCTTCAGTTTGCAATGGGAATTTTGGGAGACGGTTGTTTGCTGAGTCCAAAGTGGAGTTTGAGGCGACACGCTGGGCAAGTATTCCGCCTTATTAGCTGCCGTGCAAACGACACCATTGTGGTTTGATAGCGGGCGAATCGTTGATTGTCTATTGTTCACCAAACTATTATAGATTTTCCAGAAATCGCGAGTGCCTAGTTTCTGTGACTTAATGCGTTTTTTGGTTATCTCTGTATACCTTCTCTTAGCTTCACCTATCACTGCCTTATAATTATTTCTTGATTCTATAAATTTTTGTTTATTCGCAGTTGATTTATAGCGGACGGACTTCAGAATGCTTGGTATCTCTCAGCAATGCCAGCTGCACATTTCGAGGTGAACCATTGGGAGGAGTAGGGTTTGCTGAAGACTTTTGGCTTTGACCCATTTGGTTGAATCCTTTTCACACTGATCAGAATGCTTGTGTGACTGAAGCTCATAGCCCGCTCGGGAATGCTAATCACGTTATGGTTATAATTGCTATTACCTTAATAACTTGTCCAAAAGCTAATGAGTCGTTTCTCAAAACAACGAGATACTACGAGCAGGATGATTTTTAGTCCATCAGAGATCACATCAGCGACGCCCCATGGACATCTCTTCTATACATTACATGAACAAATCTACATTATTCTAAGCATACCCCTTCATTGCCTACCAACTACATAAAAACGGTTGTGTATGTAACAAATCTCCCAATAAATTATGATTATGTTGTCAGACATGATTTCAGAATATAAATGCCATTACAAATTTGAGTAATGCTGTAAATATTAGCATCAGAATAGAAGAGATACTTTTCCATTGACGCGTTTCCGATAATGACATATATTACTGTCTTTCATTTCCAACACACACACACGCACACACACACATACTTCCCCTTTCTCTCTCTCCCCCCTCTCTCTCTCTCTCTCTCTCTATATATATATATATAGCCTATATATATATACTGTATATATACTGTATATATACTATTTAAAAGGATTGATTTTTAATGTGCTTTAACCATGGTTTCAAGCGCTCTCACGATCCTCAGATAGCGTAATACATAAATGTATGGTCAAATTCACGCGTTGTTATAATTCTTCGATACTCATATCTGTGTATTCATTTTACAGTAGAAGTGTGTGTAGCTTTGCTATATTATTTTATCCTAAGTCCTCTGAAAAATCTTATTCTTATTTATTTGTTGATATATTTACTTATATTATATTCCTTTTTTTTACTTAATTATTTGTGTATTTATTTTTAGTTTTCTTACGAAAATATTTTGCTAAATATGTGCATACATGTTTCAGCTACAACCTTATTAGGTTGAGTTTCTTTATTCCAAGTTGCAAGAATGAAAATAAAAAGTAGACAATAAACTTCTCAAAATCGGAAGAGTACCTAATCAAAATAGCAGATTCTGCACGCATATATGACTCTATATTATATAAGATATTATATTTAACAAATGTCGATGGTATGAGAAAGTTCACGCTATTACCATATACTATTAGTTACTAATCACCAACATTATTTGCTTTTCTGACTAAAGACAAAACACTGCCTTAAAAACATATTTATAAATATTTATTGATGATTAAAGCAAAAATGTATTATTTGATAAAAAATGAATTGATATGTAAACATTATAAAAAAACTTGACATTTTAAACTTTGTGCAACTTTCATTTTTTTTTCGTGTGCTCTCGGTGCTACGGGATCAGGCTGTCTGAAGATACCAGCTTCCTGACTTAAAATGCACCAACATCTGATGTTATAGTTTTTTTCACCTTTCCCATTGCGAAACTCAGTAATTTTCTGCAAACCTAAAAACAAAAACAACATTTTTTCTCTACAAAATAACCCAACAAAAAAATAAAAAATATTTGAAGATATAAAAAACTTGAAGCATGAAATATTTTACCAAAATAACCGGATTCGGCATTAAATAACCCGAAAAAAGCTTATATGCCGCAAAACAAAACAACCAAATAAAATACCATAAATAAATATTAGAAGATATAAAGAACTTGAAGCATAAAAATCTTTACCAAAATGACCTGATGAGGCATTAAATAATCCGAAAAGAGTTGATATCCCGTAAAACGAAACAATTAAGCCACACACCATAAATAAATATTTGAAGATATAAAGAACTTAAAGCATAACAACTTTTGCCAAAATGATCAGATTCGGCATTAAATAATCCGAAAAGGGTTGATATGCCGTAAAACAAATCGGTTCACGTGAAATCTGCCCACTAAACATCTAAGAAAAACCATTATTTCTTTTTAAGTAAAACTACATGTGTTCACCCCTCGCGAATTACCGTAAAAAATAAATACCTTCAATCAACAAAGTTTAATTCCAAAACGAAATCTTTCTCTGTCTATAAAAAATATATTAAAAGTTGCCGCATCGGAGTTCAGAGCTAATTTGTCTGTTTATCGTTTTAAAATCTATTTTGTTTCCTTTTGTTTGCGTGCACATGTGGACAGAATCTTAGTGCCCATTGTAATACATTTAACGTTATGGAGTGTATGGTCTGTTTGGTGTAAATATTTGGCTATTTGGAAGTGAAGGGCGATTTTCTGTCTAATAGTAAATCTGTGATTATCAAATCTAAAACGTAATATTGTCTCCCCTATGTATCTACTATTTGTACATTTTGTGCAAAAGACATATTATATGACATTGGGGCTACCACAAATAAAGTGTGGCGGTTGTATTTGGGTACTTGTATTTGAGGCTGTCATTAAATTAAAAAAAATCTAAATCCCTTTGTTTATTGCAAGTATATTTGCCACGTTATGCGATCTTGTATAAGCGTTTTCCCAATGTGGTAAGCATCGTTAATAAAGTAAGTTGTCTTTTAGAATTAATCAGTAGCTTCTTAAAGATAGAATTGTTTCTTTTGTCTGATTGTAGTATTGTATAATTTCTAGTTTGAGTATTGGTAAGTTTATGCATATGATGACCATGAGTGAAAACCAGGTGGAATGCGGTCCGTTTTCTTATCTAATGAGGTGTTGGCTGTCTATAGATGTTTGTGAAATTTAAAAAAATAGGTATTAGACATCAAATATCAATTATTTAAAAAACTACAGTTTCTTTAGAGTATTCTAGAGGGGTTTTAGGAAGCACAACTATAGCACAACTTCTCATTTGAAAATACAAATATTTCAGATTTGCATTAGATTTGATCCATAATCATTAGACACCAATTAAGCAAGATTCCTTGAATTTCAATTTCTTCATAAAACTACTTAAGATTAAGCCTTAAATCTTTCTATCACTTGTGACTATATTGTGTTGAATTATTGCTGGCTATATACTACCTTTTTATCTATGCTACAAATGAACTTTCCCCAATAAGTTAATCTGTTAATCTTTATTTAAAGTTAACATCTAAATTTGTACAATGTTTTCTAAGTCAAACGTTTTCTCAACGAAATTCCAAGAACACGTGAACTTACACGCGAACAAAGACAATATATGACTACTTTAAAAAGGTAGGACATAAACAACAGTGGAGTATTTTGTTAGGAAACATCATGACACTGTATAAACCAGACCAAACGTGTGGCTGGGAGAACAAATGCAACAAGAGCAGAATACAATTTAATCAGAGTAACCAAGGCTAACTGCTCCAAACATCAGTAAAAAAACAACCAATGTCATGAGTAAAATAGTAGCAACGTCCACTGGTAGGAGAAGACAGTAAATGTGGCCTATATGGCAGAATTACTGTCAGGAAAGCACTTTGTTGAAGCGAAACAAGGTCAAAAGGTTCGAGTGCGCCAAAGCGCAGAAAGACTAGACAATCGAACAGTGGAATAAAGTTCTTTGGACTGACGAATCAATTTTCGTAATCTCTGGGTCAAATAAGACGATCTATGTGTGGCGATAAATTTGTGAAATATCTTCAACTCCTGGATCACATCAACCACCAAATCATGGAGAAGTCCCTGTTATGGTGTAGGATAGCTTTATCATGGCTTTTTCTTCTAATCTGAAGTTTGGTTACATTTGATTACAATAGTATATGTCAATATTGTTTGAGTTATAGTGTTGAATATTATTATTATTATTTGTACTGGTGTGTTTTAAGTTTCGAATTATTAATTTTATTTTTTTCACGATATAATTAGGGAATTCGTTGTTAATAAGTACGTGTCTTATATTTTTTTAATTCAATGAATAGCATTTTTAGAGGAGGAGATTAATTATGCACGGTTTAATAGATTTTTAACAATAGCTATTTTTTTAACCGATAAAAACACTCGACCTTGAAATTTAAAAGACTAGAGTTTAAGCTTGTTGGTTTTTCATAAGTAGAAGTGTTAAACGATTTATTAGAGGCGTCAATAAGACAATCTAGGAATAGTATTTTATTAGTTACGTTCAGTTCCATGGTGAATTAAAAAATTTTTTTTTAAAGAATAGAGTTTAATTTTTTAAATTTTAATACAAAAAAGACCATCAGAAAAATTGAAAAAATAAAAAAGGTATAATTAAACAGACGAATTCTGCTATTTTTAACAATGTTTGCATAAATGAGAATATGCTACTTAAATACACACTATTCATATATTAGATATGCATATATATATATATATATATATATATATATATATATATATATATATGTATATTTATATATATATGTTTAAATATATATATATATATGTGTGTGTGTGTGTGTGTGTATGAATAAAATAAGTCTAAATATATTGATAACATGAACTTTAAACCAATATTTGATTTTAAACAAATGGGACGTGTAAGCGTGGAAACGTAGGTTTATCCACGTAGACTGTTTCTAATGTTCAATTAATTTTCTTATGATATATATATATATATATATATATATATATATTAACGTTAAATAAATAATATTAATTTATTTTTACCTCCATACGATAGCGTTTCAAGCTTTCGTTCTCATCAGTGCAGCGATGATAATCTCAGACAGTCGCACGGTTCGAACCCCTGCCACAGAATCAACCTAGCCACGTGACATTATCACATTCAACAAGGGGATTTAAGTTCTATTCATGTGAAGGGCGGCATATTTAGAAAGACTGACTAAAGATTCTACGAACTTTGTCAGATTATGATTTATAGCTACGTGTCAGTCTATTTTTAACTTCCCCGAACAGGGCTCAACTTTAATCTTATAAATATATATAAATATAATTATAAATATTTGTTTTATATCTACATACGTATACAGGAATCGTCGTGTAGAGATGACTATTCATACCGGTCAAAGAACTCGAAACGCATGAACACGAATCATGTTTTTAACGCAAATTCTGACGCTAAACAACCTGATAAATCAGAGATGGATTTAACCTATCAAATGCATACTTCTTCCCTCTCTCTGTCTCTCTCTCTTTCTCTCTGTCTCTGTCTGTCTGTCTGTCTGTCTGTCTGTCTGTCTGTCTTTCTCTCTCTCTCTCTCTCTCTCTCTCTCTCTCTCTCTCTCTCTCTCTCTCTATATATATATATATATATATATAAGTACTTCATGTATCCACATAAAATATTATAAAGAGGCATAATTTTTATGTATCAGTTTTCAGTATTTACTTCAACAGTGCTCGATACGTAAGTAGAGCTAGGTAGTAAGCAATGAAAATATATATGGCAATCAAGCTACACAGAGGCTCCCGTGTTTCATCCCCGGGGGGAATCGTCAGGCTAAATGCCTGACGATTCCCACCCGGGGATGAAACACGGGAGCCTCTGTGTAGCTTGATTGCCATATATATTTTCATTGCTTACTATATATATATATATATATATATATATATATATATATATATATATATCAAACGAAACTGCTAATAGCATTTTTACGACATTAATAACCGAAAGTACTAAGTACTCAATATTTTTACGGGAGAGTTTTAATTGAACGCTAGATGGAAACCATCAATTCCTTAAGAGAGCGAGAGAGAAAGAGAGAGAGAGCGCGAGAGAAAAAGAGAGACAGAGACCGAAGGAGATACAATATAAAAGCATTCTTTACGAATAAGATAAAAAAGATTTGTCATGAAGGAACACTAAAAATTGGTCAGGATATTTTTATAATAAAAAGATGTTCAATATTTTAGACCAACCAAAGGTATGCTTCTATGAATAGTACTTCATATGAGACTGAATTTGAGAGTTTATTTTTCTTTAAATTTCCTGGGAAATGAGTTCGTGTTTATGACAGGTTACATTAATTTTCAATGAAAAAAAAAACCCTTCAAGTTCAGTTTTCATATGAAATACTAATTATAGAAGAACGCCGTAAGCCTGTCAAAAATGTTGAGTTTTGATTTTTATAAAATCTCTCCTGAACAATTTATTGTCCTTCTTGACACTGCACGGAAATAAGATATTAAAAAAATACGTTTATCATGCAATTTTTACTCATACAAACATACACACGTTTATATATATATATATATATATATATATATATATATATATGTATATATATCTTTAGTTTTACATATGAATTAAAGCTAGTTTATTCCCCCATTTTTCGTCATTAATAGCCTGTTAATGCATAGTAAATACTTACTTCTTTTTCACAAGTCAATTATGGCAAATATCTGTCCGTGTTCTTAAAAAAGAAAAATTGTATTTCTAATTGATTTTAATATTTTAATATTTAATCCTGTTCGATATTTATACTTTTTAGATTAGTCATACTTAGAGGTTTTACTCTCATGCTCAGATTTCCTTCTACTGTCATTCATGGACACCTGAACTTTATAAGATACGTTTCTCGAGATTCACCGGTATAGTAAATAATATTCTAATTGTTTTTATTGGTCTTCATCTACCTTCCCGTTTTTAATTTAACGATGAAATTCGAAAGGCAACAGTTTATGGTCGCTACTTTAAATTGAAAATTTATTTTAACGTTCATTTTTTTCATCTTAATGTTTGTTGAGTTTTAAACAATTATATCTTAAAATCGTCAGTTATTATTAAAAAAAATCAGATTTTTGATTATTTGTTTTAAACGAATTCTGTTTGTTCCATTTTGTAGTATGGATAACTGATCCGATAATAAATGAATAAATGAAACATATAATCAGATATTACTTCCTAATCGACATTTAAAAATCTTTAAAATAAATTTCGAATTTTTCCCATCTGGACATAAACAGCTGGCAACAATTTTATCAAATAATACATTTACTTTTTTTTTTTTACTCACTCTTTTGCTTGTTTTTGCAAATAAACATTATTATGATTCTTTTGTTCTCCCGCCCTATTTGGCGTAATGGTTAGGGTTTTCACTAATAAGCTTTAATCCTCGGTCGAGTTATACCAAAGACTTAACAAATTGTACTCGGTCCCCATTGCTAAAAAATTGTAAGGTGCTCAAGGGTAAGTGGGGTAATCCTGGGAAAGGAGTGTCCCCCATATACTACCTCTCGGTACAATGGCCAATTAAAAGGGTACCTTCGCTCGCCCTCGACTACGGTCGAATACTTTACTTTTACTTTGTCCTCCCGAAACAAAAAAAGTATTACTTTTTTATACTTGATTTATAATGAATCATTGTGTGTAGCAGCTATATTCTTTATTTGATTTATATCATAATTTAAGCCGACCCCCACATTCTTTTTCCATTTTTACTAGGGTTTATAAATATTTCATCCGCCAAAAAAACAAAACAATAAATACAGTAATTTAGAGTTTATTGAAATATTAAAGCCATTTCACATTTTCTTTATTTGTTAATATTTTTCGAAAAAATAACAACCAAAATTTCGCCTTTACGTAACTAAAATTATTATTATTGTAATTTAAATTTGTATTTATTTAAATACAAAATGAAACAGCGAGCCAAAGAGTTATTTTGCAGGTATTTGAGCAGCGTTAATCTCTTGTCTAGATTTTTTTTTATTTGATTTCAAATATTATTTAAGTCCCACCTAATTTCTTTCAATTTTCAAGAATCTCACTTTTATTTTCCCGTCTTTGCAAGCGCGTGGGTAGTATTAGTCTCTAGGGTAACTATTTTCTTTGGATTTGAACTATAATTTGAGCTTTCCCAGAAATATATGCAAAATTAGTATCGCCTCTACAATATTACACATTATCATTTTATTCATTTACTATAATTCAATTATTTATTTAAATCAAAATTCCAATAGCAAGAAAAAGATATATTTAAAAAGTATTATGTTTGTATGTACGTACGCAATGCTAGTTTTTCGTAGCTGAATTCCTCATGTATTAAAATACATAAATATTTGGAAGCTATTTACACCAAATCATTTTTTTAAATAGACACATACTACAACATTACAGTAACAACAATTAGTTGTAGTTTCATAATAATTTGGTTCTATTAATAATTAAACCAATACCAAATAATATAATTTGGAAAATAAAACTAAACAAAAACGAAAGTAAAAAGACTCCTGAACAACACCGGGTAGGCATGTGCCATAGTTTTAATTGCTTAAGCTAAACCAGTTATGGAATAGTTGATTAAAACAACTTGATGATTAGCACATGGAGTGTCGCCAAATCTTATTTACCGACCGATTTAATTTAAAATGTCGTATTTCATTTCGGATGCCAGTCAACCCCTTGGCACGCGTTTTGATTTTAAACAACTAGTGCACAAGGTCTAAGGTGAAATATTTGCAAATGACTGCGTTGATAGTTGTCGGTTTCTGACATGAAAACTTTCAAAGGTTAACCAAGAGTCAGGTGACTTACTCGTTGCTAGTTGAAATGGTGACGGAGTAGGGTCGTTTTCTTTTGAATGACATATTTTTTGAGTCTGGCATCCACACGAATAGGACGGTTGAAAACTATGGGAATTTGTTTACATCCTAATGTAATGAAGCAACAGCGTTAGCTAATGGCATAATAAAGTATATATATTTAAAAACAAAAATGTTATTGCTTTTTTATATATAACCAGTTTTTCAGTTTGCTGTTGGACACACTACACTTAAGAGCCATATCTTTTGATTAAGACAACACTTTCTCTTACAAAAGCAGAGAAGAAATGCAGAGAAGAAACGAAAACCAGACACTTAGCTAATACAACAGTTTTGCGGATTTTTAGACACAGCGGAGCGCAAAGCTATTGACTAAGTACCTGGTCGGAACTCATGCGATACTCGATGGACCAAAAATAGCAAGGCAATCCATGGTACTACAACCAACGTGCAATTATGAATAAAAAGCTTTCTGCTTATTATAAGGGTCCTACTTAAAGACAAACGTTATATACAAAGTTCAAACGCAGAAATAAACAAAACACTAACTAGCTGCAACAGAGAGAACCGTCAAACAAAGAATGTATGCCACAGTTTTATTCAACTAGGACGCATACCCTAACAACACAATATTAGCGAAATACGTAAGAAAGCTAAAATAGAAAAAAATTCCCCTCTCATGCAGCAGCTGGGAAACCGTAAGGTAAACACTAGCCAATAACAATACATAAAAGATATGTACCATATTTCCACGGAAAAAAGTTCATATAATAATAGTTCATATAATAACACATTCAGTCGGGGGCACTATATTAAAGAGAATATAAGAACAAATATCCAAATGCATACATAAAAACAAGTACTTACATCCCAGTTTGACTACAATAATTAAACATAAACACAAAACAACCAATACTAATAAACCAAAACACATAAAATGACTTCAAAGCAGCAACAACTTCTTCTTGGTTCATCCATCTATTGATGGTGACATTTTTCGTAAGGCTTATTGTATATACGCCACATCACAGAATACAATAAACACTTGCCGACACTACTCAAACACATTATTAAGACAAGCAAAGAATAAAAACCGCATGCAACATACACAAATTAATATAATTAAACTACTTCACCACCTCCATGTCTCGCTAGCTGCCGTAAACATCAACACACATGTATATACAAATATAAGCATCAATCTGTAAAAAAAGTAGAAAATAACACCAACCCCTACACATCCACACATTTACACATAGGCGCAAGAAAGGGTTGAGGTAATTGTTTAATTTAAACGGTCAAAGACCCGAAAGTTGGTACGAAACTTTTTAAAAACTGAAACTGTTATCCCATTTTCTATTATTAGCTACCGAAAGAATAGCGCATGACACCAAGAAACTTGGATCACAGTCAAACAATATATATATATATATATAGAGAGAGAGAGATATAAGAAAAAAAGAGTGATAAATATGCGACGATTGTCCAAATTTATTTCAAATTTCAATTGTTCAATGCAAGGTTGTCAGTAATAAACTAGTGTTTATTTTTCTTTCCTTAAGCCAAGGCTTTTCAAAGATCGAAATCTTATCATCAGAGGAGAAATACAGATGGATAAGTTGGCTTTCGAAAAAACCAAAGTTCAAATATTTGAAAAATATGAGAATTATTTTTAAAAAATTATTAAAATAATTTTTGTCAAAAAACGTACTGAATGAAAAGAAAATTTCGTATATATATATATATATATATATATATATATATATATATATATATATATATATATATATATATATATATATATTTAAAAACTATTTGTTACTATTTCAGAGACGTACCATGATTTCATTGACAAGGATTGAACTTTTACCGGTTAAAAAGCCCGTTAGACTCCATTCAAATTACCAGCGACTCACGAAATGAAAACAAATCGAAGTTTGGAGTTCAACGATTACAAGTAACATCTTCTCCGACGCATCCCTGTTTACGGTGGTGAAACTTGACCACTGCAACAATATGATTTGCACAGACGAGAGGTCTCCGATCACTACTGTTTGCGTTATCAGACGAAATCTCTAATATCGAAGTCTGACGTCGTTGCCACACACATCATGTATTCCAGTTGCATGCCACTCGACGTCTTCCTCGCTACGTCACGCTCTGTGGTGAGAAGACAGTGAACTCATACGCAGGTCTGTGGCGCCCGAACTCATGCACGGACAGCGAAAGCGTAGGAACGGTCAACTAAAAAGCGATGGCCAAAGTAGACACAGACACTACGTCTAGCTGTCGCGTCTAAGGTCTCCGATTTGGGACTAGGGACTGACTTCAAACTATCACAGATGCTTCCAAAACCTTCTCAAAATGCTTCTCTATCTCCTAGATGCCAGTTAAGCCCACTTCCGGCGAAAACCGATCCAAGTACAAGTAAGTATATTGGAAGATACACGTAATAAATATTATGTTTCTACGCAATTAGTTTTTTATGCGAAGAACAATGGGAAGTATTAACAGATAAATGGCCGTTTGCCCTGTTAATATAACGACAAAAGACAAAACAAAATGAACAATTGTGGTTTTGTTAATCAAAAATAGCGCAAACGCCAGTAACTCTTAACATAATATATTTAGATATGAAAAAATGTTCAGATTCAAAAGAACTGATTCTGCTTTTGCCGTTGTGAATTCGATTATTTTGATTTCTTGCAATTTCGTATTGATATTTGTAATGGAGCGGACGCACATTATTTTTAATTGTTTTGGATGGAAAATATTAAAACAGCACTAGCTATTGATTATGTTTAAAAGAATGCTGACTAAAGACACCCATTTCAGAATATATAGATACATATAATGTTATTTCTTTATTAATATTTTTAATTTTATTGCTCATAATTGAACATATTAAACTATTTTTATATGAGTGCATTGCCTCAATGTGTCTTTGCGTAACTAAAATAAATGTTTAAATAAAAATATTGTCATCGCCCTCTTAAACAAGGTTTGGTTCTGTAGGAGAATTTATAATAAGCCGTCAACCTATGCGTAATGCGATGTTATAGCCTTTGCTGTTGAACACTTTATGACTAAGCTAACTGTATATGTACGCCGATTCGACATCATATAGAATTTAAATTCACTTTTTTCCAATGTTAATTGATGCTGACCTAGTGGTTCAATACCAAACTGCAGAGTCAAAGATGACTTTGCAACTATGTCTGAGTCCTTCGACCGGCAGTAATTATCATCTTCTACACTGAAGATTGCGTAAGGATGTGTCTGTAGTTAAAAATAATAAATATTCATATGAAAAATATTATATATATATATCTCTCTATATATAGTTATCCACAGACACGTGTTTCGTTGTCTCTACAACTCATCAGTGCGAGGATCCCAGTCAACAACGTCCAGCGCTCTACCAACAGAGAGAAATGATATCGTATTATCAAATATGTTATTTAATTATATTTTGTATTTGTTTATACACCTATTAGAATTCAATTATATTTATGGGGAAGCATTGACTCAATGCTAAGTAGAAATACTTATTTGATTCACCAGAGTATAAATATGGAAACGAAGAAGCACTTGTCTGTAGATAACTATTATACTTATATAGTACGTGTTTTTAATTAGTCATGACCATTAGTTTCACGCCGTAAGAGTTATTCTTCAGATGACTTTAACACATTTCCGTAAACGTGTTGAAGTCATCTAAAGACTCGTTCTGGCGGTGTGAAGCCAATAGTAATAACTAATTGAAAACCACGTACTTTAATTATTATGACGCTTATTTTTAGAAGGACTTACTCACTGTATTTGAGTGTAAATCCCAAATTCCTGGCTAATTTTAAAAGCCGATATTCATCACCTATCAGTATATATATATATATATATATATATATATATATATATATATATATATATATATATATATATATATATATATATATATATATATATATATATGTTAAGTCTGCAATGTTAAGTCTTAATGTTAAGTCTGCAATGTTAAGTCTTAATGTTAAGTCTGCAATATCTTGGATTTAGTTAGTTTGTCTGGGGATTTGAACTGCATTTTACATTTTTTTAATGACTCAGAGCTTCTTTAGACTATATATATATATATATATATATATATATATATATATATATATATATATATATATATATATATAATATTTTAAAGAATATTTATAGTTAATGCCCCTTTAAAATTTAATAGTCTTAATAGTAGAGCCCTGTATGTAATTATAAGATAGTTGTAATCTTGCGATTAAGAAATGTTACGCCCAAGCGTTGAACACTATCGACATCATGACTCTTTCCCCTGCGTCCCGGGTAAATGTACATTAATTTCAATTAATGTCTGGAGTTAACTGTCATGGCCGTGTGGGCTTAGGCGTTAGGCTCGTAATTCTTGGCTAAATGTATGAACTGCGTTCGAGTCATGTAACCGCTTGCAACCGCTACTCCTGCACTGATGAGAGTAGAACACCTTGAAACGACATCGTCTGTAAGTATAACATACTTTAATAATCAAAATAATATATATATATATATATATATATATATATATATATATATATATATATATATATATATATACACAGTCAGACGAATTTGTGAGACAGGTTTTTTGGGCGCCGGTGTAGGTCAGTATAAAACTAAACGATACCCTAATATTTAAATTATCTTTTGAAATAATATTTACTAAATTAATCTGTATTTTGCTAAATAAAAAAACTTAACAAATTACATTTTTTTGTAATTTACTTTGCCATTTTCAGCAAATAGAATATTTATTTTCAGCTGAATTGCTTCTACTTATTCTTGCAAATGGCTGCGTCCATAAGGAAATTACTTATTCAAATTATTAACTCAATCTAACTTGATACAAAGTTCACTAATACATCATTATTAAAAAACTAATTATCACCATTTACTTATCTATCATAACTTTCGCACTACCAAATAGCTATTAACGTTAAAAAACTGATCTGGAATAGACGTTTATGTGTGTGTGTGTGTGTGTGTGGGTGAATGACAAATGTGCGCGCACATTCTTACATATTTTATTTTGATTGCAGTTAAAGATGCGCACGTGAGTTTAAAAAAAGTTTACTTGCGATAAATACATCTTCATTAACAAACATCAAATTGCACTGGCTATAAAGTTAGTATTACTAACCTAACTTTCCATAGCGGCATACTTTTTTATGAGTTAAAACCAAATAAAAGGAGGGCCTCAAGCGATCATCAGTAAACAAAACGCCACACAGAAGAGCTAATGTTGAAGAGGATCACCTCTTACAGCGTGAAACTGTGTAAAAACCCCTTTTCGTTTTTATTATTATTTTTCTAGATTACAATTGAATTGTTATACTTGACTTGTTTGGTCTTATATATTCTTTTTCAAAATAAGTGATGATTTTCATTAATTGTGATCATCATATAATAAATACGAATATCAGATGATGATAAATTAAAAGATATGCATAAAAATCTTTTTTCAACGATGGCACTGACTTTATATCCGGTGTAAGTGAATTCCCTATTTCTAGAAGGTAGGACTTCATTTTCTTTGGTCTTTACATCTAAATTAGGGAATTCACTAACACGTAATATAAATTAAAGTTTTATTATCTGTCTTTCACGGTGGCAAACTTAGACACAAGATAAGGTTTTACCATAAAATCGAGTTTTCAAGTGACCGGCAGTAAACCAATCACCCCATCCACGGGACGGGGGAACTGTCTAGGAGGATGCCCTCTTTACTTCTTTCCCACCGCAGGAAGATGTAGCAAAGTTCAAAAGAGTGCAGTATCAAGCCAGTGCCCATAAACAAGAAGGACTATGGCCTAATAAAAACTGCAGCTTTGTTGGCTTTTCACGGCCAGGGAGTCTCAGACAGTTAGCAATAAAGTAACTCCACCCCAAAAAGAGTAGGCAAGACGTGGGATGGTGGACCTCTTGTTACTACCCAGGACAAATACCTCAGCCTAACAGATAATAGGCCGCCGAAATAGTCCAGTTTCCGCCGTGCTAATTCTCGAGAAATATCCTTGACTGGTATCTTTCAGTCTGACGTCTCTCTTCAACAATGTTGCAGAGACTGCCTAAGACCGAACATAAAAGAAAAGTCAGTGTCCATTTGAATGTAGTTATAATTGTGAACCTGTCTGCGTGCGTTCACTCTATTGGCCGCGGTCACCCCACACGTTAGGCCGGTCCAATCGTTGTTTGATCTGGTCAGTGCTGCAACAAAGAATTCTCATTCCAAGTAAAACCATAAATCCAGTTTATAACAAGTAACAGGTTTATTTGTTTAAATGATATTCTGGATTCCAGTCTTTCTGACTGGCCACCATTTGACCACCCAGAGGCTGACCGCTGGCGATATTCATTAGAGATAATTACCCTACAGTCTACTGAAGAGGGCTTATCATAGAGATAATGTAAGAACATTAATTTCAGGGGTCAGTATGATTCTATTTTTAAGAGGCACTTATTTCATTTCAAAGAGTGATATATGATTGTGGGTTCCCCGATATAAAAACAAAGACATTTAAAAATGTATCTGTGCTCCCCTTTCGTTTCACCGAGTATCTAACACCTGCAACGTCTGCCATTCGCAGGTATAACTAAAACAGAGGAATAATGACCATTTGGATTTTTGTCTGAACTTGATATCGTTAAGAGTGAAGTTAACGGTGGACGTGTATTTAAGTTCCACATATAACGTTGTTTATGCGATGTGTGTCTGCTGCCAGCTGTGAGATGCGATCTTTCTTAAAGTCGAGTTTTATTCTCACAGTATTTTGAGGAAATTTTCAAATACCTTTATTTAAGGTTTCAGGAACTTTTTATTTTATGGGTCTTATTTGCGGTCCCGTTGAAGTCAGATTGCAAGCTGTGTTGCGAGCTGTGTTGTCATCAATTTTCAGACTTAACATATATGACTTAGAGTATCATTCCCACCCGATTTCCAGACCTAATAGTATAAAAATAGTAGTCATAGATGCAAACATAAACGCATACACAGTGAAACGTAAAGTCTTTAATATTAGTCAGCTGACTTTAAGATTGTGAAGTGTACATAGAAGTCCTTTATTGCTAACGTACACAGATCAATCCTCCTAGATAAAGCATGCGCTTGGTGGAAAATGTCAGTGTATAACAAAGACATTTATGCATTAAAATTGCATTAGAAAATCCAAATAATAATTTGTAAAATATAAAAAGGACTCAAATCAGCGTCCGTTACAAAGATCTCGTGGTCTGAAAAAATCATGAAAAGACTGCAGAAATTGCAATAATTCTTAATATTTCTCAAGATAGGATTTACTCCCGAAAATGTAGATACAAAATTGCATTGTAACAGTGTCTATGCTTTCATATTTATAAAATGAACTTTTTTCGATTTTCATTTGTTAATCAATGTGGTCTGTTTCAGATCACTTCAAAGTAATTCTAACCCGTCCCCATGCAACGGTTTTTCTTTTAAGGAAAGAAAGAAAGGAAGAAAGGTAGGGAGTGAGAAAAGATAAAAGGGGGAAAACAAACCAAAAAACTATAAAAAGAAAATAAATAAAGTAAGAAATAATGAAGAAAATTACAAGAAGCTTGAAATTGAAATTAATACTTGAAGATAAAATTTCAAAAAGTAAAATATAAAATATAATAAACAAAAGAAAGAGGAAAACAAAAAATAAAAAAATAAAAAGAAAGAAAAAATGCCCATACAGGAATCCGCACCCAAAAGTAAGAACTTCCCTCCCCCTAAACAATAATCAAAGAAAGCAAACAAAAATTATCACCTATCCCTTGATTCTGAATTGAAGTAATTTGAATTATATTGTTTGATTAGAACGTGATGAGAATGGCATTCAGACAGTTTGGTGCAGAGAATTCTCTTATAATTATTTTTTCTCTTCTATCGTTTTTATTATTTTATTTAATATGGTCGAAAATGGCGTCTCAATAATAGAAGTCCTTGAAACGACAATGATTGAGATTGGACGAAAATTCTTTTTTCAATGACCATTAGAAACCTACGTAAACGAATCTTTTAAAAAGTAAATCAAATATGTTTGATATTATATGGTTTCGGTTGTCTATTATGATGACATTATAATTGAAATTTCTTTGTCTAATATCTATTCGAAGTCTTGTTGTGTGGATGACACGTCGTTGCAGAAGTAATAATAGTGGAGCTTATCTCTTTCGTCTCCTCTTTCTTTTTACCTTTGTAGTTGTTGTTCTGCCTCTCCCTATTTTGCGGGGCGTAATAGTTGCTGTAATATTTGAAGCAATTAGAAAAACAAATACCATTATTTTTGCTCTGGACATTTTTACTCGTTGTATGAATTTATTTTATTTTTTCAAACACCGTCCAGTCAACACCTTAACGGACATTTACGAGAGATTTCTAAATCTCCAAGGAAAAAAACAATGATTTATAAAAAAATATTCCTTAAACATGGTTTTTAAAACAGAAAGCTTGCAGCATGAATATTTTAAGTTAAATAAATGTTTATTTTAAAGAAAACATCATATATCGTTTTTGTCTTTCTCAAAATTTAATATTCAAATACAAAACGATACTTATAAAATTATACCAATATTTCTTATAACATTTTAACACAAGCAATATGTGGCACTAGAAACTTCCACATCGTCCAGTCAACACCTCAACTGACAAACTGACATTCACGAAGAAATCTCTAGATCGCCAAGGAAAAAAATGATATATAAAAAGATATCACTTGATAATGGTTTTTAAAGCCGAAAACTTGCATGAAATAAATGTTTATTTTAATAAAAAAGCATATATCTGTTTTGACTTTCTCAATATATATATATATATATATATATATATATATATATATATATAGGTTTGTAATGGATTTTTAGTGATAATGATCGCTAAATCAAAATTATGTTACAGTTGTGCACTTCCTAAGTGCTTCAGAGAAAGCTACCTTCTATAGTTATCTACGGACACACACACACACACATATATGTATATACATATGTATATATATATGTATATATATATATATAAATATATATATATATATTGTGTATTTAGGTAGCATTCTTTCATTTAAGTAAACATTAATAAAAATAACATAATTCTCTGCTTAATGAAACTTTTTTATTTTTTTATTGTTCTAATGATCTATTTCGTAAAATTATGTATGTTATCATAAACGTTTTCCATTCTTCGTCGAACCATCTTCAAGTAAAAAAAAAACAAATGAACAAAAAAAAATTTGCAGTAAACAAAACCTCTCTACAACCCCCAAAACATTAGTAAGAAAAAATGTTATTCATAATTTTAAATGCCCTTTAGGAGAATTTTACTACAATAATAATAATAATAATAATAATAATAGTAATAATAATAGTAATAATAAAACTAAAAGCTTCATTGATTTAACCACCACTACTCAATCTCGCCGCTTCATGGTGCATCTTGTAAACTCTAGCTCAATTTACTAACATCGACAAAAACATAACTGCCCCTCTCCTCTGATTTAAGACAATTTTTTATTAATAACACGAAAATAATACATTTCTGAATTTTCTTCTTTTCACCAGCATATTAGTTCAGAGGCTTAGGCATTGGCTAATGAAAACAGTGACCCATATCTATCTATCTATCTATCTATCTATCTATCTATCTATCTATCTATCTATATATATATATATATATATATATATATATATATATATATATAGATAGATACATAGATAGATAGATATGGGTCACTGTTTTCATTAGCCAATGGCTAAGCCTCTGAACTAATATGCTGGTGAAAAGAAGAAAATTATAAAAAGTAACAAGAAGACCATAACAATTTGAATTCCACGACGTCAGAATCACTGATAAAATTGTATCACGTTAAGCAATTTAAAATATTGTGACTGGTTCTATACATAATGTTAGTAAGTGTGGGTTGCTGGGTTTTTAAAAATTTTATTTATTTCAGAAATGTATTATTTTCGTGTTATATATATATATATATATATATATATATATATATATATATATATAATTTATTTATATACTGTATATTACATATTTCAGTAATGTACCGCGGTTTCATCTAAAAGGGCACATTTAGACATCTTTAGTAAATCTTCGTGCCCGGTGGAATCATCGGCAAGCTGAAATGATTGTCTCGTCCCGATAGGGAACGGCGGGACGGGACAATCATTTCAGCTTGCCGATGATTCCACCGGGCACGAAGATTTACTAAAGATGTCTAAATGTGCCCTTTTAGATGAAACCGCGGTACATTACTGAAATATGTAATATACAGTATCTAAATAATTTATATTAGATTAGCTCTCTTATATGATCGAGCACTTTATTTGATTTCTTTTCATATACAACCTGAAAGAATATATATATATATATATATATATATATATATATATATATATATATATATATATATATATATATATATATATATATATATATATATAAGTGTTATCTAATATGACAGACAACTTATGTCTGGGTATGTTTGTGTGGAGCCTTTCCATTTGCATATGTCTGTCATATTCAACAGCACTTGTATTACAGAGAAAATGCTGCCTAATACACACATATAATATATATATATATTTATATATATATGTATATATATATATATATATATATATATATATATATATATATATATATATAAGTATAAATTTTTATTTATACAAACATTATCGGTTACATATGTGCATACATGTTTCGGTTGCACTCTCCCAAGAAAGTCAACCTCATCAGACCGAGAATCTTTCAGGAAGATTCTCGGTCTGATGAGGTTGACTTTCTTGGGAGAGTGCAACCGAAACATGTATGCACATATGTAACCGATAATGTTTGTATAAATAAAAATTTATACTTATAAACAGCTCTACTTGGTATTGAGCACTTTTTATAAACACTTGAGTTTCTACGGATTTTCATTTACAGAAACCAATACATATACGATATATATATATATATATATATGAAGTACACTTTAAGAGAATTGAACCCATAGTGAAATGATTTAAGCTTAATATACGAGATAGAGCAATTATAAAGATAAATGATGGAAGAGAGATAAAGATGTGCGAATGACAAATTAATTTCATCTTCAATTGTTCAATGCAAGGTGTACTCGATAAAAACATGTTTATATTTCTTTCCTTACGCCAGGCTTTTCAAATATTAAAATCTTATCATCAGAGACGGGGAATAGCTAAAATCCAAAATTGGAAAAATTTAAGAAATTATATAAAGTAATGGAAAGTAAAGCAAAATGTCGTGTGACGAAAGATTTAAAGATGGAAAAAAGAGATTTCGTGGTGACTGCGTTAGAAAGTGTCAAAATGTAGTAAATCCAACAGAATGATAAACAGCGCTTATTAGAATGTAAGTTGGAGAATTAGGGCAATTTTACAATACTTCAGTGAACCGCGAATGATAATAGTTTTTAAGGAATTAAGTTTAAAATATTGTGTACATTTCAAGTCGGCCGAATTACTGGTGAGAGGTGTTTGTTATCCCGATTAAACCTAGGGTCTGAGAGAGAATTTTCTGGTCGGGGAAGAGGCCAGTAAAAGTGGCAGAGGAGTGTGGGATTTGGGATTAGGGATAAGGGAGGAGAAGGTTTAGCAGAGGAAACTATAGCTGATGCTAGGAATGGGTAGAAAAAGGGATTGTTTACAGCTCATCGCTTGTAGGCAACAATATAATTTAATTACTGCTAGTTTATTTGCCAGGCCTGGTTGGCTTCAGTTAGGATTTTGGGTGGGATTTTAATAAGCTAATACAATAGCGTTTCTGTTCAATAAGTAAACAGTTTAGGAGCGAAATATCCCCGTATTTAAACGGATTTTTTAGACAAAATTATATATAATTCAGAAAGTTTAAAAGGGTTCAAATTGGGAATTAGGGCTAAAACGGTTAAACATCTGGAATTTGCGTGTTTAAGATGTAATTATCTGGACATTTATAATATTTCGGATTTTAATGTTTAAAAGTTTTTTTTATAGATTTCCATGTTAGTTAAATATTAGAGGCGTGAGTAATTAAGATACATGAATATATTATTGATGTTAGGATTAAGAGCGACGTTAATATGTTTGCATCAAAGGAAGTTCTAGTATAAGGATTATGGGGTGGGATTATGTTGATTATGCAACTGAAGTGATAACATGGAGTATTGAAATTACAAATAGATTTAAGGGAGCCAAATGGACCATCATAGAAGTAACCGGGGAGCACAATTTAAATGTGAGAGTTATGAAATATATGAGAAAAAGATTGTCGGTAGAGCGCTGCGTCCACAAAGTCTATGGATTGTATGCAAAGGGTGATAAGAGAGGTAATGAATAAGTATGCACAAGGGGTTAGCTAATAATTGAAAAAGAGTATAGGAGTTAGAGTGTTACAGTAGAAGAGATTAAGGATTAGTGGAGTAGATAAGAGTAATGTTAGTTCTACATTTACGGTAAGTATTATGGGTTAATAAAGTTATTAGGTACACAGGGGAGAATACGCTATGTTATTGGGATGATTATTTGTCAAATTGTAAAGGTGAGGAGTTACAAATTAAACAAATCATAAAATTAAAGAATTAGTCTAATGTCAGAAGAGGGTTGTTGGCTGGAAGGAGGGGTTTCACAGGATGTAATGAAATTGATGTATTGAAATTTTCGTTTGTGTCTACAATTTGAGATAAGTTCGTTTTTAGAGTAAATTATATTTTTTATTTTAGCTGTACATAGTTAGCAGAAGCGAACCCAGGAGTGTAGGATCTAGACTTTTTTAATATTGACCAATGTAAGGAGTAGGGAGTGTTTTTACGGTTTAAGTTAAAAAAAAATTAAATTGGATAGAGAAGTGCCAGTGATATTGTTGTTGTGTTTGAAAGAAGTATATATGGTTTGAGATTCATTTCTTGATTGGGAAGGCACTACACCCTAAATAAGTGTGTATTTTGTATGGAGTTATTATTGGTGTATTTGTGTTATTTGTAGTATTGGGAGTAGTTTGGGTTTGCATGTTCAAGCTCTGGGTGAAATTAAAGTTGGAATTGTTAGGTGGAGAAGATAAGAGAGTTTGAGGGGTAAGATCAAGGTTATTGTAAGTTAGCGGAGGTTGTTCGTTAGTGTAGGGGATGTTATTAAGGGTGTCGTTTAGTACAGAAAGTTTGAGATGTGGAGGGCTATAGGATGACGGGATAGTTTGCATGCTGGTGTTCGCATGATAGCATTTTTGGAGAATTGTCTTACAGTACATGTGTATATGACGTCACTTTGTATGCAATTGTTGTTTAACACGCCTTTTATGGATTTCTGGCAGTTACAATTATTAGTAGGGAGTATAATAAGTGCTGGTTGCTGGGCATATTTTATTATTTTGTTATTAGAGGTGATGATAGTTTGTGCTATATTGGACATTGTAGAGTAGAAAGTTTTAATAGAGTTTTTATTTAAAATTGTGCTGTATCTATGTGGGTGCTTGAAGGAGTTATCTATAATTTTGAAGAATTCCTTAGGGATATTGGTATTAACATTACAGTTATATGGTAGATTAAACCAAATACTATTCTTTCTTCTAAGTGTTTTGTTTTTTCTATGTTCCTGAGGGTCAGATAGTTTGTCAATATTGATAGTTTCTGTGGGCCATTTATATATCTTTTGGTTTTCTTGGGTAATGTAGTATTTATCTGTTTTCTGTTCTGTATTGCTATGTTGTGTGTGATTACACTTAAAGGTTTATTTTCCTGGATGAAAGGATTATTTTTGTATTTCATTTGATCATTGTTGCCCGAATTGAGTAGTGCGTTATTACAGAACTGAGACGTTTGTTCGAATATAGATTTATTAGCAGATGGCTTTGTAATTATATTAGAAACTTAGGGGACTATTGAATTAATGACTGGTTTTGGTAGTTTGATGCACGTAGAAGAGGGTAAAGTTTGGTTTGTGGTAGAGGCTAAAGGTTTAATAGTTTAGGTCTAATGTTAGGTCAAGGAAATTAGATATTCTCTTCTCAGGTTCTACAGTAATAGTTAATCGAAAGTTTTAAAAGAAGTTATGCACATTTTTAATGGTGATGTTGTATTGCCTCGATCTCTCCCTTGATACAAAAGTGCACCGCCCCCGTATAGCCCACTGTGCAAATGCTCGATGTCGAATTTTAATTCTCTTAATAAGTACAATCCCACAGGGTCAGTAATCCGAGCAGAGTCCGAAGGCCCATAGTAATATCGAAATTATTGGGAGTATCTTTCCTAGTCCAGAATTTATTGTCAGATTCTAACAGGGATCATCTGACTAAAATTATTAGTTTGATCTCTAAGTCTGTGATGTCTGAATTGTTTTTAGCAAAGATTAATGCTTTGTTTAGTAGGATTGGAAAACAGACTGATAATAATTATTTATGTCAAAAGTGATGAAGTTCAGATTTAAATTAGACTTGTCTCTGAGGTTTAGGAACCAATTAGTTACCTAATCGGAGGATTGCCACAGGGTGTATGCAATCTTTTCTTTTAAGTTAAGGATGATTCTATCTAGGATTTTTTACTTGTAATGCCTAGGTCAGATTTAGATGGGCAGATTAGTCTAATGGATGGGTTTTACTGAACATTTATTTTGTGGTCCTTTAAGGTGCATCTCGGTGTGGATGCAGTTAACTTTTCCAATCTCTTTAGTTCTTTGGAAGAGTTCATAGGAAGTGTAAATACATGATGTTTTAGAGGTGAAAGATTATTTGCGTCAGTTTTTGGTAGTTGTTTGATTTGAGGTTTAAGTCATGGTAGAAGGCTTTCCATCTTACGTTGTTAATGAAAGTTTTTTCAAACTTTTACTGGTATCGTCTTCGACCAGAAAAGTCTCTCACATACCCTAGCTTATATCGGAGTAACTAACACCTTTCACCAGTAATTCGGTTGAACTGAACATCATTCTGTTGGATTTACTATATTTTGACCATTTCTAACGCAGTCACAACGAAATCTCTTTTGCCATCTTTAAATCTTTCGTCACCGGACATTTTGTCAACGGAAATTTCTCTAATTAGACAGACTCTATATTTTGATAACCTTTTTATGTACACACTTTTACTTTCCATTAATTTATATTGTTTCTTAAATTCTTCCAATTTCGAATTTTGGCTATTCCCCTTCAAACATATCCATCTATGTAATTTCGCTGATGATAAGATTTTAATCTTTGTAAACACTAGCTTAAGGAAAGAAAAATAAACATGTTTTTATCGAGTACACCTTGCATTGAACAATTGAAGATGAAATAGATTTGTCATTCGCACATCTTTATTTCTCTTCCTTTATTTATCTTTATATATATATTTATATAAAAACACATATTGATGTTTGATGACACGGGAAAACTACCGGAACCTGTGTTATCTTTAGCCTTCGTTAAGGCAGGCATCTGGAAGACACGATCTTATAAACACCTGCAACAAATATTGCTTTGCGCTTCTTTTTTTGGTAACGATTAAACAGTCCATTAGACAGTGGGAGTGGTTTTCTGTAAACTTTTCTCACTCAAAATAGCTTCATGCACAGTTACTAACTAGATCTTACTGTGTTTAATAAGGCAGGGGTCGATTGACGCCTAAAGACGCAAATATATTCAATAGAGGCCTCTAAATGTACTATCATTAATGACGAGATTCGAAACCCGGACTCTAGTCGTCGACGTCCGGTGCTGTACCGACTGAGCTACCAAACCTGCCACTTATAATGAGAGCAATTATATTGTATTTAAATGGGACTATTTTGTTAACATTTCTATGATACCGATGATTGAAAGTGTTCAATCGATTTTACAGAAGAGTATTGTTTTAGCTCTAAGTGGAAACCATAATTTCCTCAACCAGAGTGCTTCACTTATAGGGAAACGTAGATCTCTATTTATACAGTTAGGTATGTGTATATGTTTATATATTTTTATATATATGATTGACTTCTAAAATAATTAATATTATGAGTTTTGGAACACTAAAGATAGGCATAAGGAGGTAAAAAGTGCTCGGAAGCCTTTCGCGAAATTCAGATACTTCGAATATTGTGAATTGTAATAATACACACATTAATTAATAAATATTTCCTAAATTTGAGTGATTTTACATTTTATGGGCAAATCCATCCATTTGAAAATTCAAATATTTCAAGATATTTTTTTAATGGAAATCGCTTCAGACAAGGCATGAAGCCACTTGATATAAGGAGCTAAAACCATATTACCACTTCAAGGTAAGAAAAAAACTAGCTAGCGATAAGTGTTTTATGGATAGATTCCAACTCAGAAAACAGCAATTCTTCTCCCTTTGTCAGACACATCGCTCATGAAATGTGAGAACTAAAGGACTAAAATACAAAATAAGGGAAGCAAGAGTTACGAGGCTGCCAAAAGTAAATATCTCTTTCCTTATTTTGTCCTTTAGTTTTCACATTCCATAATCGATGTTTCTGACAAAGAGAGGAAGAATTGCTATTTTCCTGATCGGATTTCTAACACGTATCGTTGGATAGATTGTGATCTTGAAACGATAATATTTTTTTCATGCTTTGTCTGAAACGATTCTCATGAAAAATTAAAAAAAAACAAAAACAAACAAAAAAATAAATATTTAAATTCTCCAATAGATGGGTGTGACAATATTATGCATTGCATTGAATTTGATTCATAGTCATTATACACTAATAAAGCTAGGTTCTCTAAATGTTAATTTATTCTGATACGACCCCTTAAGCTTAAACCTTAAATGTTAGACATTTTCTAGAATCAAAATCATGTAATGAATTTGGATCAAAACTGGAATAATGATACTAGGCATAACGTTAAGTATCATTATATCTTAACTTTAACCGTCACAAGGGGACATAAAAGTGGTGCAAAACTGGTCTGTTCGAGGAATTAATTTTATTCGTCCTGTTCCGAGTATATATATAAAATATATTTATTCACAGACACATGTTCCGTCGTCTCTATGACTCATAAGTGTGTCTAGGCACACTGAGATTCGAAACCGGAATCGTAGTGGTTGGTATCCGGTACTTATCGACTGAGCTTTTAAAGCTGCCACTTATAGTTTAGGCAATTATATCGTATTTAAATGGAATTATTCATTTGTTTATATTTTTTATGATACCGATAACTCGATTCTTTTACGGAAATATATCACTCTAACTCTAAGTAGAAACTATTGTTTCCTTCACCAGAGTACTCCATCGTGCTACCTTAATAAAACATAGGGCCATCTTGATAAACACATTACACAGACTCGGTATACTTAACCATAAAATAAAATGTAATTATTAACGGTAATTATCTCTTTGCCAAGTTAAAATGGCCAATAAAATTAATACCAAAGATCGAATCGAGACAACTTTCCACTGTTTCTTCTATTTGTTTTCCTTGACCACCATTTTGTGTTAAGCCCAAGCCAACCAAAAATGTCTATTTAATTTTTCTTTCGTTTTTCTTTGGCCGAAATGCGAGCGGACAAAGCACACTTTGTTTTTGGCGCATTTCGATGTTCACCTAAGCTCCTCTAATCCCTGTCTCGAAAAAAGGCGGAGCAACATAGCGGCGACGACACTCAGTGAAGAAAGACCATCGAAATGTCTTGAGAGATTTTCAAGCGAGAAAAATCGAAGAATTTCTCAGTAAGCAATTTTCAAAATCTAATCATGCATAAGCTTCTTCTGCCAAACAAAAGCCTGAAAGTGATTCGCATCAAATAAGAATATTTCCTTTCTTTCTTTTTAACCATCCCCCCTCCCTCTACTACTACTACTACTACTACTACTACTACTACTACTACTACTACTAGTACTAGTTAAATTTAGTCTAATTTATGTTGGAATAATACAATTATATATATTTATACATACTACAATTATAATGCTACTACTATTACTGTTACTAATAATAAAATATGTAATATATGTTGCTCACACACACACACACACACACACACACACACACACACACACACACACACACATATATATATATATATATATATTTACAATACAGGTAAAATTAATAGGATGCTATTCGAAAAATCTAAAACGTATTAATTAGAATTTAAAATACTCGAATGGAGTTCAAACTATTACATTTGAGTAAATTTGCCAAAAGATAAAGAATACTCCTCATCAGCATATTAAAATGTATTGATCCTTTTTCGAAAAAAATGGTGTGTATTATTTAAGAAAAATGACTGTTTGAATTTTAAGCTAGATTTTATTTAATTAACTAAATGTAGTTCCGATTTCGACACTAAGGTTTGACTCTGGGACACATTCGAAGAAGGAAATGGGGTTTAGCGGCCTAATTGAACATTACCTTTCATGACAACTGTTTTCTAAAATTATGACAGCAACTTAATTTAATTTTAATTTTCAAATATTTCTCGAGTTTACAGATCAACTGTCTAATTTTCATATGCGGTTCTAGCTGATCCTAAGTCAGGCTGGTAAATTATCTCTACACTTTATTTCAATAGTGTATTATTGTCAAGTTATATGTAACTCTTTCCCTTTGCAATGAATTTCGAATTGAGAATAGTACATCTTAATATGTGTAATGCTGGTTTGAGCAGCTATACGTAAAATTGCGCAATCGACTTGATTTTTTGAAATAATAATGTTTTCAAAAGTGTATTAAGTCATATGCATCACTTTCCCTTTGCTACGTATTCTCAACTGAGATAATTGCTTTACCATCGATACTTACATTTCTAATATTACATTCCTTAGTCTGTGTGATGTTGATCGTAATAACTTAATATATGCGCAATGCTGCATGTTTAGTGTGGTGCATAGATGCATGCTACAAACGGCAGACCTGCCACGGGAAAAATATTTAGTTTAGACAAGAAATCACCCAAGAAATCGGATGGGCTCTTTGAAATAGTAGTCTCTTCTTAGATACAATTTTCCATGGTGTGATTGCGAGCCACTTGAGATTTTACAAAAGTTATGTTCATTCCAAATAGACTTATATGTCCATAGCTGAACAGTTGATACCTCTCTCGCAATTTCACGGTGTGGTTAAATTGGTATCTATATATAGTCCGCCAAAACGAGCAGAGAGGGTCAGTAGGTTTCTGTTGGTCTGAGAAATAGAAAGAGAGCGAGAGAGAGAGAGAGAGAGAGAGAAAGAAAGAGAAAGAGAGAGACCATTGGAACCTTAAGCAGAAAGATTGTGTGTGCGATTAGAAGAGATTTTTGTTCTTACTGGAAGTCTGTTGTTCGGTTGAATAAAACAAATATCATTGTTAATAATCAAAATAAAACATCGTTACTTGTTTTAAACTAGAATTGTTGCTGTTTTTGGAAGGGAAATGCGTCCACATGATTGACACTAAAACCAGAATAAAAATCAAGCACATAATTCGGGTGAAGACAACAAGCGTACGATTACGGTCTGTGTAGTGAACGCACAGAAACGCAGGTTGACATAAAAAATTATAAGAGGTCTAAATTTGCGTCACGTACATGTAAACTAAAAACACAGAAACTGTTACAAAAATAAATTTGTTATTATAGATAATATTAGTCTTCCCTGGTACGTACAACTAATATAGGAGAGATTTACATTTTACTTTTAATACTGCTAGGGCATCTTTCTAATGATCTACCAACGTTATACTGAAGTGAATATTATTCACTAATATTTAAAATAAATAAAAGTCTTTATGATTCACCGATCTTAATTTGTCGGGTGAATAACCCGAAAAACAATGATCAGTGTAAGAATGTTTAACCGAGTTTTCGTTTTATTATCCAATACCGACGATACATACGAAGAGATGTGTGATAAAGTTCTCAGAATAGAATAATGGCTCACTGCAGTCTCGACTCAGCTACCCAGTCTGGCGAAAATGGAATAGCACTAAACCATGTCCAATCCCGCCTCACCATTATGAATCAGACTAAAACACATTACTTTAAACGAGCTAGGCGCATTCATAATGATGAGGCGCATTTAAAAACTTTAATAAGTATACAAATGCAAAATACGCCAAAACAATGAAACAGTGTACGAAACTAAAGATTACGTACTGAAGTTGTCTTATATATAAAGTAAAGCTGACCCCCTACATAAGTGTTTGATACCTTTTGTAACAAAAGGCACATACATAAATCTGTTATGTTACTTATTTCTGGCACATATCGGTCTATGTTTCTAGAGAACAATTCTTACTATTGATCAATATCTTGGATTTTACTATTTAATCCTGATCAATATTTGTATTTTAGTCAGGTTTGGGGGAAGTCAGATGAGAACGTACCAGTCACTGCTATGAACTCTCATTGGCTCGATCAACATCGTTACTAAAATGTAATAAGAAACCAATTCAGAGATTCACCGGAAATTTAAAACGGATCGCACTTCGAATTCAGTTAAAATTATTTCTAACAAATCCGACGTCTTTTTCCTTAATAAAGTTACATATCTACATCCAATTTAATAAAGACATTTGATAAAATAAAAACAATAAAATTTCAGACAAGAAGAGAATATTTACCGACAATAGTGCGTATTTACACATAACAAAACTAAACAAGAAAGACTGATAACATTTTCACGAAGATTTTCATTATTATTCGCGGATACACTGTTACATAAATGCCACACATTTGACCATAACAAACTTAAAAACGTGCCGCATTCTCACAACGAAGTGCCAGAATGTCGAACAGCCGAAAACGTAAAACTATGCTTCATTACAAAGTGAGAGTTAAAAAAATGAAAAAGTGTGAATCAATCCTATTTACATTTATTCACCCCAAACAAGACATATTTCCACTGAAGCGTAAGGGGCTACTATAGTAGGGGCGAGATTTATTGGGGGAAACCTTGGTGGTTAGTTGGGAAGCAAGATGTGTGTTGACATTGAATTTAAATTTCTTCGGGTTTATACTGTCGCCGAGTAAACAAAAGCAGAATGAGAATTCCAAACGCAAGCGGGCCAAGGAAAGAAGCGATCAGAATAGAACATCTTTGGATTGGGATTAATCAGCTAGTCGGGTCGGTCGGGGTATTTTTGTTTACAGGATACAATTGCAGTAAGTTTGTCGGATCAAATTTCGTGAAAGTACTTAGGTAGGGTATTATTCTTACAAAATTTCAAGGCCTAATAGACTAAGCGGTAGACAAACATGCAGACGGACAGTCATGCAGACGTCTCTTACATAAGTATAGTATCGTATTTTTAATCATATTTGAAGTGAATTTAATTATGATAGGTATAATGCTTTGTGTTTTGTCTGGATCGGTTTGTTATCGGGGATGAGCCTAGAGAATTTATGTTATTTATGTATGTATTTTTGTATTGGTGTATATGTATGGGCATATCTTCCACCCCCCACTTCATTTGTAATATATTTAATGTCGCTGTCTCAAATAAATCCAAACCAGAAAAATGAATGACTGATAAGAAGTTGGGGAATTTGTACGGTAAACTTTTAACAAATTAAATAGGATGACTAGCGAGTAATGTATTTCTGCAAATGTTAGAAGATTCATTGGTTTCATTGGCTGTTTAACCTATAGAACAAGCGAGCAGGCGAATATGACAAAATACGCCAGCATGTAGAATAAGAGAGACGCAAATTTTGAGTACTGTTTGGCACTCTTTTTATGTTGCCTTTAACCTAAAAAATTCAATAAATATAACATACTTCTAACATAACTTTACTTCCGGATAGCAGAAAAACTAATAAAGAAACTACGTATTGTATAAAGCTGTATTTTCCTTGCTCTTCTTCTTCTTCTTCTTCTTCTTCTTCTTCTTCTTCTTCTTCTTCTTCTTCTTCTTCTTCTTCTTCTTCTTCTTCTTCATCATCGTTATCATCATTATCATCATTATCACTATCATCATTATCATTATTATTATTATTATTATTATTATTATTATTATTATTATTATTATTATTATTATTATTATTATTATTATTATTTGTACTCACTAGGAGTTCTCACACAGGTCATCATCAGAGATTACTGACATATAATAACCGGTGGTGTTCCCTGGAGTCTGGCTGACAAAAAGTCTCCCCAGATTTCCAGTACTCTCCATCTCTTTCGATAACTTTTGCAAATGACTTTGCGTTATCGCAATAGCCGCTTACTATTGATTTCTTGGTGGCAACGACGATTGGTGTTCACTGTGATTTTGGTGGTAATAAGCCTACTCAAGGCCTCAGTACTCACCACACAATTTCAGTGGAGGTCTCGTTAGTGCTCTCGTTCCTCGGTCTTTCCATACTCCTTGACCCTTCACAACTATTTGGTGTGGTGTCAGCCAAAGCTAGTGTATAATAATAATAATAATAATAATAATAATAATAATAATAATAATAATAATAATAATAATAATAATAATAATTTGTACTCACTTGTAAATCTCAAACAGGTCATCATCAGTGATTGCTCACTGATAACCACTAGTGGTTTTCTCTGGAGTCTGAGTGACAACAAGTCTCCCCTAGATTTCTAGTACTCTCTATCTCTTTCGATAACTATTGGAAATGACTTTGCATTATCACAACAGACGCTTACCATCGATTTCTCACTGGCAACGACCATTGGTCTTTTCTGGGATTTCGATGGCAATCGGCTTCCCCAAGGCCCTAGTCCTCTCCCCACTCTTCCGTTGAAGGTCTGGATTAGTGCTCTCCCTCATCGGTCTTCCTATCCTCTTTAACCTTTCACGATTATTTTGTGTGGTATCAGCCGAGGCTGGCTCCATCATTATTTTTGGAGGGGGTTAGTGTATGAAATTTCTTGCATTTTCTGTCCATTGGTTCCTGTAGTGATGTATTTTCTGTGTTTTGTTTTTTCATTTGGCAATTTCCATGTTACTGGTTAAAATCGTAGGTTATGTGGATTATTATCCGCGTTCAAGTATTTTCCTTAAGATTTCAGCTGTTTCATTATTGCCGTCCGTTGTATGTTCTCCGTCTTCCCTTTGATTCTAATTTCTCATGTCTTTTTCAGTTTTTTCGGAATTGTTCCTAGTGCTCCTAGGATCATTGGTATTATATTGACTTTCTTTCATGCTCCATATCTCTTTTAGTTCACTGGTGAGTTTCGTGTATTTGCTTCGTTTTTTCTGACTCCTTCATCTTCATTCTGTGGTCTTCTAGTATAGCAAAATCTACGATTTAGCAGGATTTTCCTTGTTGTTTATTATTATGACATCTGGTCTCCTTGCTTGTATGAGTTTATCAGTTTGTACCTCCATGTTCAAGAGGATTTTGTGTTTTTCGTTTTCCAGTACTGTCACTGGATTATGGTTGTAGCATTTGCCCGCATGTTCAAAATGCAGTCCTTTGCATAGTTCACAGTGTACTGCTTTTCCCACATAGTTATGTCTGTTCTTGTATTCTTTTGGGGCTAGTTTGCTACATTATATGATTTATTGTTTCGGCTCTTTGTCCACACAGTCTACATTTACTGTTTTCCTGGGTTTTATCTATTTTAGCTTTAATGTAGTCAACTCGCATTGATCTGTGAAGCCGCCAGTAAGCATTCTGTTTCTCTGTTCAGGCGTCCTTTTCTTAGCCATACCAGCTATTATGTTGTCATTTTTTGAAACGTCTATGTATTTTTTCTTCACACTTTTCTTTTTTTGTCTTTTTGTTTCGTATTTCGGCACCCATAAGTTGTTTATTGGGACGATGTTTCTTGCTGCGGTGATCCGACTTTCTATGTTCAGAGTTATGTATTTCTCCAGCTCTTTCTGTGTCTTCCACGCAGTCTCCTATACTTATCAGTCCTCTTCCTCCTTAGTTTTATTTCACGTAAAGTCTGTCCTTATCGTCTTTTAGATGTAGTGTGTTGTTCTTAGGCATTAATGTCTTTATTTTTTCATTAATAAAAAAACAAATGTATTCTTCGAATTTTTTGGATTAAGAGTTATTATTTGTTACATTGGTTCTCTTCGGTCTATTGTCCTCGTCAACGTTAATTTCCGTTTTTCTATTACGATTCGGTCGATGTAGCCTATGACCATCTTCAGGTGTGCTATTAATCTACTGTAAAACTTTTCCTGTATTTAAATGATTGTTTTTGGTTATCTTTATAAGTTTATGTTTCTTACGAACTAATTATTTTGATATTTATTTTTTTTAAATGGCAAGCGTGAACTAAGAAATGGAGTGGAACGTTACATTAACCTTTGCATAAAACGTCTTCATGAAATAACAAAACGAAACCTACATGCAATGTTTTATAAGGACGTTCATGCCGCGTTTCGCGTGTTTACTTATTTCACGCGATGCATGAGTTTTCATTAATTTAAAAATAAACGTCAAAAGCACAAGTCATCAGAGGTAAATAGCTGAGATGCACGAACACACATACATCAACAAAATCCACATTTAAATACTGAAACACCATCATCGTAGCTGATCCCCCATCCTCTCCTGGTATGGCACGTGCCTTGAGCGGGGTCAGTAGGCTTCCTCCGAAGTAGAACATTTTTAGGGAGTATACAATTTACAAGCGGTTTCCAGCTTCATGATGATTACGCTCAGTCGAAATCATTTTAAAAATGTTAGTTTTTGAGTCTTTTTTACAGCGCCTGCTAGTCTCAAATGGTCCCCTATCTTGTATTGACCAGGCTCAGTGTCGCTTATCTTCAGTGACTTAACGATAAACGGTGCGTCAACGTGATTATGCCGTACATTTGAAGATAGACGATACAACTAAATAAGTTCAGTGCACATAGGCCGAAACGTAGTAAAATATGAGCGTTTCACGAAAGCAACAGTCCGAAGAAAAACAGTATAAGTAAAATCCTTGTATTTTTAATTCATTAATTTTTTAATTAGTGTTTCTTCATTATGTACATGTCCTAGTCCGTGATAAGGACATATAGATTTACTACTATACTCTAATGTATATTTTCATTTGAAATTAAAAAAAAATATATTATGCTCTTGCACAAGAAATTAAGAACTCTTTATATTTCTCCTATAACTCTAAATTAGTCTCTGTCTGTCTGTCTGTCTGTCTGTCTCTCTTTCTCTGCCTGTCTGTCTGTCTGTCTCTCTCTCTCTCTCTCTCTCTATATATATATATATATATATATATAATGTGTGTGTATTAGGCAGTATTCGTCCATTTTAGCAAACATTGTTAAACATAACAGATTTCTTAACCAATTTTTTATGATCTTTTTTGCGTTAAAATAATAAAAAATGTATGCTCCATATATATTGGACGAAAGATCAAAAGCTTTAGTGATACAGATGGAACACATTATTTTTTCATATTGACACAAAAAGATCATCAGAAAAATTGAAAAACAACAAGTATAATCAGATGTAGGAATTCTGTTATGTTTAATAATGTTAGCTTATGTATAAATACACAAACACACACATATATATATATATATGTATATATATACTTCTATATATATATAAATTGCGTATGTAGATAAAAATAATTTAATATTATTTACTTAAAATTAATATTGTTATAAGCCCTTTTAATAAGATTGAAGTTGAGCCTTGTTCGAGGAAGTTAAAAATGGACTGACACGTAGCTATAAGGAATATTCCGACAACGTCTGTTGAATCTCTTGGCAGTCTTTCTATATGTGCCTCCCTTCGCATAAATAGAACTTACATTCCCTTCTTGACGTGGTAATGTCTTGTGGCCATATGGTTATGACGCTTACTTGCTGAGTCTAGGTTGATTCTGTAGCAGAGGTTCGAACCTTGCGACCGTCTGAGATTATCATTGCCTACACTGATGATAGCGTATGAAGGTAAAAATTATGTAATGTATGTATATATATATATATGTATATATATTCTATTCATACTAGATCTCCGATCTGTTGGGTCTCGCTGTTTTATCATCTTAATAAATCTAATAAATAATATATTAATTTTTATTAACATTGTATATTTATTTATTAATCTTTCTATTTGGTAGAAAAATGTGAACTGGTCGGATACAAAAATAGCTGAGATCGGACCTGTTGACATTCCCTAGAAGCGGTGCTTAAGGCGATCTGCAATATATCTCCACCGGAAGAAATAGGTAATGCATGGGAGTGTGCAAATCCTAAATTTTTGGCCGGTACATAACTAATTATGAAAAGTATTGCCTGATAGTTCAAGAGAGCAAGAATGATATAGGTAGATGAATGTTTTAAAATGAAATGTTCGAAACAGAAAAGTTAGGGAACCCCTTTTTTCTCACTTAAAAACTTGTGAGACCCTTATACCTAGATAGATTTGGGAGGGTCCTACTAACCACCACACTTAGCACTTTATTTTTTAGCAATCTCTGCTGGTGATAAAAACACCACTAATCTTCAAACAGTGGATTTGACCATATATTATTTTGTAAATAAAAATCGTCAAACCATTGAGGATAATGTTGAGTAGGTTTTACACATAGAGTGAATGTGGTATTTTGGTGACTGAAACTAGTTTAGAGAATAGCCATAGAAAAAGACAGTCGAACCCCACCCTTTCTCACTCAATTACGGCCTTGTGCCACATCTTATTTGATAAAGAAAATTTACTACACTATGAACTTTTTGTAAAATTTTAAAGATAAATAAAGAAAGCTTAATATTCTTACAGCATGTTATATTAATGTATTGGCAAACTGAAAAGATAATCATTTCACCGCAAAAGGTAACTGAAGTTTCGATGAAACCTATAATGTAAACACTTTTTCTTTTTTCTCTCTCAGATACATTGAAAAAAGTATAACGACATCAAAACACGTGAGATTAACAGCAGAAATAATATCCATAAAGTAAAGTCGTATCAGTATTAGAAATATGAGTACAAGTCTGTGACGGAGGGAAAGTGAGAGAAAAACTGACAGAGAGAGTAGCAGTAGTCAATTTTATTATCTTTCACTGTTAATAAACAGAGAGAGAGAGAGAGAGAGAGAGAGAGAGAGGTAGAAAAGGAGAGGGAGAGAATTATACAGCATATAAAAAAAACTTGGCGGTAAACAACATCAGTGAGAGAAGTTATAGTCATTGAGCAACACATAGTAAGAGATTGGTTACTTGGTTAGTGAATTATAAAAATAACTTTCTTCTAAAACCGAGGAATATTTAGCAAGTATTTAGTGTGATTAAAATATATAGTAAAATGCTTTAGGGAAACAAACGTTGATTATATACTATCTAAAATCTGGTAAAATTTCGGTTTTTAAAAACTCATTTTATTCTACATTTAATTACATCCGATATCTCAAGAGCTGTTGGATGGAAAAGTCGTTGAAATGCTATGCGGCGGATATCACATTATTAGCCCCCATAACACATTCAAATTAACGTGCAATTCTGCCGAATACAATATTTTAAAAGATTTGCAGTACTTATTATTACTGTTTCAACTAAATTTGGTGCAATTTTGCATTAATAGATTTGAACCTATAACTAATTATTATTATTATTATTATTATTATTATTATTATTATTATTATTATTATTATTATTATTATTATTATTATTATTATTATTATTATTATTATTATTATTAATATTATTATTTCTATTATTATTATTATTATTATTATTATTATTATTATTATTATTATTATTATTATTATTATTATTATTATTATAAGTAGTAGTAGTAGTAGTAGTAGTAGTAGTAGTAGTAGTAGTGTTACATTGTGGATGAACGTAAGTCGGATAGTGGTTACTTCAGCTAGTGTGGATTTTGAAATAGGCGAACAAGTGCGGTCGAAGTAGCACGCAGTTTGGGAAACAAACCAGTTCCTAGGAAAAATAACAGGAAGAGATGAACTGTAAAGTTAAGTTTCAGGTGTGAGGTCAAAATAGGTCAGCCACAAAGAGATGTCTGGTGACATGGGGAATGATTTCATGTTTGTCGAGTTGGCAGAAAGCGAAGGTTTGAGATTCAGTTTCGTGTGGAAGCTCAATCTGGACGGACACTAACAAAAGGATGTACTAACTGAGAGGAAAACTTTGATAGTGTAAAACTGGTGAGATAAGGTTCAATATATGTCTGTTCGTCTGTCTGTCAACCTGACTAGTAAGCAATTAAGTAATTAAGAATAAGACATTTGGTCTCCCTCTCCCTCTCTCTTTCATTCTCTCTCTCTGTCTCTCTCGAAGTAATGTTTAATCTATCAACATGAATAGTTCTCTTAATTAATTAGAATAACACTTAACAACTCTCAGGTCTGCCGTCTTTGGTTAACTTTCTGTACGAGATAAAAAAAAAAGAACTATTAATCTAGCTACACTTATGTGACAGTCATGGCAATGGGAAAGAAGTAGACAATGAAACAACATAGCGGCGACTAGATGTAAAAATTAATGCAACGACGAAGACGAATCACGGCGACGACGGTGGAAGAAGATAAACAAGGGAATCGCGTGGCACAACGTACAATCAACAAGGAAGAAAAAGGTATGCGCGCAGCCCACAGCCGACAGCCGACAGTGATACAAAAGAAAAAGAGAAACTAACGAAGAAAAAAGTATTTCACGCACAGATAATTACGTAAGATATTGAGTTTCTCTGTTCAAGTGTCTTTTTCTTAGCCATGCACAGCTATCTTCGTTGGTTTCTTCTCTTGTCAGTTTTCTGAAGCGTCCACGTAGTTGTTTTTCTTCCCACTTTTCTTTTCTTATTTTATTTCTGGCTTCGGTCCATCCCGAGTTTCTCATGTGAACGGTGTCTCTTGCTGCGGTGATAAGCTTTTCCATGTATGTAGTTATGTATTTCTCTAGCTCCTTTTTTTAGTCTTCCCCACAATCTTTATACTTACCAGTCCCCCCCTGGTTTCTTTTCATGTAGAGTCTGTCCGTATCGTCGTTTAGAGGTACTGTTTTGTGCATGGTCATTAATTTTCTAGTCCTCTGGTCAAGATGCCTGAGTTCTTCTTTGGTCCAACATATGAATGGTTCAGATTATCTCATTAGTGTTACTGCCCAAGTGTTTATTCCTTTTACTAGATTCCTGCTATATAATTTCGTTTCCAGGAGTTTTCTTGTTCTTCGTAACTATTCTTTCCAATCTTTTCTTTCATTTCTGTAGATTTGATGGTGCCTGCTTCCAGAACTCCTAGAGGCCCCATTTCCTCTTAGTTGGGGAGTTCCGTGCCTTTTGTTATCCCCAGTTTTCTTCTTTTTATTTCTACTAGTGCACACTTTTCAATTCCGAATCCCATTTGGATGTCCTGATTGAAGATTCCGGTCGTATTTATCAGCTTTTTCAGTTTTTTTTGCCTCCAAAATCATTTGAACCCTGAATTTTGAACGTTATGATTTCAACTAAAGTGAGTTTATTGAACTTTTTATTTGATTTGGTTCATTGTATTAATTAACATAAACATTAGAGGCATTTTTCACTGTAATTTACTACATTGATTGCGGACGCATTTCCCGACTGGATAACTTTTTCGGTTTTTCAGTTCTTTTAATCTTTTCGCTTTTGGACTATCACTCAATGCTTGGATCTATATTCAGTCAACCTCTTGGACATCTTTCATTGACAATGTTTTAATTTGTATGGCGTGGATGGATTTTATAACTTTAACAAATAAGTATGTTTTTGGCTTGATATACTTGATGTGTTATGTACTTTTATGTATTTTTGTATACATTTTTATATATTTTCAAAGTGTAATTTTATCACCTGCAGTAACGTCACTGCGGTAATGGTCCTCTGGGGAGAAGAATTATCTTTGAAAGTTCATGAGTTAAATACTTTGAGTTACTTTACCTGAATTTTGAATTATAATAAAAAAATTTTTTATTTAATATTTCATTATATATATATATATATATATATATATATATATATATATATATATATATATATATATAAAGATTGATAAAGAAAACGAGAGAAAGATGCCATACGGAAGAATCAAGTATTCTTTCATGGATATATCATCTTATAGAGTAATTATACGTTTGAAGCAACAGTGTTGCCAAAGACGTTAGCATCATCATTTCAATAAATCGATAGCCCTTTAGGTTTCGTTTTAAGACTTAATTACTAAGCCACAGAAAATTCAAACAGAAAGCGATATTGATTAGAGTTTGTCTGAGGCAAAAACGAAACTCTCAAGAACGTTTAGTGTGATCATTGTATTTATAGCTTTCTATAAATATCCTTTAAGGATGCCTCGTATCTTATCAGACATGATCCTTTTCCTCTGCACTACAAAGGTTCAGTATTTTTTCCAAATGGCAGCCTTTCACTTGCGTTACACACGGGTTTTAAGACGTTCGCTGGTGTTTACTGAATACAAATAGTTCAGAGGAAAATCTTCTATGGTATACAAAGAGTAGTTTTCGCTTGGTATGCTTTAGAGGCTTATTTTACGGCATATCAACCGTAATTGGCAATTCATTCTAAACTAAAAGTAAAACAAAGAATAATCATTTCTTTGTAATCATTGTTTGATTTTGTTAGCATTCGTTGTACAGGAATACATTGTAGAACACATGTTGAATATCTTTAGTTTGTTGGGACAATCCAAAAGTGTCGTTCGGATTGATCTGTTCAAAAATGCTCTTCAGATTACCCTTCTGATAATTATTGAAACAGACTTGAATGAAATCAATACATTTGACGAATATATGTTACCCATTAATGGATCACGACAACAAACATAGAATGGATGATCTTTCACTTTAAGCAGATATGAGTGCGTTGTGTGTATGATCTATATGGAGTGAGGGCAGATTTATATCCTTCTTTCTGATTCTTATATAATCATATTATTTATCTCTGATTGCTTGTTGGATTCTTGCCAGTTTATTGCAAATAGTTTGCTGTTTATTTGTTATGAAATTGAGTTGTTGATTTTAGACCAATATATGGAATATTCGTGTTTGTTTTAGTATCTTGTAGTTAATTTTGCAGCTATATTCACATTTCGTTTCTACTAATGCAAATATAACTCTCTATCCCCACAGAAGATGATCGCTTTCGCATTGCGGAGGTTACTTATTCTGTTGCAATATCTGTGAAGCAATCATGTTTTTAGTTTTAGTTTTTGTACCTAAATGAGGATCTTGAGTCTGTACAGGTTATGCATTTGCGAAACCTGTTGTTTAGTTTTTATTTCAGTACTTTCAATTCACTTGGCAGTCACTTTGTGTATTCGTTGTTGTCATAAATGGCAGCAGTTTTGACTACATCTTCATCATTAAATATATCCGTGTATATTTATTTGTAGTCAGAATGATTGGCAATTTATTCTTTTTGAAATTCATTTCGAAATATGATTGGATTTTGTTAGTTTCTTTGATACATTTAAAACAAGTAAAAATAAATGTTTGATTCAGTCGCCATGGTCAAGTGTTAAAGATGATTGGTCTGTGTATGTGACTAGAGTTCATTTCCGGGCAAGCTTGTCTATACGGCGACTGGATGGCTTCATGGCGTTTATTTTTTTCTTCAAAAATATTTTTTAAATTTTGTATTAAATAAACAGTTGAACTCAGGATTTAATGGGTTTGATAATTATTTTGCAACAAATTGTAGAGCTATTTTTTATCTTCTCAGTATTAGAGGCTCTTCATTCTTTTCTATATATACACTTTGTACGGATGACATGATCCTGGTTGATGTATATTTATTATTTTCTTTAGGAATGAGTGTCATGTGGCAACATAGATGAAACTGCAATTGTCCGGTTTCAATCTCACATTTTTTCGGAATAATTTGATGAGTGCTTTCTGATCAACACCCCCACTAACGTGGGTAACCACTCGGAGCAACTCGATTGTTACATGTTTGTCTATATATGAAAAATGAAAGACAACTTCGTAGCAAATGCATTTCCGAGATCTGTTATTTGTATTTTATTTCTCTTTAATCTGAAACACGGATGATTACGCATTTTCCGAAGATTGCAGAAATAAACACCATTTAATTGGTATGTGAAAATGTGAAACCATTCCAGCCACTCTAGTTTCTGATATTATTAAAATACAGTTGCAATATCTGCTCTGTGTTTAGATCTACATTATACTACACACGCATCCATATCCAACGCGAAATTTATTCTTGGATTGAAGATTTTTGCAATGCTATTTATTTTGATATCGAAAAAGGTACAGACAGGATGCGCCCTCTTTTAAGTTCTAGAGTGTAGTTCCTGCACGTATTTTAATATTCCGATTTTCTATGAAGAGTGGCAGTTTCCCTTTTGATCCGAGGCCTGGAATATTTCATAATTGTGTACTTACCTGATGTGAATTGTTAATACCTGAACTCATATCAAAAATAAAATACAAATATACAATTCGCACACACAATTATTAGCATTCAGTTAAAAGACCAAACAAATAATTACCCCACATCTCAACAAAAAACTATACAATAATACTAGTTGATCAAAACATAATTGTTAACCTCTGAAATCCGAACTCGGTTATATAAATTTATGAATAAAACACGTAGTATAATGAAGTGTGCACATATAATTTGAAACTAAATATATTCGCATAACAAACTAAACACACCTTCATACCAGAAAAAATAATCAGGTGTTTTTTTTAATAAACATGACTGATAGTAATTTGTTCATCTCGATGTACGATGCGAATCTTGCATTTATAATTCCTTCTTGAACGTTACAAATACGACTTATTAAGGTTCTTTGCTTATACTTGGACGGATCATTGGAGTCTTTTCCGGGTTTAGGTACGGGTATAACAGTGCCCAGCTTTCTAACGATTCAGATCTTTTGTATATTTTTATAGATATAAAGAAGGTACTTAATAGATATCTATGATATTCACTTTTTTCCCATCGTCGACACTAATTCATGTACAATGTTTTGATAAGCAATTCATTGATGTCTGCTCTGTGACGGGTGCATTATAGCTTTTGGCATTTTTAGAGTTGTTTTCTTCAGTTTGTTTGGATTTTCAAAAATTTTCTAATTTGACTTTTTGAGGTAGAATTAAGATTTTACTTTTTGCTATTACGAGCAAACATTGACGCACACGGACGTAAATATTTACTCGTTGTATGAATAAACATTATTTCTTCAATTAAAAAAGAGTCTTATAAAATGCATACTCGGGATTATAGCTTAAATGTATGAACATTTCTTAACAGAATCAGGAATAAATAATACCGCAGCAATTATTTATGCTGTTTCAAGACATCTCATTTACTCGGCACGTTCTATTTCCCACCAAGCGACACAAAGATAGATCGACATTTTGTTCTCATTTTCTATTTCATTAAAACATTATATTCTTTACTAAATAGTAAATACTTATCAAGGCCAAAAGTCACCCGATGATAAGAGTTAATGCGATGAATGAATTGTCAGTTGAACGATGAAGAATATCAGGAGAGGATTGAACATTATTAATGGAATCAACAAAATGTGATTACTTATGGGAACTGTTTATTACAAGTATTTGTAGACATTGGAGTTGAAGACCGCCATGTTGTAGTCTGCAGGGGAGCAGCACAGTGGTAATATGTTCTACAAATATGAAGCTCTTGGGAATAAACTCTGTTTACTGGAATTCTGGTTGATGTTAGGCATATGGAGGAAGAATGGAATGTTATTTGTGGTTCTGGTAAGAACACGAATTCTGACAATGAATGTCTTATAAGAAAGAAAGCAGAGATAGGAAAAAAACGATAGAGTCGAAAAAGACTAGCAAAATCTCTTCTGTGAGAAAGTTGCTGTAGAGAACAGAAATGTTCACCTTCCTCTAGGTTGCTAAATCTATTTTGTATTCCATGAAAAATGCCAGTATTCTGAAATCATATGCCCTTAATAGGGTTAAGATGAAAATTCATATACACTAAACACTAAATGTACAAAAGCAAAGAAATTCCCATTAAGGGTATGCGAGCACAACAGGGCTATGTATTTTACTGGTATGAATTTTTCTTCAGCGCAAAACGTCGAACAAGAATTAAACGGTTATACAAAATTTCTTGGGCTTTTCCGAAGGGAATTCGGCTTGAACTCATCGTCTTCTTTTATTGACAAACGTTCTGATCGATCTGATGTTCTTATTGAAGCTACCTAATATCGACTGGACCTAGGTCGATCCAGTAATAATGATGCTGAAATTCTACACACTTGTATAACCTATCAAAAAAAAATTTGTGCAAAGTTTTAACTAATTTGGTTTATTGTTTCTTGAGTTATGATTGATCAAATAAATGAGAATTCCAGCATAGGCCGTTTTTGAAGTCTATTAAGGGATAGAGCGCTCTCGCGCCTACCTTGATTTTATCAATGCAGAAAGACTTCTTTAGTCGGCCCTTCCTCACATGTAACAAGACTACTCTATCTTTTGACGTACCTGACTCCTATATAGATAGAGAATTGCATTAACTGAATCAATAGAATGATCTAACCATTTTTCCAGGAACTTTAGCAACATATTGGATATGCGTCTTCCATTTTAGATCTGAAGTGAAACTGACTTACGAAATTTTCCAAGGAGATGAAAAGTTTTTCTCCTTTAATAACATGTTATATTTATGTACTCAGTTACTCCATCTTTACACTCTCAAGTTGTTTTCTTGTACGTTGTACTCAACATGTGCCTTTGCATGTTTTATTTACGATATTTGCATAAACATAATATGGTTTGATCAATTTGAATTTGTTTAGTGTCCGTCCTCTTTGCACTTCTTAAAGTGTCCAATTGTGATCACTATTACGAACAGCGATGTGTATTCTTTCTAATGGTCGATGGACGTATAGGGACATTCTGAACGTTCAAGTCAAATCAACCAAATGTAGTTCGATGTAAAAAAAGAAGCCAAATAGTCATACATTAAAATTAATCGATAATCATGTTTCAGCATACACATGTATAAACGACCTTAAAAATAGTATAAAAAACATTGATTAAACATATAATATAAAGCATCGTCTCTTTTTTGTATTGTAAATTGAACAGATACTATTAATATTAAAGCTTTATTAGTCTGCAGGGATTTGGTTTAGGTTTTGTACAATACATTACGATTCTGAATGAGTTATTCGTTGCTATAATGGCATTTTACCTCAGAATGTTTCATAATCTAATTAACCAATCAGATTTCCGAGAGAGGGTCATGTGAGTTGCAGTTGAATAAAATGAATAAAAGAAAGATTTTAGATTATTTTCCATGGGATTTCATTGTAGCAAGAAAAGCGATTGATGAATATTATTTTAATTAGATCGTTAGGAAGACATTATTTGATTATTCGAGTCAAATTTATAACGTCTTTAACGTTTAATTTAATACTAATTTGTATCTTGTCCATTACGTTGGGGGCCATTTATCGCAGTGACTGTTAGATTAAAACGTCAAATTCAAATTCAAAATAGAAAAAGAACGTTTTTCTAATATACTGATCATGCGTATGAGATTGACGTCATAAGGTTACTAATTCGCATATTGTTTTACAAAATGACATTTAATTAATTAGCTGTTTGCTTTTATTTTCTAATTCAGTGCTTGTTCTTATTTTTGTTAGAAACTTAGCATCTATAAACAGTTTTTCCAATTCTTTTCAGGTCAATTTACTTCTGGGGGTTCCGATCCTATTCAACATGATTAACAAACACACATATGCACACACCTCGGCACATCAAATAAGTCATTGAGTATCCCACTCCACATTAATATTAATACGAAATTACATTCACCAGTATGCATTTCGTTTCATTCGTACGCAAGTCATCTATTTCATTATTTTGTTTAATTATAAAAAAGACAAAAAAACATACTAAACACACAACGGCTCAGAAAAAAACATCAATGAGTATCCCTCTTACAGATAAAACTTATTTCATTACGAAATTAAATTTCACCATGATGCATTCCAGTTCATTTGTATATAGAGTACTATTGTTCTATTTCGGCTGGTGAATCTCTATCCGATTTAAGGATTCTTGATAAGGTGCAAAACTTATCTATAATTTGATTGGTCCATTCTTTCTTCCTCTCTCCACCCTCTTTTTCACAAGCGTGATTTTGCTAGTGTCAGGCTTTTCTATAAGTACTATTATGGCATGTGTTCTTCAAAATTGAATGATCTATTCCTCGCTTGCTTTGCTCCAGCTGACTGGTCTAGTGATCTCCATCAATTCGCTGTTTTTATACCTAATTGTAATACAGCTTCCTATTACAGTGGCTACTTTCCAAGAGATATGGAATTCTCTACCTGCGGACTGTTTTCCTCATACCCACTGCTTTGGTCTATTCAAGACTAAGGCTAATAGGCATCTCCTGATATTTCGTCTTTGTTAGTTCCTTATATCGAGTGGCCTTGTTTGGAGCGATTTCCATAGAAAAGCCAGTCATTTTAGAAAACGCGCCAATAAAATAAGTCGGTTAGCGTCTATCTCAATAACCTTTTAGAAATATGATTTATGTCAGTTCCCAGGTTTTTTCAACTACGATCTCTTGTTTAACTAAGTCTTCAATATAATAATTCTGGTATGGTTCGGTGATAAAATTATTAATTGAACAAAAATTAATATCTTAATTATTGGATGTAAATATATTCTAAAATGGTAAATCGCAAGTTTAAAAATGAAAATGAAATTGTAAGTTTTAACTACAAAAAAAACAGCGAATCATCTATTGGAAGACATTGCGCGGAATACTTATTCGTTTAACCTTCTAACACAAACTGTAAATAAAGTATCCTCTGTAAATAATAATTTTAAAAACACATTTATATTTTACAGGAAGTGATTATCATAAGGTTACTTGTAGAAAACAATTTTGTTATGATTTTTATTTATTAAATTATGGGATGTAAATAGGTTGCAACATTTTAAATAGCCATAAAAATAGCCGATTCCAGACCCAGTAACAGTATCCATTCGGCCAATTATGCACCCGAGCTTTAAATAGTAGTTAATATTTGAAAATATTGATTCTTAATCATGAATAACCCTTTGGGTAGTGTTGATTATGCTGTTGATGATGCTAATGCTGATGGTGATGATGACTAGTATTCGTCGTAGTTGTCATTAGCTGAGTACTTGTTTAACATCCGATTAAAAATAAACCATGAAAAAAAAATGAACTAATAGTATTATTCTTATTTAAATGCATTTTAGCCTGAAGACTCCCCCGGGGATCAAACGCGGATGCCTCTGTGTAGCTTAATTACCATAAATATATTTTCATAGCTTACTACCTAGCTCTACTTACGTATCGAGCACTGTTGAAGTAAATACTGAAAATTGATGCATAAAAAAATATATCTCCTTATAAAATTTTATGTGGATACATGAAATGCTACTATGTATATATATATATATATATAGAGAGAGAGAGAGAGAGAGAGAAGGAGAGAGAGAGAGAGAGAGAGAGAGAAGAAGAGAAGACCCGCTACTATATAAATTAGTAAGTTGAAAATAACAGGAAATACAAGGTCAATCGGGATTAATTTGGTGAACTTGAGGTTAGTTTTTACTCAGTTGTGGGTATTTATAGAAACGAATATGACGTCATATGCACCCAATAGAGAGAGAGAGAGAGAGAGAGAGAGAGAGAGAGAGAGAGAGAGTGAGAGAAACCGTCAGTCCTTTGAAAGCACGAATAGTGAACATGTGATTGAACAGTAATCATCGAACTCCTCCTCTCACCCCGCACAGGTCAGTAATTTGGAACAAATAACCAAGCGAATACACCTCCTTTGTCTTCAACAGTTTTGTATTGATCTGGTCCATTCTTAGAGGTATGAAATAACTTATTCGCAGACGGTGTTACCCCGGTCGGGAAAGATCTACAAAAAGCGTGTACAAGGAAAATATATAGTGATCAAGTTAAGAGTTTCATGTGTTCTTGTAATAATGACGAAAACTTGATTGTTTGCATGCATGGCACAGGTTGAAACGAAACAGCCATCTTTGACCCGATTCTCTTTTTGTACTGTCGACTCTGTCACTTATGCCCCTAAATCTCTCGCATTTTACCATATTAAAAATATCTGATTATGTAACCATACTCCAATTAATGCTTTCACACATAACACTATACGCTATCCTTATTCGTTAATTATGAGACGTGATCACACACATGTCACATGTGAATAAAATATTATCGCGCCATTGGTAACAATCTTATTTAACATGTTGTCATCACCTATGTGATAACATTGATTTTGTATCAGTAATTCGCGTGTAAAACACGTAATTGTTTTATTTAAGCTAAAAATGTTGTATAACAAGGGACAGAGTGAAAACAATATTTAGTGAGTGACTTCGCAGTGAGCATCGACTGACAGCTGTCGACTTCTTTTTCAGTAGACTATCGAGTGATACAGACGTGTTTTGAAGGAGCACCTAGCCTGGGTGTAAGGTACAAATTAATACGTCAGAAGGTCAGTGGCCAATGGAAATAAAAGCTTCGAACGGTCATTATCATGTTATTGTGTTAATATATCCTCGATCAAATGAAAGTATAAATAAAAAAGATGGCTGACACGCACGTGTGTACAGTTGTAAATAACAAAAAATAAATGAAATGCGATGCAACAAAAAGTTACATTCTTAAACTGAAAAATAAGTAGGAAAAATAAATATAACTAATTCGAGATTGATTCATTTCTCATCAAAACAAGGCCATACATCAAAAACACATTGCTCATCCCCTTCTCTGTTTTGTTCCAGTATCCCATTTTCAGCTAACTTTAGATAAACCGTTTTAAGAACGACCCATTTATATTTCTTCTAAATTATCGTTTGTAATCTTTTTGACAAATTTTAAATTACATACTTTAAAGAACTAAAAAGTGTGATCGATTGACATCTTGCATGCGAAAAGACAGTGACTAAAATAAATATCAACTGGGAATAAATACTTTTGCTCGTCCAAACAAAAATATGAACGAGACCCATTTCATAGCTGTCAAACGTATTTCATTTATTATTAGAAAGTTAACGAGAAAGAGAGAGAGAGAAAGAGAGAGAGGGAGAAAGAAAGAGAGAGAGAAAGAGAGAGAGAGAGGAAGAAAGAAAGAGAGAGAGAAAGAGAGAAGGAGGAAGAAAGAGAGAGAGAAAGAGAGAGAGGGAGAAAGAAAGAGAGAGAGAGAAAGAGAGAGAGAGAGAGAGGAAGAAAGAAAGAGAGAGAGAGAGAGAGAGAAAGGGAGAAAGAGAGAGAGAGTGAGATAAATAGAGAGAGTGAGAGAAAGAGTGGCTATACTTCCCATCAAAATTTATTTGTTAAATCCCAACTTTATGCTTCCAACCTTAACCTACGCGGCAAATATCCCACTCTGATATCTATCATCCAATATCTTATTTCTGTCTGTCTTGTTTTCTTGTTTATTGACTGGTAACGTTATTCTTAAAGTAATACTCGTTTTGTTTAGTTACTCAGACGTCACCAAAATCGTTTTTGTTTCTAAATGCTAAACAAATTCAAATCTGTCTATACTTTTCTTTAAGAAACGGAGTTTTAATATTGAAACTTTATCCGAAAATCTACGTAATTTCCTAATTTTCTCTTGTTTTTAACTAAACTAATGGTTGAATTTATCTATTTTATAGAAAATATCTGATTGCGGAAAATTATATTATTCTTTTACCCTCCCCATACATAGTAATATTTTCAGTTGAAAAAAGAACAAAAAGAAAGAAATTTTTTTACCACCCAATTTTTTTTTACACCCTCCCCCAAAAAAAATTGTTACCTTCCCCTATACATAAGAAGATTTTTAGTTAGAAAAAAAAGAATTTGCCCCCCATCTAAAAAAAAATTTTTTACCCTCCCTTATACATAGTTAAAAACAGAAAAGAAAATTAGGAGACGCCTCGGTCATATCAAAGAGCTCATGTTTAAATATGCCATTGAAGGCGCCTACGTCATATCAAAGAAACAGTTTTGTTATTCTTCCAAAATGGTTACCAATTTAGTAATGTCCGAGATATTTGTTGCTTAACTTCAATTTACAATAAAACACCTTGTCTTATCAACGTAATGAAAATAAAGAATGATAATGTGAAAACTATGAAAAAATCCTCTCATGATGACGTCACTTCCGGAAGGACCGGAAGGATGAGTCAACAATTTATTTTTCCAAAATGGTCAGCCATTTACTAATGACTGGGATATGCCTGGTTTAACTTTAATTTACAGCAAAATACCTTATCTTAACAATGTAATGAAAATAATGATTTATAAGATGACAAAAACCCTCTCAAAATTGCGTCACTTTCGAAAGGATGACTTTACAATTTTAACAGTACTCGCCATTGAAAGTATGGTTTAGAAAACACGCTGGTTTATGAAGAAAATGCCTTTAATTAATTGTATAAATAATTTTTATTAATATCACCTTATCGGAAAATATTGTAAATACATATGTAATTTTGATAATAGCAGTCATAAGTGTATATTTGTAAATATAAATTTAATTTTTTAAGAGTTTAAAAGGAATGAATTATGTAAATGACAGAACCGGTCTAGTGTATGAACGACTTATAATAGCAGTATATAAGGAAGTTGAAAAAAAGTATTAGTTTAAGTAAAATTCTTAACACGTTTTCCGTTCTAATCGCAGCCTCGTCTTGAAATTTCGTTCTTATTTGTTCTGAGCTCACATCTTTAGTTCCTCCTTATAAGAGATTACCAGAAAGAACTCTACTACATTTCTACATTTCCACGAACAGAACATCATCGAATTGGCTTCTTTATGTGGAACACCGCATATTACAACTGAGTCGTTTAAAAAGCCAATGTTAACATATTCTCATCTAGAACCGTCCCTATAAGTATTCGAATTTGGTCCTGACTATCATTTCATCTCATAAACCCTTATCATCGAGTGAAATCTGGCCTTGATAAGTGGTGACCAATAAGTGAAAAAAAAAGAAGAAATTTATAAATAACAGGAAGTGATAAAGAGAGGGAGTGTGTGTGTACGAAAGAGAGATATAGAGATAGAGAGAGAGAGAGATAGAGAGAGAGAGAGAAAGAGAAAGAGAGCGAAATAATTAATCAGATTCAAAAGGAAATAATCGGATGAAAGGATATGGTCAAATTGATCTAAGTTTAATGTGCAGTCACACCATGGACCATTATAGAAGCTGGCAAGCGTAGTGATCTTGCCATGCAAATAATGATGATAAAGCCAAATAATTTAAGAGTTAGATACAAAAAAAGATCCTCTTTAAATTTCAAAAGCTTGGGACAGAAAAAGAAGATGAAGAAGTATATGGAGAAACTGAATGTGAAAATTGTGATGAATAATAATGACTCTTAGAGGAAATGTTTTAGCTTCCATTTGATCACAAGTGTTCTTAGAGGCAATTTGTCTGTCCTATCTTTTGATACTGGTTTTCGTTCCGCTCCTCACAAACCTCGTGCAGTCAGTGCAATTTCCAGAGAATTAACATCAGTTAGGTTAGCTTAGTGGTTTAATAGTTAGAGTAGCCACTATAATCAACATTGTGAACAGCCAAAATGGAAGCAAAAAAGAAGGAACACGTTGTCAATATGTTTGTTTGAAATATACATAATCCCACTTTAAAACCAATAAATCAACACATTATTGATGCATACATTGTTGACGCATCTTGGTTTAAATTTAATCTGGATAATCAACCATATGTTTGATAGGAATTCGTATCTGACGATATTTTATTCTTTTATTGTGTCATTCGGCGTGATGCTAAGTAATTCCCGCGCGACGGATCGCTGGCGTATATCGTCAGACCTACAACTCCACTGTGATAAGCTATTGAAATGTATTATCAGCCAGGTCAATTAGACGACGTTCACTATAAGATAAACAGTAATTTAGGCAGCTGACCCCTATGCGTTCGACGGTTTGTAATGCATCCTCGAAGTGGGGACTGCGGCGAGACGCTATTTCATCAATTCAGCACTAAAACATGTTACAGATGTCATCGCGTGAGTGAGAATTATCCGGTGATTTCGGACAGGTGCTAGCAGAACATTTCCATTGAATAGCACGTGACGAGAAACATGGTACGATCTAGATGTAAACAAATATATTAGTCCAGCCACCTGTGTAATTGGGCTTCTTTTGATATTTAAATCCAAACCTATGCCGAAGTATGAAGGATATACCTTTCACAATTGTATTAGCGCGATAGTGAACAGAGCAGATCTAACTCGTCTGCATATCACTAAAGTAACGAATTAAAGATGTTAAGATATATGTTGTTATGTAATACATGCTTAGAAAAAAGCACTCAAAGTCGATGGCTTTGTGTCAGACTGACCCAGATGAAAACAAAAATGACATAAACGTTTGAAACGGGGTATGAACATAAATTTACAGAGTATACACGCACATACAATGAACACATTTAAGAATTAAGTGAAAGAGTCGGAGTGTAGGCGTGAGAAAAGAAGTAAGGTACATTAAAATCAATCGCGTTTGTCTTCGACCACAAAACAGATCACCCGTCGATATCCACGGACACAGTCAACCCTTTAGTGTAGTTTGCATAATCTGTGTTATTTGATAGATCTGTGTGTGTGGTGTAGTGGGTCAAGTTGCAGAGTAATCGGCTCGCATATGAGTGACACGGATTGTGAATCCTCAGTTTGCCTGTGTCCCACTGAAGAGCCTAAATGATTTCGAAACTTGATTCTAGGGCTTCCGGTTTGTGGTTTGCATAGTTTATGTTGCTGCGGTGTTGCGTTTGATTGGGGGAAAATTATACAATATCTCACATTACATTTAATATTCAGTTTGATTCTCGTGGTGAATGGTATCGATTCAGCGAGTTTAATATTCTACTTGTGAGAATTTTGCTTGGATTCTATCTACTTCAATGATTACACGGTCGTTCAGCCTAGTTGGCAAGAGTTGTGTTAGTTGATAGACTTTCTTGTGTATGACATGGTGGCTCAAGTGGCAGTAATCTCAACATTACAATGCAAGATGCATGCATACGTGTTAAAGAAAAAGGTCATATAAATATATTTTAAATAAACATACTCATGAAAATATATAAATATAGATGTATATTTTTTTAATTTAATTACATATATAGAGTTGGTATGTGCATATCTTTATATTTTCGTATGTATAAGATTCACTCCTTAATTAATTCACTGATAATTTTGAATTTTGGAACATAGTTGCATCGCGTAAATACGGGTAATGTGGGCTACATTTAATTTAATTTAGTTTTATGCAGGGTAGGCAAAGACGTGTTGGAAGTATTTTGTGAAAATTCAGAAAATTTGTTTAATTTTACTAAGTATTAAGCATCAAATAATATATATATATATATATATATATATATATATATATATATATATTGCCCCAAATTCAGTTTCTCAGAAGAATGTTCAAGTGCTTTTAGAAGGCATAATATGGACACAACCTCCCATTTGAACATTCAAATATTTCAGATTTTAATTAAATTTGATTCCTAGTCATTAGACACTAATTAAGCAAGATTTCCCTTAGCATATGCCTTAAATTTGGGGCATTTTCATGAATTAAAATCACGTAATGAATTTTGATCAAAATGGGAATAATGATTCTAGAAATAAGTTAGGTTGTATTTTAGGGAAACGCCTGTTGACCACTTAGAGAGATGGGAGCCAAGCAGAAAGACGTTTGACTTGTGTGACAGGGCCATGGTAAAACAGAAAGACGCTTGACACATTTTTTAACAGTTGAATTCTTTTTCTGGCTTACTTTCTTCAATAGCGCCAGACGATGGATCATAGCATTGGTAGCAGATACCCCGAGGTCGCAAACCACAGTGCGGATCACTCCACTGTTAAAGAAAGTGGGCTGGGCGGTGAATTTGCCTTGATAGAATCAAAAATTAAAAATTGATTTAAAAATTAAAATAGATCCCCCCCCCCCGCATATTATAGGTTAATAGCCCAAACCTTCTTACGCTAATCTGTTCCTACATCCAATTAACCTCATGCTTTTTTCCAGAAATTATGCTTTCATTTCATCGTCTTTCAATATTTATTAAGTTTTTATTTTCAGGATGATCTGATTCTCCTAAAAAACACCCCCAAAAAGTTTATTGCTGCCATTTTCACTAGCTTCCTTATATCTACGCTTCCTTCCACCCATAACACAGGGTCTTATTTGCTCATGGCATAATAATAACATAATCACCTTGTGTGTTTCATTTTTCACGATAGTATCTTTCTCTGTCATCTACTATACATTTTCAAACGAAGTAATTATTTACCCCAGTTTCATGGAATATAAGAATAGCGGTTTTGTAATTCTTTCCGAAATTCAACATTTGCATGCCTACAAAATAAAGAAAGTCCGCTAAACTCATTTGTTATTTTTTTCATTTAATTAGTTTATTTTTTAATTAACAATACATCTGTTTCCGGTATTATAAGATTCACGAATATTTATTTGTCATATTTACTTTTTTGTATACTATGGTTATTATTATTATTAGTAGTAATAGTAGTAGTATGCGCCATTTTTTACATGAAGATTAATATTTGCTTATTTTTGTGTATATTTTGATTGCTTGAAAACAATAAATACTTATTAACAATATTTATTTTAACAACTGCAGTGAAACAAACAATATTTTAACAAACGTAGATGAATCTATTTTGTTTATTTGAAAACAATAACTACTTATTAAACAATATTTACTTTAACATGTTACCGATGATTGCTACTATTACACAATGAAATAATCTATTTATTAGAGTAAGTTTAAGAGTAGTAACATATGTCTGAATAGCTCGGTGAGTAAGATATCTTGCTGACAGCATCAAGGTTGCTGTTAACATAAACTCTCTCTACAATAATGTTGCATATGATGCTATCCCACACTTTTTCCTAGCCTACCTTACAACTTAGATAACTCGCTTTTATTTACTGACAAAAATTATTTTTATAACAATTAGTTTTTATCTTCATATAAAAAACATAACTAAATCCTATTTTGTTTCTGTTTTTTTATTTAAATTTATACTTTAATATATCTTTTTATTAAAATACATCATTATTTTATATTTTTCCTGGGCAACGCCACCAACATGGCTAAATCTTACTGAAATTGCTTACAGTTAAATGGGTGCCTTTTCTGATTTTATTTCGGAATTGATACTGTAATATTTTATTTTTTAAAAATATTTTATATTTTCCCCCGGCCAACTCCGGGGCACGTGTCCTGCTAGTAAACTCTAAATATTTACAGAAATTAGTCAGAGGGAAAGAGAAATCCGTATGTGCGTTTGTTTTGAGATATCTTTTTGAAATAAAACCGTTCAATAATAACATTTAAACATTCAGAAACTGAAATCCTCAAACACTTATAGTGTTGCTTCTGATTTATCCCGTGAAATATATTTCTCTTGAAGATTCCAGAGATCCAGAGATAAAAGTATCAAAAAAGACAAAACTTTATTATTTGAAATTTGTTTGTCAAGCAAAACAATAACTTTTTGCAGATATATCCAGTATACCCCTACTTAAAAGAAATGTGATTCGAACACAACAAAGCATAAAATGTGGATTCTTATAACAATAAACATTTTTAATCTCATGTCTACTATATTAATTTTACATGAAATGTGGAATGCATAACACCTTCCCATGCTTCAAGATAAAATATAGTTTATGTCCCTACCTTATTTTTGCTTAATATACATGAATATATTGATCTCTTTTTTCTTTTTTTCATTTTTGTTTGTAGTTTCACGATGTTTGATTTAATTTACTCGCCAGTTTCCTCTTTCAGAAACGTGATCTTATGTTTCAAATAACCCATCTAAAGTTCTAAATTTTTTTCTCTTCACAGAAATCCTGCTCATTTAGAATAGAGACATGGCGTCAGGACAAGGAATGAGTGAATAATTTGGCCGATTTGCTGACCCCACCATTTTCTCTTCAGAATATATGTGGCTATTCTGCACGTCTTTACAGACGGCACACCTTGACATTCGACCCACAACATAAACGGACAGAAACTACAGAATGAGTAACAAGAAAAACAAAGATAAAATGCATATTTTCATCATTAACTTGAGTAATTATCCTGTCATAATTTAATTTGTATAATTTATTTTGCCACTAATGTATGACTGATTCATACGCATGCGTCTTCATTCATCTATAGTCTATCCTCTAGATATATAATAATGGAGAATGATAGGTTACGCCAGGAAGATGTACTATTTAGGCGGAAACCAAAGAACTGATAATAATTGTTCCACCACTTATTAAATACTATTGTTAAAATAGTCATACCTTATCAATATAAATTTAATGTATAAAGAATTGTATGTGTACTTCTTCATTTAAAAAAAATAGAAACAAATTCAAGAGTAAATGATTAACTTTTTTGTTTAGTTTGTGCACGCTACATATGTTGATTCCCAGTGGGGCTATGTGAAACGTTTCAACTTAACTCATCTATCCTCTCCGAGCCAACATAATTATTTACAATTCTAGGGTTATACCCTTTATCTTAATTCTCCTCCAATGCAAAAAGTGTGGCAGCAAAAAATAGAAAATTACAATTTATTTTTGTAATAAAAATTTGCCATTTACTTGTTATACTGCTGCCTTACAGATGCTGTCAACTTCCCGGACTACAGATGAGGGAGCAAACAATAGTACGTCCGCTCACTTCGACCGGAATTCTAGTTCTGTTGTTGTTTTTTTGTTGATTCTCCTTCATTATGTGACGTAATTCTGACAATTGTTTAACACGTTCATAAAGTCGGTTTGTCTCAAAATATAAATAATGTAATGTTTACACTTTTAATCTTCATCTCAACGTTTTAACTATCATAACAATGACAGTCGCATTCAAAACGTAACCCCCAGCCCTGACCTAAATTCTATTACAATTTAGGTCATACTTCTTATTTAATTGTCTGCTTTTAGTATCCCCCCAGATAATCTCGTTGCACTCCATATGATTAAGGTAATCTATGTTATTGTAATAAGGTCATAAAGATACTCGAATGTGAATACTCTTAGAGTGGAATAGTGTGTTTCTATGTCCTTGTGAAGTTTGCAGGAGTGATAATGGTTATTATTTTGCTATGATTATAGAAGATTTATGATTTCAAATACATACAATGCTTTCCGTACATTGTTAAATAAGAGAAATATATGCTGCTTTTATTTGACCACTGTTGACTGTTTCAGCTGTTGGCAAAGTTATTTTTATGTTGCGACAACGTTAGAAATGCGTGGTTTGTAGGGCTCAGAAGAATGGTTGATTGCAACGTTAACACGTTAGGTTGCAACAATCTTCCAACCAAAGTTTCAATAACGTTCACTTTTTGATGGGAAAGTCACAATTAGGAGGAACAAAATTAACGCATTAAGATGGAGATTTATCGCGATATATCATTTTTTAAATAGCAATACAAACTCATTTCTTTAGATTCAGCGTTGTATTTCCAATTAAAAATCCCAAATTATAACTATTCTCGATATAGTCGGATTATAAGCTTTCTCTATATAAACGCCACTGTTTTTTGTTGTGTGTTTTTAAAAATCGTTAGACCCTTTCAATATTGATTAATTTTATTACAGAATCTTAGGAGACAATTGAAAATGCATTTCGATTCCATCTAAAGCCAATATGGGCAATTATGAGTTTTGTTCATGAAGTAACTAAAATATATTATAACGTAAAGAAATGGAATTAATTTAAAAATAGATTTTCATCGTTTCATAAAACAAAAATAAAACAAAAATAAACAAAAAAAAGAAAACAGATACTATATTTGTGAAGAATCTATATAAGAAACGTTTAAACATTTAAATTATTATTTTTATTGGTATTTTTAAGATTTAAAATAATGAAATAAAATATGAAGCCATTTGCCGTTTTACATCTGTCTGTAAAAAAAACGCACCAACAATATATAGTTTTTTAAAAACCTAACACCGAACTAACAGTTTTTTATTACATGACCTCATATTACAAATGTTATTTTAAACATTTTTTCAAGACAAACATGTAAACATGACTATACTAGTACATATTTCTCACCTGCAATATATCTCTACACGGGCGACTCTCGGTGAATACTGTTAGCTGTTTAATAAATGCTTTCATGCATACTAATATTTATCTCTGCTACGCTTTTGTGTACTGATTGAAGGTATCCTCTGGGTGGGTTTCCGCTAAACTCCCCGTCTTGTAAAAGCAGATTTCTTTTTATGATTCCTTTGAGAAAAAGAAAAAAAGGCACACAGACAAATATCATATAATATTAATTTCAATGAATGAAATCACGTGGCAACATTTTAAAATGTTTAACGTAATGCGATTTTATTCTGCGAAGCCACTCCAGCGTCGCTGAATTTAAATCGTCAACGTTTTTCCTTGAACAATTCGAAAACGTTCTCTGTGCGTTTCTCCGCCGTCTTTTAAAAAATTCTCTTCTTTCTCCAACTTTTTTATTAACTCTCATTTGACACCTGAGTAGGATTCGACGAGGAATCGAATACGTTCGTAATACCTATGGGATATTTATGAATTTTTGTTGATTTTAATACAAAAAAAAACCATCAGAAAATTGAACAAATAAAAAAGATATAGTTTAACAGACGAATTCTGGTATTTTTTAACAATGTTTGCATGCATTATATATATATATATATATATATATATATATATATATATATATATATATATATATATATATATATATATATATATATATATACTAGTTGGACCCATACCCGGCGTTGCTCGGGAGAAATATAAAAGAATGAGCTAAAAATTTGTCACAATCCGACCGAACGCAAATAGGTAATATTTTGGAATTGTTGCAGGGTAAAAGGAGGAAGAAAGGAATAAAGAAAGAAGGAGACGCGATTGTAGGAGTCTTTCTGTCCATCCCATGGTACTTGTATTTACTCATAATTTTTCTTTTGGATAAAACTACCGCTCCATCTAAAATTAAAGAGGCCCACAGAGCCCTATTAAATCCAATTTCCTCCGTTATCTTTGTAGAGAAATTCCATTTTTTGAGTAAAGATAAAAGGAAATAGAATAAAAGAAACAAAATAGAAAAATGAGTATGTCTTCTGAGCACTACTGAACCACACACATATAATTAAGGAGGCCTACAAAACACTAATAAACCATGTGTGTTCGAAGATAAATAATGATATTCACAATAGTTAAAGTACTACATATTAAATTGATTTATTTGCAAATAACTACATAATAACCGTGAATTTAAAATATCAGGCACATAGTCCTCCATCCCCCTCTCTTGTAGGCAGAAGTTTAACAATGTTAAAAAATAAATTGTCTGAGACGAATGGGATTACACCATAAAACCCTCGGTCTTGGAACTACGCTGCTGACGTGTCGGCCACAGACGCGAGTTGAAAATTTAAGCAAAATTAGGTCATGTAAACGAAGCCAGCCGGTAACTGGCATGCGTTTTATTTTACGATCCGCCATAAGGCAACACAATCTAAGGTCCACCAGTCGCACGTTTTGATCATTTCCATACCAGGAAATCGATGTTTTTTTCCAACTTTTGGATATTATGCATGTGAAACGTGTAGGATTTAGGAAATGTATACTTTAGATATCTGTCGAGTATCTTGACGTTTAGAGACCTACTTCGGAAGTCGAGTCACTGAAGAAATTCTAGCCGTCATGTTGAATGATGTTACACGGCAAGAAACTATGTTCGTTAATTGCATTCTCTAAAAAACGGAATGAGTATGAATGTATACGTAATAAGCAGAAGTAACGTAATCCGATATTCTCGAAAATCAACGTAATGTGCGTAATGTTTTGTATTATGTAGTAAATTAATAGAAGACAAATAGTAAATACTAACGGACCCTTTTTGGAAAAGTAGACGTTTATTACTTCCTCGTGTTGTGAGGAGAGAGTCAGTGCTGGAGTGTTAGGGGACAAAGTTTTTGCTACCACCTATATGGAGTATGTTTTGAGGAGAGTCAAAGATGGTGGGCCAAACGTAATATTTAGTGTTAACTGGAGAAAAATAATTAAACAATTACTAAGATACGCGCGAGCGAATAAGCGTAATATAGTGGTGAGTTTAGTAGACTGTGATGCATGTGGTTATTTTCCTATTCTTCAGAAAGCTACAGGGGAAAAATCCTCTTAACTTTAGATATTAGATAAAAAAAAGGATGTTAATTCTTCTCAATATCATTTTTAGAATAAAATTAGACGAACCATTACTATTTTGGTTAATGTTGGTAAAACGGATGAACCGAGGGGACTTGATTCTGGCGTAGAACAGCATACACGGGAATTTAAATCTTACTTTCAATGAGTTTTTTTAGTCCAGCGCCCACATCATCGCTTTCATCTCAATAGAAGGAAGGCAGCATTTTCTGTCCGTGTTTCGCTTATAGAACCGCCTGCCAGAGAACGTCATTACGATGCCTACCATAACCAGGTTTAAAGGGATTTGGACAAACATTTAGACAGTATATGGATGTAAATATCCCCTGTCTTTTACATGGCTTGTGGCACTTTGCTATTTTTTGCCAATAAATTTAATTCGATTTGATTTGCTTTGATTATACATGAAATGAATCGATATATAATTAAATAGAAAGAAATGTAAACGTTTAAAAAAGTTCAATAATATACAATTTTGAATCAATAGATAAAATACCACTTTTTAACACATCCAAATTTCATAAAATCAAAGGATTTCAGAATACATCATAATGCCAAAATCTATCCTCACGCTTTCTTTTCCCTTCATTCTCTTTCTATCTATCTGTTTTCACTTCTTTGTTTCGCTGTCCCTTTACTCTTTCTCTTTCCCCTTTTCTCCCATCTTTCTCTCTTCGCTTTTCCCCCTCTTTCTCTCTTCGATTTTTCTCCCCTCTTTCTCTCTTCTTTTGCTCTCTTTCTTCTGTCTCTTTTAATTATTCACATAACTCCATTTCTCTCAACACTTCTCTGACCATTCACTTTTATTTACGTCATTTACCATTGTTCCCACCATTTAAAATATTCATGTACAAACAAGCATACAAGATCCTCAGAGTTTCAATATTATATAGATAAGGCATCTAAATGAAAAAATCAACGTCATCGCCTCGCGAGTTTAATACAGCGTCTTCAGGTTCGATATTCGTACCATACTATTTTGTCACATTATTTGGTGCAATCGTAATACTGATTTGTTGGAATGTGGTCAGTTTTCTTGCAGATCAAACTGTAGGGCTTATGTTGAACGGTTTAAACCATTGGTTTTCAATGTTTTTGTGTTTTTTTTACACTAGGCTGTATTTTTCCTATTTTTCCCTTGTGGACCCTCATAGTTGTTCGATGTAAAAAAAAAACTATTGTAATTTATATACATTTTGTTCGTTACAAAATGGCTAATAAATGCAGATTTTATTTAGTAAATTCTCGCCTTAAGCAATCTTCCTTCCAACTAACGTTCATCCGATGAGTAAGGTTGAAATTTAAGTGTCATTGAACATAACCGCAATATTATACCCTTGATGAAATCGTTACAATGATAGTAAACGATTAATAGAATACACACATCTTTTCGGTTGATATAACGAAGGTTGTCGACACAAAATATAAATAGCCTCCAAGACTTTCGATGAAAAGGTGACCAATGATAATTAAATATTTTAAATAAGTCATATAATTTGTATTATTTGTATTATTCAGACAACTGTTCTCATTTTGGATGTTATTCTCATAACGTTTCGGCCGATGTAACCTCCGATCTTCTTCATGTGCGTCTTTTCGAACTCGGAAATCTTCATGTCGAACTCAGGAATATTTATATGATTTCGAATAGAATTCTTTATTTAATTACTGGGCAAACTTGTTCTCGTTCCGTCAGCCATGACCAAATGGAATACTTAAGTAATTAGTAATTGTTTTTTTAAGTATCGCCTGTACTGAGGATTGAATCTTTAACCATTTTAAAGACTGCCGATTAGAACAGATTATAACTTAGCACTTATATCCGTTGCGCCATGACCCGGTCATGACTAACAGGACAATAGCAAGCTACACCGTAGATTAAATAGAGGGTTCCGTTCAAAATTCTGTACAGATTCACAAGTTCGATAAGACGCACGTGAAGTAGGTTGGAGGTTACAAATATGAGAACAGTAGTCTGAATAATCGAAATAATAAAAAATAATTATTTTCATCTAAAAAATTCCGAAACGTCATATAAGTTGTATGTTATGTTCAATTCTAATTAAGATTTTATCGTTACTCCTCTTACGAATATTAGTTGAAAAAAGATATTCTTAGGAGAAAATGATGTAAAAATAAACCCGCTTTAATCATGTACTTTTATAGTTAAACGATAAGAACACTCATTCCATGTTGGGTATAATTAATTTTCCGAACATAACAGGTTTGCTTCAGTGTTATGTCTCCTTACGAAGATTAAAATCAACATATAATGATATTAAACCTTATGTCTTGAATCCTTATTTGAAATTTTGATCAAAATCCATTAGATGATTTTGATTATAGAAAATATCTGAAATTTAAGATTGAAAAGTATCAGAGGTCTTAAGAAGAAATTGAAATTGTGAGTATCTAACTTAATTGGTGTCTGATAGCTATGGATTAAATTCAATGCAAATTTGATATATTTCAATTTAAAAATGAGAGGTTGTGCCCATATTATGCCCCCTTAAAATTCTTAAAAATAGCCTAAAAAACTGAAATTTGAGGAATATTTATTCATCGATATCTAATATCTATTGTCAGAATTTCACAAAAATCATAAGTAGCTGAACTTTGACCCCGTTTACATAAAAGTAAATTAAACTTTAATATAGTCCACATTACGACCCCTTACACCTAGCAATTGTGTTCCAAAATGGATAATGGTCAGGCAATTAGTTTAGGAATGAATCATGTACATAAAAATATACATGAACATGCATATAACTAACTTCATGTATAGAGAGATAATATTAGAAATGATTAAAATATTTGTAAAAATAATTTATTGCACATGAACTTTAACAACGAATTACATTTTATGAAAAAATGAATGATCAATAGTAAAAGAAATAATTAATATAGAAGCGCAGACTTATATAAAATGATATTATTTAAGTTATACTTTATTTAATGTTTGCTTAATTATAATTAAAGTTTAACTATGTTAAGCATTAAAGAATTAAATCAAGATTTTTACCTTTATTAAAATATTTTCATGATAATAAGTTATTACCAGAGCTAATGTAGAAACACAACAACAGAAGAAATAAAAGGAAATAATTAAAGACACATAAAGATAAATTCAGTTATAGATAACAATGGACAGAGGATCTTGAAAAGTTATAATTATAATAGTTAAAATAGTTAATAGTTAAATAGTTATAGTTATAATAGTTAAAATTACCTGATTAACCCGAGGTTTTGATTCTACGTTTATACTACAGACAGAAACCACTAACATACAACATATAATAAAAAAATAAAATACAATAATTCGAAAAAACAAATAAAAAATTAACAATAAGTCAACAGTAATTTTTTTAGCTCTAACTGAAAGCCGCGCGCTAAAGATGTCTAGTTGCTAAAAACTAATTCTACTTCCGGTAATTATAAACAGTTTGGCGATAATTCCAATAATGATATGATTTTTAAGAAATATTAGCGTTTTCCAAACATAAAAGATATAAAGAAAGTCAAATAAATCTAAATGTTACAGGTAACGCAATTGTCCGAAATATCGATAATTTAATGATGTAAAAATAATCAAACCCATGTTACAGGAAACGTAACAGCATCCCTTGCATTATTTTACCGTTTGTTTAGTAAATATAAATAGATCTATGTTGCCACATCTATAATTAATACTGAACTAATGGATTGTGACAGGTTCGAATCTATACATCTCACAAATAAATAAATAAAATACATAAAATATTATCGGTCGCCTTCAATTTACCATTTCGCTTATGTTGACCTACACATCGGATATGAGATCCGCTGGACAATATGGACACCAGTGTAAAACCACAGGTTTAAGCAATCCCCATTTATATGTAGTTACACTAAATCTATGTTTAGCTGAAGACGAGGAAAATATGTCCGACAAAAACGTGTTTTCCGGACGTGACAGTTTTTTAAGGGAATGAAATAAAGAATTAAAAAAATAATATTTTTCTCAAAAACATTTTGACTTACCAAAATCCGGTTCAATTAAAACTATATTAAAAATAAACAAAAAATCAAGACAGACAGAGAAAATATTCAAAAAGAAAAAGTGGAACACATACAATTAACGGCTACAAAAAGAAGAACAATTTCAATGAGGTAAAGTAGACATGAAGAAAAATAATGACAAACAATTAAGTCGGTATTTGGTTGTGGAACAAGAAATTTTTGTTTAAACTATCACATGGCAAACAAAACGAAAAATGGTACAAAAATTCGTTTCGCGTTGAATATGTGCGGAAACTTGCATAGTAAAAAATCTCTTCACGCTCTCTTGATTTTACATTACTTATCTCGTCACTTCATATATGTTTACATATATATATATACATACACATATATCGGAAGCATATATATCCATGTATATATATATTCGAAGTATATATATATATATATATATATATATATATATATATATATATATATATATAACAGCCATTTATATATATATATTGTATAAACCATACGTATTATATATGGAGAATACTTGCATATACACAGGTTATAAGTGCACATGTATAGTATATGTGTTGATAAATAATGATAAATATATAATATATGTACACATATAATGTATAAATGTAAATATTATATATATATATATATATATATATATATATATATATATATATATATATATATGCATATATACCTATGTATATATGTTGTGTACAAGTTTCAGACTAAAAAAATTATAACAATAATTTTCTTCTTTTCTAAGTTAGACACTGTTTTGTTTTACATCACAACTGTCTTCCATTTTTCTCTGCTTTCACGATTTTGTTTCTATCTATTAGTTTGTCAGTCGACTTATCTCGCTAAGTCTGTGTCTCATCCATTCTATAAATCAGGTGATTGTTATTGTTTGAGTCCATAAAAAATTACAAAAAGTATCCATTTATTTCCCTGTGTTCATATTTCATTAAAGACAATTTTATTGATTAGTATTAACTATCTTCGAAACTTTTAGAACGAACTGTTCACCATTGTCCACCATTGTAGATTTGGTTGGGCTCGAAATAACAAAGAAGTGAATGATTGTTGAAAAAAAGAGACAGAGAAGGTGCAGATAGCAACGTTTTATTTTTTTTTTTTAAAGATTTATTCACCTTTTGTGTCTCCATTTCTACAATTATTCTCTTTATAATTCTTATTTTAAATTAGTTATAAACAGAAATAACCATTAAAATTGTCTTACAAGTTATGACGTTATGTTCAGATAAAAGGGAGGTGATTATATATTTGATTTTGAAGAGAATGATTGCATCGAACAAAGAAAATGGAAACCAATATTTTATGTTTAAATTTCAAAAGTGTTATTCGAATAACATTTCTAAAATTATATTTATTTTTAAATATAAATTCAGATCCTTCATTGTGTTATAGGAATATAATTTTGTAATTATTAGATTTATAATTTGAAAATTATACTCAGTATAAGTTTTTTGTATCAACTCTGTCTGTTAAATTTCGATGTTTTAAACAGAAAATAAATTAAAGATCATTTGTGCATTTTATAACCTTTTTCAAACGTTTAATTTTACAGTTAAGACTTTTCCTTGATATGTATTTTAGTTTTAATCGCATGTCCAGATTTAAATCAATAAATTTACTTAATCAAAATAGTTCAAAATAGTTTACGGTAACACAATGTCAAAAGGCTTTATAAATATACTAGTGTTCCTATGACAAAAATGCTTGCCTATTATTTTATGCTGATATTATATTTCTATAGTTTGATTAATTATGTATTGTTGTTTGCGTAAAAAAATGCTTTAATTGTAATAAAATCAAGTAAAATATATCACTCAAAAATATTAAAGTAATATTCTAACACCTATTAAAATAATTACAATAAATTTATTTACTAGCACAGAAACAGTACACTAACTGCCGTATCTGTCGATAAAATCATAATTGTTGTCTGTTATTTTTCGCGGACAATTCTTTATATACTCATTATATTAACTAGGAGGTAGCGTTATTGAAGTATAAAACGACGCAGATTGATCACCTGGGTGTGCCAAGTTCGACTCCAGTCGATTTGATAACTTCACTATTACTTATCGATGTTGGGAACTTCACGTGGTCCATCTTGAAAATATCGGAGAGACCAATGCCAACAGCAGATTCAACAAATGCCGATGCATACCAATAACGATTTTATCATTTTGATTATAACTATATTTTATCTTTAGAACTCCATCGAAACAATAATAGAGATTCAGTTTAATCGATAAATATAGAAAAATACTTTGCCATTAGGTTTTAATTGGGTTAATTGTTTAAAAACACACACACATTTCATGTTATCGCCGTAAAATGAATCCTAAAATGTTTAACTGTAAATTAAAAAAGAAGATAATAAAACTACAATTCTATTTCTTCTTTCACTTATGAAAAATGGAATTTCATTGTAAGTGCTGATAAAAATGCGACATGCAGCGTGTTCTCTTTCTCCGTTTCTATTTCATACGTTATAATGGATTATTTTCAATATTTCAGACAAAACAAGGACCCGTGGCGCAGTGGATGCAGTACTTAGTAAAATTCAGTTCTAAGTGACAGTCATCTGAAGGTTGAAGGGTTTCGTTCGAAATTCCGTCCAGATTCACAAGGTCGACAGAAAGATTCCCGAGTTCGACAAAGTACACATGAAGAAGGTCGGAGGTTACATCGGTCGAAACGTTGTGATAAAAACACCCAAGATGCGAACAGTAGTCCGAATATACCAAATTCTACAAAACAAGATGTTTTATATATATATATATATATATATATATATATATATATATATATATATATATATATATATATATATATATATATATATACGATGGATGAGTATTATATAAGTAGATTATCAACCCTCTGCTTATCTCGTTTAGAGTATTTACTCCTTAAAATAAATGTATTGTTTTATATTAAACCATAGACGCATGGCGTTTAACTAGTTAAACGAGGTCTTTATCCTCTCAAGAGTTGAAATCTTATATAATAGATTATACTATCTGTTTACTATAATGAAGTGTTTAAAACAAAGTAATGTCAACTTGTGTGATTTGT
>OY744521.1:137184898-137237398 GCA_963556195.1 Sepiola atlantica
GCGCCGATGTCACAGAGGCATGGAATGGTTCAATGTTAGGCATTGAGTTCGCCTTGTGGCCGAAATCTGACATGTTCATCGGATGAGTGGCGACCGATCCCCGACGAGATGACGCCGGGAATGTCACCTTATAAGTTGGATTGTGAGTCTCGCTCGCCTCATTTCCACTTACAGATGACACACTCGATTCCGAACTGTTCGTGATGTCATCATCAAGCTCTCGACTATTTTTCTTTTCATCGAAGGGCAAAGCGATACCGCGGAAGTAATTCCGCCTAAAGCTCTCGACCACCAATTCGTAAACCGCTTCTTTTTTTAGATTCCGCACTTTGATCTCTTCCTCGATCCTTAGATACTTGTCCCTGAACTCACAGTACATAACGCATGACACTATGACGGTAAACGCGCCCATCGCCATCACGGGTGGACCAATGTAGGCGAGCACCTTTAGGTGCGGGTTTTTAGACGGGTCTGGCGGTTTTGGTGGCAAACGTAGGCCCTGTGATAAAATGGATGTCTCGGGGTAGTAACCTAGGATACTCATGGTAATCCCTCCGACCGAGATGAGGGATCCAATCAAGGTGCCAACCAGTGTCGGCAGAAGGCAAGGGATGTGAATGAAATCAGCTAGTTTGAATGGTCGTCTCACTTTCTGTCGCGGTCTCCGTCTTCTGGAGCTAAACGCTGGATACTCGTTGCTGCTATAATGCAGACGAACACGGGGAACGAACATTGTAGTCTTAATTCGGTGCTGGGATCAATTGAACAAGGCGTGATGGTGGTGCTTTCGTTTTTATGATTTCGAATTATTGAGTTGGCTTAAACTAAACAAACTGTATCGTAGTATATATCTTTTAATTTGTATTCTTCAAGTTAAAAGAACTCTTCATAGTATTCTAACTATTGTAGTCTTTTAATTTGTAATTTTTAAACATTTTTAATTTTTGTTTTAATTCGTGTTTGTTTTTATGACTTTGTCATGAATGGGAATGCATGCACGTGTGTTTTTTTTTTTAATGCTAAATTTATATATTTCTGTATTTTTTCTTCTAATCGTGTAGTCAGTGATGCAGCATCTTTTGTATGTGTTGGATTATTTTATCATTTTTGAATCTTTCTTTTTTATCGTACGTAGATATAGACTTTCTCTCCAAGAAGTTTAGTTGTAATTCAAGTTTACTCCAAGTTCACTTTTGTTCCTTTCTTTCTTGAAATCTTTTTGATAACATTATTTCCAATTTATGTTTTTACGAAAGAAAGTAGTAAGGACTAGCTTTCAGTTTCCGTTCGAATCTTCAACAACAAAGTCAATAACAATAGAACAAACGTTTGGTTTTCAGTACAAAAAAACAGGCTGTCGTCGTCTAATAAAACTCAGTACTTCTTACAAAACGTTATAAAAATCTTGCAACAGTCTATCATTATTAGATAGAAAAAAATAATGAGAACCTTTTAAAAAGCTTCATCCACGTTAATGAAGCTTTTCATGTAATAATTAAAAGAACAAATATTCAAACTAAGGCTTCAAGAGAATGTGTTAACTGAAGGCTGTTATAGAATTATTGAATATATATTTGTTGTTCATTAACCAAAATGTTATGATTTTGGTCGTTTGAAGGCTATTATAGGACATTTTAACTGCAATATGTTATGATCTCACAGAAACTTCAAAGTCATTAGTGATTTGATGAACATAACTTTGTTACCGGGCACTTTAACTACAAAAATATATAGCGTTTTAAGAAACAGTTGTTTTCCACTATAAGAATTTATAAATAGATGTGAAACATTAATATTTTTGTTGTTGTTGGTTTGATGTTTTCTTTTTGTCGACGACAACACGTATTTTTCTCAGACTTATTCAGAGATTGGTAAATGCAGACACGTTAAGATTGTCTTCGATCAACTGTTCTGTCTTGCTTGACTGGTTTCTTTGTCTACTTGGTTAAAATTCAAAATGAAGAAAAACAAAATTGATTCTTTGTAACGTAGCTGTGTTTTCACGCAAGAGCGCATGCGTCTAAAATTCGGTGTGCGTATATATGGAAGCGTGCAGTTTGACAATTGATAACACATTTACATATTTTCCTGGGTTGCAGACGATATTTTAGATAATTAAAACAATCATGGATAATCAATATTAAATTATGGTAGCGATTTAAGTTGGTAAAATGGAAATTGTTGTAAAAACTGTTGTAACGGTAATTTCACTGGACGCTGTTCTGTGGGTATTAATAATAAGAGAGTCCGATACCTTTGCAGCATAAGACGTATTGGAAGTAGTAAAAATAAAGGACGTATCTTTTGTAGTGTTCTGTAACGGATTGGGTTAGTTGCATTGTTTTTGTGAGAAACAGACATTTCTGAACGGGATTGATGTGAATATGTGTGCGCGTTCTAAAACAATGTTGTTTGTCGTGGTGTTTTTCTTTCTTCTCTTTTCCTCGTTCTTTTTACTTAATGCAGATCTGTTCTTTGTTTATTCGCTACTTTTGTTTCCTTTCGTTTCAAATAAAATTGCTTGAAAACGGACAAAATCAGAATCGATTTTTATAAAAAAAGATGGCTGACAAATTTTTGCATTAAAAACATGAATGTCAATGAAAACGAACCGTAATAATTTGTTTAGATGTGAAAAGGACTTTTAAAACTGTTTCAATTTGAAAATAGGCTGCAATATTGTTTTTTAGCAGTCGTTGTTTCAATATTCTGCCTTGCAAAGTAGTCATCAACTGTGAATGTTTTACACCCTTTTAGAGGAAGCTGAGATTTTTTTCAAGATCACATTCTGACATTGTCGTATGCGTTCTATCCAACTGAATAATTGTTTTCGCATATTTTATTTTGGCTGAAGGCCTATGTGTTTTAGCTGTATTTTAATATCAACGGCTCTCTATGTATATACAATCTTACATTTTGCACAAACATATGCACACTTAAAAAGATGAAAATAATAAATAAATAAATAATCCATATACATATATATATGTCTATGTATATGTATATATAATATATAAATCTATATACGGAAATGATTTTTTCAATACTTAATTTTTAAATGAAGTATCGAATAGGTGATTGAATGATTACTAATTTTGTTTTGTTATTGTGTGGTTGATGATTTCTGCTATCCTTCTGCAGTGCTTGGGGAACATTTGTTAAGTAATGTCATGGACCGGCCGCTAAGCTGCTTTTGCGAACAGTGTACGACCAGAGGTGAAAATAGGTCGAAGCACGAAAACCAATGACGGTGGCAACTCCTCTCCGCCATCTTTCCAAAATGATGTCTCTCTTACTCGCAACTTCCTGTGTACGTCTGGCAGGAACTGATCACACCTGTTTAAATAAAATAATAATAATAATAATAATAATAATAATAATAATAATAATAATAATAATAATAATAATAATAATAATAATAATAATAATAATAATAATAATAATAATAATAATAATAATAATAATAATAATAATAATAATAATAATAATAATAATAATAATAATCATCAACGAACACAAATTACCACAACCAATTTAAATGAAAACAGAACAAAACATAGAAAGGACATCACATGAGCCGATGGGAAGTGAAAACTGCTAAAAATCTATTAAACTCACCACCTCCCCCCACACAAATTCAGTCATACAGACATGCATGTGCTTACATCAACCTTGGTAGATACCACACATAACCATTGTGAAGAGTAAAAGAGGATGAACAGAGCAGGAAGGGTGCGGAGAGTATTGGGATCTTTAATAGGCTCATATATATATATATATATATATATATATATATATATATATATATATATATATATATATATATATATATACATAGAAAGGGTATTTAGACATATTTGTAAACCATTGTTTCGTAATAGTATTATATTTCTTTTGAAAACACCCATAACAATGTATAGTGTTAAAATAAATAAAATGTATTTTAATCTTAGCTTTCGAGAATTACAATTCTCCTTGTCAAAGAGTGCTTTTCTTTTTCTTCTTTTTCTTCATCGTCCGATGGTAATGGACTTTTGGGTCAGAAAATCACCTTATGTCTGCAGACGAGGTTGCGCCAATTTAAATTAGAAAAGGTATTTAGACATATTTTTTAAACCATTGTTTCGTAATAGTATTATATTTTTTGGGGAAAAATCATAACAATGTATAGTGTAAAATAAATAAAATTTATTTTTATCTTAGCTTTCGAGAATTTCAATTCTCCTTGTCAAAGAGTGTTGTTCTTTTTTATTTTTCCATTCTCAGAAATATCGTTTAAATATCTAAGAAATATAAAATGAAAATCTGTACCATATAGGCAAAAGCATTGCGCAATGCAAAATATTTTCATAGAATATGAATCAATCTGTTTCATAATATAAAATCAGAAGTCCAGATATGTGTAATTTTGAGACGTAATATATATATATATATATATATATATATATATATATATATATATATATATACGAAAAACGAAAAACGAAAAAAACAAGAGGTATTTTTTATATATCCATCAACGTTTCGTTTTTATTGTAAGACTTGATAATTTGTTAAAAAAATGTCATGCAAGTACATCGAATTTTAGGGTTCGCATGATAGAGAGATCAATGAAAGTAGTAGCCGCGGATACTATGAGCGCTGGAGGAGAATCCAGGCTGTGAGAAGTCACCACTGAAACGTTGATGAATATATAAAAAATATCTCTTGGTTTTTTTCCTTTTTCATTCTCCATTACTTCGGATTACTCTCATCCTTCCTTTCTCATTATATATATATATATATATATATATATATATATATATATATATATATATATATATATATATATATATCGTACATGTATTAGTTTCTGTAAATGTAAATCCGTAATAACTCAAGTGTTTATAAAAAGTGCTCAATACCAAGTAGAGCTGTTTATAAGTATAAATTTTTATTTATACAAACATTATTGATTACATATATGTTTCGGTTGCACTTTTCCAAGAAAGTCAACCTCTTCAGACCGAGAATCTTCTCGGTCTGAAGATTTTGACTTTCTTGGAAAAGTGCAACCGAAACATATATGTAACCAATAATGTTTGTATAAATAAAAATTTATACTTATATATATATATATATATATATATATATATATATATATATATATGACGAAAAACATGCATAAAATACAAAGAAAAAAATTAAAAACTAAACTAATGAAGTAATCTGGAATTTTGAAAATGTGAGACAGAAAATATCCGTGTGAAATATAAATGGATGCTGATATACAGATATCAGAGGTTCTCATTTATTTGGCGAGATAACCTAATCATACATAAGGAAGCTTTCAAATAGAGTTTAGCAAGACCAGTTACAATCAACTATGTTGATACGTATAAACATAGAAGCGAGATGTTAAATGAAGGTCACCGTGAGTAATCTTTTGCCGATTCTGAATATTCGACATATTCCAGCGACGAAGAATGAATTCAAAGATAGATATTCTGTTTTGCTATCTTATAACAATTACTAGCGGAACCCGTCGCCCGGCGTTGCACGGGAGAAAGTACTACCTATTGCATGACGTCGAATAAAAAAAAGAAACGGCGTATTGTTTATTCTCCCCCCCCCCACCTCTACCGTGTTTGCGAATGCTATAAATTAAAAAAAAAGAAAAAAGTGGTATAGTAGAATGGGATCTAACGCTGAAACTGGCGATCATGAAACCTACCTTCCTAACCACTGCGTTACCGTTCAGAGTTAAAAATAGAGGTGAAAATACATGAATTAAGCTAAGCTTGATTATTGGGCATGCGTGTTAAGTTAAGATTCAGCAATGATACGGTTTCTGTCATTTGTAGACGATGAAAATGACTGGATTTGGGCAAGTTTTCTATAATATGCGTGTTAAACGTGTATGATTTTAAACATGTAAATGGGTTGGGGTCTACCAGTATCTTGGTGCTTATTGAATTAAATAGGAAGTCGATTCGATCCAGAAATTGTAGCCGCCATGTTGAATCAATAAATGTTGCAGGAACTGTGTTCGTTTATTTCATTCGCTTAATTCCGGAATGAATATAAATGTAGAAGTCATAGGTAGAAATTGTAATAACGTAATCTGATATTCGCAGAAAATCATCGTAGGGAACGGGGGGTCATTAAGTCTTTGCGTATTGCTTTATATCACGTAGTAAATTAATACCAGGCAAATAATAAATAATAACTGGGTGTTTTGTGAAAATTAAACTGTGCTTATTAGTTCCCGGTGTCGATGAGTAGAGTGACAGTACATAATTGTTAGGGAGAAAAGTTTTTGCTACCACCTATATGGAGTTGGTTTTTCGAAGAGACGTGGATGACGGGCCAAATGTAATATTTATTGTTATGACGAAAAAAATAATAACAAATTTACTAAAACACGCTCGAGTGAATAAGTTTAGTGTAGTGGATTGTTTAGTAGATTGTGATGCATGTGGTACAGGGGAAAAACGTCTCTACTTTATATATTAGAAGAATAGATAAAATGCAGAATATGTACTTAATTTTATTTAATACTATCTATCTATCTATCTATCTATCTATCTATCTAAAAATACATATATATATATATATAAATATATATACACATATATATACATATATATATATATGCATATATATACATACACACACACACACACATATATATATATATACATATATATATATATATATATATATATATGCGTTTAAATTCAGTCTCGTAGTCTCAAAAAGACATAAGTTTTACGTACGTTTAGAGAGTAATACTTTAATCGATTGAATAAAAGTAATCATGCTGACTCATTTATTACAGCCATAAAAATATTCTTGTAACATACGTAAAATCAATGATTTCCTTAGACTTTTCATTTTCTTAAATCTGATTCATATACTATTACAAAACTTAGAATACATGTTACTAAGCTCTATTTAGTGTATATTGAATGTTAAGCTGTGCCACAGCAATTTTGAATTAATTCGTATAGTTAAAAATAAACAGAATTTTCTGATGCGAATGAATATATATATATATATATATATATATATATATATATATATATATATATATATATATATATATATATATATATATAAATAAATATTCGTTGCGGCTCACTAAAGTTTTAGAATAAACGCTTGTATATACTAGCCTCCGAACGACACCATTTCAAGTGATGAAGGGAAGCAAGAACGCTAATAGCAAGTCAGAAAATTTCCACCGCCGGAAATCAATTTGCAAAGAAATCTATTACTCTAAATTATATGTCAACGGTAGGTTTCTTCTTTAGGTCATCGAGAATTATAATAATAATTTATAAACTAGCGGGACCCGTATAAATTACACGAAATGATGGTTTCAATACTAATTATCTTGTTACTAACCTATACATGTTTGAATAAAATATGACAGAATTTGACTTGTATATTTATTTAAAAAAATGAACAATACATGAAAAGATTTACAGAACTTATTTATATACAATATTTCTAGTGAAGGTAATATTTCGACGGCTAAACCTTACTTTGTAAATGCTTTAGATTAAATTAAATTTAGCTCCAATTCATGAGTTGCATACAAAGATTCGAAAGGTCGTTGCTTTTGATGTTAGCATGACACACAAAATAACACACACGCTATCGTATTAATATGTGTCTTCCCGGTCGTCTCCTCCCTACCTTTCTTCCCCTTCCCCTCTTCGATGTAGAAAAAAGCAATCTTAGAGGTTGGTTGGGATCAAACTATAAACCAGTCGGACCGACGTCAAAATTCTACGTCACTAACTGTTGCGCCAAAGGGAAATACTTTAAAATATAACGAAAATTAGGCAACTTGAATGCCTTTCCAAATCTAGGTGCGACACGCATGCGCAGAGCTTTTGAATATGTAAGCGTGACATACGAACACACACGCTATCGTATTAATATATATATATATATGACAAATTAAATTACTGACGTAATTCTATGATTATAAATTAATAGTAATGCGAACACTGGCCAGCATAATTGCTGTCCGTCAGTTATCTCAGAGGGTATACACTAGTTTAAAAATAAATTTCAATTGAATATTTCTTTCTTTGAAGGCAAATGTGTTGAAGTACCAATAGTAACGGTAAATAATAACTTTTTTGTTATGGAAGTCGACCCAGAAAAGGCATGAAGCCACTTCATGTAAGGCGCTAAAAAGAATGAAATATGATTAACGCAAAGGAAGGAGATGCCCACTGACTTTAGTCTTGAAAAGATCAAGGCTATAGGAAAGAGGAAAACCGTGATCAGAAAAAAAATGATCCACAAGTTCGCAGGTCTTTGAAATAAGCTACTGGAATAGGAAGATTTATCACGACATAGTACCTGAAAAGTGAATTAATAATAACCGTTAGACCAACAAGTACAACAAGTCGGAACAAAAGAAGTAGGAAATAAATCAGGCAATTTTGAAGAACATATGGCATATTAATACTTATAGAAAAGACTGAGACTAGCAACATAACATCTATGAGAAAGAGAGTGCAGATCAAAATAAAGAGTGGTGTCAATCAAATTACAGATACGTTTTTGCACCTTATCAAGAACCCTCAAAGGAGACAGAGATTCACCAGCCCAAAATATGACAAAAGTACTCTATGCAAAGTCTGCTTGATAGTGAACATTGCTATTTTTAGAAAAGTACACACGAACCTAGATTCATTCTTAACTGGTTCGCTTAATGAAATATGGCAGCAGCAGACGGATATGGTTCCATTTCTAAACGAATTCCTCGTATCTGCCAATTTCAGATTGGAAAGCCGGCGTTAACTGAGCAATGGAGCGATGACGACCTTGGATTTGGATTACAAGAAAAACAAATACCTGTCGTAACGGGTGTACTTAAATAGTGATAACAAATCCCTCGCTCACCCTTTTATGATTAAGTGAGTGTCAGCTTTCAAAAATCAATATCCCAAAAAGACTTTTCAGGGATCGAAAATTAGTTTTTCTTGAACATTTAGACCCCCAATGCCACCTTCTCACTCACATACCAAGAATCGATTTAAAGGGTCGATTCTCAAAGATTAGTATACATGAAATGGATCGATAATACATCTACAGAAAACTGCTTAGTCTGATTATAGTCATTTGAGAGATACGTATGTTTTATATTAATATGTATATGTATGTATATATATATATATATATATATATATATATATATATATATATATATATATATATATATATATATATGGGTATGAGTAATTTGCATGCGATCGGTTTCAGAAGGACGGACTGTCTTTTGTCGAAATAATACAAGTTTAATATTGTCGATCTTGGGCAACATCAATAAGATTCTCAATCAATATGCTTCTAGGATTAAATATGTTCATGTATTATTCTTCCTTTAAGATACTGATTGTGTAGATGTATGAGATAAATAGATAAACACAGATTGCGATATATATATATATATATATATATATATATATATATATATATATATATATATATATATATATATATATCAGAACAACGTCGTTTTAAATCCAAAGAAATTGGACCTATACGTGGTCTTCCGTACCGGACCTTCTTAAGCCTCTGATTTCGTTTTCAAGAGAGTCCACCTATAGATTCCCTTTGTTTGGATTTGGTAAATTGAGTGGGAAAGCGTGACAAGGGATTGGCGCCGACATTTTTACATCAGATTGATTAATCGATCAAAATTACTTTTTGTCTTTATCGGTCAGTTTTTAATGTATGGAAAATCCAGTTCCCTCCAAAATGGAGCACTTTCAATTAGGACAAAACTTTAAATTGCCTCAGTTTAGAAACTTATTTTTAAAGAATAACTCAGCCCTCATGGGGAGGCAAAACAGAAGATTACCCAAGTCCGCCGATTTAAAAAAATATCTTAAAATACACAACACGAAAAATAGAATCGTCTGTGGTTATTAAAACGTATTGTAAAAAAAGACGCACAATAGAAGACCTTATTTTATTATGCATTCTGCACTCGCGAGGAGGCAAGTAGATAGTGACACAAAAACAGTTTAGAACAAGTATTATGCAATGTTTTGTTTAAGATTATTCGTTTTCAATACATTTATTTATTATCAAAACATTTCATACAGGGTGGGCAAAAATAAGGGTCCTATTTTTAAAAATTCATAACTTTTTTATTTATTGATTTTTTTTTTTTTAGAATAAGTAAAGGACCCCTTCCGAAGCAAGCATGGGCCGTATTAGCCCTAAGGAACGTACCCTCATTTAGAAAACATTATTTTTGCTTAAAAAACTCAAAACAGTGTAAAAAACAATACTTTAGTTTTTGTAAGTTTTAAGAAGTGTTTTTCGGCTAAAATTTGTTTTGTTTATTTCAAAAAATCTCGGAAGGGTCAGTCTACACACACATAAAGTTTGGTGAGTTTAACTTTTATTTTGTGGAAGTTATTCAAATTCAAGTTATTCAAATTTAAAGATAGGACCCTTATTTTGGCCCACCCTGTATATAAAAGAAAACACGCACCCTACATTTAAAAATAAATATATGCCCCGAAATATTAACATGTTTTAACAGAAAAAAATCTATATATATTTCGGACGTTTCGTTTGTTTATAAAAATCAACCGGAAGACACTGGCGAAGAGCGAAAGGCGTTTCTATCACTGTGTCATTTATCCGGGGTCCTTATTCCCTGTATTGTCAAAATATAATATATGTCGCACCACAAACAAGTTAGCGAGTAAAATGCGTGCCTTTTAAACCTTTTTAACTTTAATGAATACAGAAAGAAATACCACACTCTAAATAAAAGTCAACGGTAGGTGTTTTTTTCTTTAGGTCACCAGAAATTATAATAATAATTTATATATAAACAATTAAATTACTTAAATTCTATGATTTTAATGAATATTAGTTCGATCACTCACTGAGCATAATTTTTTATTCATTTTTGACGAAGACTATATCTATGTCAGTTTGCTGTTTGTATAAGCATATTTTAAACTATGCATGCATTTCTATGAAAGTCGACCCGTATCTATATTTTCTATAACATCATATTTACATGATAGTAGTGTCAGTCGGTTAGTATCTATCTATCTATCTATCTATCTATCTATCTATAACAAAAGTGAAGTGGGTTTCTTCTTGCATTTTTATTTGTTTTCATTTTCTGAAGTTGCCGGAGCTGCTCCATAAGCGCCATCTTTGTAACTCTCCAAAACCAAAAGTAAAGATTAAAACGAGGCTCTCGCATTAAGATAAACAAAAATTACATAAAAGGGAAATTCCTCCCATAAATAAATAAAACAAACATCCCGTTTTACAAATATCTATCTATCTATCTATCTATCTATCTATCTATCTATCAGTAAGATTAAGTAGGTCGGTTTGGCGTTTTTATTTGTTTTTATTCTCTGAAGTTCAAGCTACATCATAGGCGCCTTCTTTGTAACTCTCCAAAACCAAAAGGATTGATCACAATTAAGTATCCGCCTTAAGCTTCCTTTTTGCGTGTCTTTGAAACATGTTGTCATACGACAGTTTCCCACTTTTTACGTAGTCTTTTGCCTTCTTGGTGTACTCTGCAAGATCCTTCAAGCTGCACCAGTTGGGCAGTAGGGGGTAGTCCGGTAGTGTTGCATCGTATGGTCCTCCTCTCCACATTCACAGATGGTTTGGTCAGTTTTGTAGCATCATCTACTCATAGCAACTTTTGATTGCCTCATTCCCGTTCTCAGGCGGTTGAGTGTTTTTTGACTTGAGTCAGGGTGCTTCTGAACCGGGTGGGAGAGTCTAAGGAAAGGGATTCCCATGTCAGTTGGAGGGGGGCATTGGCTAGCTGTCTGGTCTACAGCTGTAGTCATGTCTCTTTTAGGGGTTCGACATGGCTGAAGAAGCTTCTTGACTTCAATCGTTGGACTGCTGGTTCACGTCCATGAAGTAGATGGCGTTAATCACTGATACCCTTTATGATCTCTACTCGACTGGCAACTTCTAGTTTCACATCTGAGGGAGCAATGTCAGTGAGGAGATGCAGGTTGCTCAGGTTGGTAGACTTCAAGCAGCTAGTGATCAAGCGGCAAGTGATGTTCAATGCTGAGTCTAGTTTTTTGGCATTAAGGTAAAAAAATACTTAAAGAGAGAGATTACTTCCGTAAATAAATTAATAAGCCAGTCTCTATCTGAATTTATTTCTTATCCGTATCAGCATATTTACACGACATACGAATGCATTTTGTCAGTTTCAGTCAATTTATACCAAGCTGGTTCAGTGTGGTTGTTTGATATTACGGCATTCCACCCGTTTTCAGATCATATAATACCAAAGTCACTAATTTTTGTAAGAGGATATATGCTTTAAATTATTGTAGTGACGGCGCGGAAGGAAACAGTCATCAAACACAGGCGCGAACCCACGCCCATTAAATTACGGGAAGCAATATCCGCATCACGAGAAGGTTGCACTATGCAAATTAGGTGCGGTTAGCGGTGAAGGAAGGTAAATAAAAGGAGTTTTTTTTTGATCGACGGGGTTAGTTTTGTGGTGAACATCGCGTTGTTCACATGCGTGTCAATAGAGAGGAAAGGAAAGAAAAGTAAATGAAATAAAAGAAAAGAACGGTATTTTCAAGGACCGAAGGAACAATTCGGCGTCATTTTATCACACACGGCGGTTCTTTGATACGATAGAGGCACGTTCTATTCTTAATATCATCAAATATTTATAGAATAAGCTTTTTTATAGACATATTTTTTGTGATTAATTAGTCTGCAAATGATACATTCTATTTTACAATTAGGTGGGACGTTGTAGGCACTATATTTCCATCCGGGTACAAAGTTTACCTCAGAGATTGTCAAACAGGAGGTTACCCAAAAGCTATCAACGGAAGTAGTTTATGGTTATACACAGAACTTAATATTTAGTAGATTTTCTTACGCAAAGGTCTCGATGTTAACGTTTAATTTTCATTTTTTATGAAGTGCCAATCTTGCATTAATTAATCCAAATGTTGTGAATGGTGAGTGGTGAGACACAAATATGTAGAAATAAATGGATAAAGACGATTCTATTGAAATCAACATTATAAATGATTTATTTAACACCTTTACAACTCAATGCATGCATGAGGAAGAACCTCTGTCGCTAAACCGATTTCGGTAGCATCCTTCGTTTTGAATGTTCGTCTTTGTTATTATCCTCTTGTCTATACATGGACAGATAGGCCTGCCTAAATCTTTCCCACAAAGGGCAGATCCATCATGCTTCGAAATGTCTTATTATACAAAGAATTATCTCCCTTTAAACAGAGATTTTCTATATAGATTTATTTATCTATCTAACAGGTATTTTTTTAGCTTTTTACTATTAACATTTTTGTCGTTATCTAACCTGCATTAGATTTGTACGGTTTTGAGTGCGACTTGCTCTTCTAGGAGAAATCTTTAGCTGAGCTTGATGTTCTTCTTTCTACATGAGTGGAGTGATTTGCAGAGGTAATAAAAACGTGTTCAATAATATCTCCCGTGGGAAAGTATCATTTTGCGGATTTGGTTTCTGTGAGATATAAAGGTCGTAGCTGATTTGCACGTCGAACATAGACAGAAGACAACACACTGATGTGAAAAATAATATTTCCAGTTTTGCACAAGATGTAACTTATTTTTGTGATTTCGATAGTCTTTTGCTAATACCATTTGTCCTGATTTGAAAGTGCGACTTAGTGTATCCTGATAGCGAATGAACAGCTGTTCCATTTGTGTATTTCTTTTGTAAGAAGTTTGCGCAGCTGGTTAAGTGGCATCTACTGGTACTCGGACTTTACGGTTCAAGAGAACTTCAGCCGATGAACAGCCGTTAGGGCATTTGGGTTTGTTGTAGCTCTATAATTTACAAAGAAATATCTCTATGATTCTATTTTGAGTTTTAAGAGTGCTCTCTTAAATATACATCTACAAAAGGCTAAATCTGATTGAGGATGGAATGGTTGTGTGTGTACGTGGTTGATGCTATTCTGCTTACAGAAATCTGAAAATTTCACTGAGGTGAAAGCAGTGCTGTTGTCAGAGACTATGATATCTGAGACTCTAAATCAGCTGAAAATATGTTGCAATTGTAAAATGGTTTCTTCAGGGGTGTTGCAGTTCACCAGAAAAAGCTTTTAGAATATTTACTGAAAGGTATCTACTCCTAGTAGAAACCCACTACCCTAAATGGGCACTGCAAAGTCATTGTGAAGACGTGACTAGGGGTAATCCGAAACAGGACAAGAAAAAAGCTTTTGCTTTTCTCGGGGCTTTTGCTGCAAACTAACATGCACAGTTATTGCTTGTTCATGTTTGGCCAGTAAACATAGCTACGTGATAATCATTTCATACGGCTAATGCCCTGATGATCGAAATGAAGTTATTTGAATTCACAATTTTGTAATTTTACTTGAATAACCACACGTTATCGACCAAAATGGGTCCACTTAAAAGATACAATCATGACTGACGCTGACAAATCAGGCCATTTTGTATAGTGGAAGTGAACGGGCGTCGGAAGCAGTAGACCCGCGGCTCATTTGTAAAATAATTTGCAGTGATCTGACAGTGAAGGCGAGCACTGAAATAATTTTTTGTACTGCAAATAGGGCTTAAATAACTGAATCATCTTTAATTTTGTTTCTCGTATCCATAAGTCTAGATAAAGCATCTGCCTGTCAGATTGCATCAGTGGAATAATATCTGATGGGCAAATCATAATCCAACAACATAGTAGCCTACTTTCGAAAAGGAGTTGTTGTATAAACTGGAAAATCTTTCTTGGTTCAGATAATGATAACACGGGGCTTATGATCTGTGATCAAGATGAAGTAGCGTCTATATAGAATTTTGTGACATTTTTACATGGCAAGAATTATTGCCAATGCTTCCTTCTCTGACAATAGTTTCAGTGACCTGCATGCATGAGATTACCTTTCGGTTGCCATCGGAAAAGCTATGTGAAATGACAGCTTAAACGCCATAATCAGATGCATCAGAAACAACAATAATATCCATTGAAGTGTTGTAGTGTGTGAGCAACATATCAGAGAAAGTAAAGATTTTATGTTATTAAAAGAAGACTGACACTCAGTGGACCATTTTTGTTGTGTGTCCTTTTTAAAAGATTGTTAAGAGGTGCTCGGAATCAATGAATACGAGCAAAAATGCACTGTAGTGGGTAACCATACCAAAGGATGAGCGCAATTCTTTTCTATATTTTTCATAGCTGAATTATTTTTAAGGTCTGGCTGCAACCACTTTTGTCAAAAAAAGAATCACAGATATTTGATTTGTGTCCGAATAACTAATATTTGTCAGCTTTCACATGAAATCCATAATGCTGAATTCGCTTAATTGTGGAAATTATACGCTGTAAAAATTGTGTAGCACATGTAACGATGTTATCGGTGAATGCTGCAACCCCTGTCAGTCCGGTTAATATTGCATCAATTGTTTGTTTGAATATGACTGGAGCTGGTTTAACTCCGAAAGGAACGCTGTGAAGTAAAACATGTCCCTTGTGTACGTTGATTGTCAGAAGCTCTTTGAACTCTTCGCCAACCTCAAACTGTAAGAAAAGCATCAGAAAAATCAGTTTCTACAAAACAATTTTCGCCATTTAATTTTGTGAAAAGATGTTCTAGAAAAGGTAAGGGTACTGGTGTGCATCTAAGTAATTGTTTGATCTAGTCGAATAATCAGCCCATATTCTAACTTTCATTCATTTTTCTTAGCAACAACTATGGGAGCTGCCCACGTAGAGTAATTTATTAGCTGCAGTACGGTCTCAATCTCTCTCACCAAGGCCAGATCAATAATGCTTCTAAATGTCCTTTGTCAGGAGAAATAATTTTGGAGTACAAAGAGTTATCTCCATTTAAAAAGAGATTTTCAACTTGTGTTTAACCGTTTCACACTTAATAAAAAACACTGTCTCGTGATACACGTGTATTCTCACCATACCGCTTATTCTGAGAGCAATGTATTCCGAGAGTAATGTATTCTCGTTATCTAACAGCTATGTATTCTGGTCATCTAAGAGCAATGTATTCTAGTTATCGAAGAGTAATGTATTGTGATTATCTAAGAGCAATGTATTCTAGTCATCTAAGAGCAATGCATTCTGTGACGATATATATTCACTATTGCCGGATCTGAAGCGTCCGCAATATCTTACCTGTCGAGCCGCAACCCGATTTAAAAGACGAGATATGACGATTACAGGGCAGATTGAACGTTGACGTCTGTGATCTGTCGATGCCACTTTAACCTGGCTAAAACACATTGGCATAGTCACAGACTTTAAGAACGTAATAAAATAAATTCGAATTTTGCGGGTTGGTACATTGACTGCTTTCTTGTGTTGGAAGTATCTTCCTTGGATGGGGGTCTTTTGTTTAGTTCATCTTTCCGTTTGGATCTTTCTAGTCGTATATATATTAAATGTGTGAAGCCATTTGATTAAATTATATGATTTGTATTTTACTTGAAATACAGTTTCGTTTTTCACTCTTTTGGAAATAAGAGTGAAAGAACGAGAAAGAGAGATATATAGATAGATAGATAGAGAGAGAGAGAGAGAGAGAGAGAGAGAGAGAGAGAGAGAGAAAAAGAGAGAGAGTGGATAGAATATTTTGTATTATTTGAATTATTCGGACTACTGTTCTCATGTTGGATTCTACTTTCACGTTTCGGCCTATATAACCTTCGACCTTTTCAGGTGCGTCTTGTCGAATCAATGATCAGTTAGAAGTGACAGTTCTCTGGAGGATGATGGTTTAATCCTTCGTGTGGGCGATTTTAAGAATACAATTGCGAATTACCTTGTCATAGCTGACTGGACGAGAGTAAGCTACCCTTGTGGATTAAATAAACGGTTTTGTTCGAAATTCCGTATAGATTCCCGAGTTCGACAATACACACCTGAAGAAGGTCGGGGATTACACCGGCCTAAACGTCGTGAGAATAAGATTACGATGAGAAAAGTAATCCGAATGATCCAAATGATAAATCCTCATCTAAAAACTTGTGAAACAGATAGAGGTTACGTATTCAGGATCGTATCTCTAGTTATGCTCGCCCAAGCGACCACTTTCACTAAAAATGTTACGTGTGTATAGATTTGTTGTCATCATCGTCTTTCCTCTGAGCTACATACTTATATATATATATAAACAGTTACGGTTACACAACCGTTCAGAACGAAAATCTCAATCTATAATTCACTTTCCATATAGTGTAGATTGACTTGTCTGGCTCCCAACTGACAGTCACTTTCGTTGTTTCGTCATTTACTGTTCCACCAAGCGTAAGCCTGACATACGTCAGATCATACCGTGATATCAAACGTGCCACGCCTCCTCAAACGCAAGAAAACAAAAATGCGTATTTGTAAATTTACATGGTCTCCGAATTATATTCTTCTATTCCTTCCTATAAACATACATTTTTTATCACATTTTTAGAAAACCACGTCAATGCCTATATTGCAAATAAAATCCAGCAACAAGATGTTAAATAGTTATGATTATATTTTATAGAATATATTGGAGTAATAATCTTGTTTTAATAAAAAAAAACGGAGATAAAATCAATACGCATTTATGTTTTCTCTACATTCGGAAAGGCGTGTTATCTCGAGTAGCATCATATACGGTGGCATGCTAAACGCGTTACTTTCAACTGTCCTAATAAATGCGGTTATTAAAGTACACCTGTTCCAGGAGATCTCCTTTACATCAGAATCTAAATGTTTGATTGATTATATTTATTCTTAATAATTCCCTCCGCATTATGTCACCAGAGGAGGCTCTAAATAAGGAATCTAGATGTTATATGGCAGGCAATTCTAGTAGCAAGCTCGAAAGGATTGATGTCGGTGTATAGATTGAATTCTTTTTTGATTTTCAAACTATCAATCAAATACATTTTTCTGTCATATAAATCATAAATTCTGCCAAGCGTAAATAAGTATTCAGTGAAAAGATTGATTTTGTACACATGCCTATGTTTGCGAGTGTGTGTGTGTGTATGTGCATGTTCTTGAGTTTATCTGTGTTTGGATGTTTCGTATCTGTGCGTGAGTGAGTTTGTGCGTGTGTTTTTTGCGTGTCTATGCACGTATGTGTACATGTGTGTGGCTTAATTGATAAAGCCTTGAATCGATCGATTATTTTGCTTTGATCTATGGATCGATAATTCCAATCGCCTTCGCTTATCGGATTTCGCTCGATTTATATGCGTTGATCTCTGAAAAAATTGAGTTAAAATAATTCCAATGATTTTTATGCAAATATTTTTCTGTTCTACTTATTTTCCTTTATTTTGTACCTCTCTGTCCTGTACCGTTATTGTTTTTTTTGTGTGTGGGGGGAGGGGCGTTTTAAGCATTTCTTTTCAAAGTCACATTTCAATATAGAAATCGTTCTTAACAAGTTTTGTTCGGAAAACAGACGAAAGAAACGTGATGTGATTTTCCTAAAAAAGAAGACGTTTCCAACAAATTAGACGGATGTCTTTCATATTGCATTGAATAAACTTACGCACGAATAGCGTTGAAATAGATATAACCATGAATCGCTTACAAAATTTACAGTGTTTCGGTATAAAACAACACAAAAACCGTTTATCTCTATCTCTTTATATAGTACGGTATGTGTAAATGTTTATATATTTGTAAGTGCAAGATTAACTCCTAAACTAATTAACCGATGATTATAAACATTGGAACCCACACTAAGCGTAAGGAGTCATAATGTGGGCAATATTTAAGTTATTTTAGTTTTATACAAATGAGGTTAAAAGGGTGTGGAAGCCCTTCGTAAAAAGTCAGATACCTTTGATTTTTGTGAAATTTCACTAATAGGTATTAGACATCGATTAATAAATATTCCCCAAATTGAAGTTTCTTAAGAGTTTTTTAAAACTTGAAAATTAAATCAGAACTAATTGAATTTTATCAATAGTCTTTAGACACCAATGACGCAAGATTCCATAAAGTTCAAATTTTGCTAAGACGTGTTAAGCTTAAGGTTAAAATTTTAGACATTCTTGAATAAAAATGATATAATGGATTTTGATAAGAATTAGAATAAGAATTATAAACATGAGGTTTAGTATCATAATATTTTGACTTGAATCTTCGTAAAGTGACATATAATTGGTGCAGAACTATAGTGTTCGGGAAATTAATGTTACCCGTCCTGGGAACAGGTATTATTCTTGTTACCTATAAACCACACTAACCGAACTTATTTACTGATGAAATATTTCATTTTTTAATATGTACGAACAAATTATAATGTACGAAGTGCTTTAGCGTATTATAACAACTGATCATAGTAAAAAGAAAAGTAAATGGAAATCACGTATGCAAATTTAAATTTCATTAGTAAAGAAAGAGAAACAAATAATATTTAATACTAATAGAAAAGAAAAGAAGAATTTCTTTCACTTTTAATATAGACATAAAAATATTCAATTATTATTATTATTATTATTATTATTATTATTATTATTATTATTATTATTATTATTATTATACAAAACAGAACGAAGGGTGTAAGAGTTTTGTCTTTTTTTTCCTATCGATTATTTTTGTGTTCTTATAGATTAGTTTAGTCTCATTATTGTTATCGATTAGTTCTGTCTTCTTTTTTTATCAATAGAGAGAGAAAGAGAGAAATAAAGAGACAGAGAATGAGAGAGAAAGTCAGAGAGCGAGAGAGATAAGTTCTGTTTCCTTTTTCTTATCGATTAGTTTTGTTTAAATTTTTTTAAGTAACGAATATGAATTAAATTGCGAAGAGATAGCGAGCGAGCGAAACCTGCTGTGAAAATTTTAAAAAAGTAAAAGATATTAAAGTATAACACGAAAATATAAACATTACTGATCTAATGATTTTCAGCCTCACAGAGTCAACCATCGGATGAAATTTGAAACATTCAAAATCTAATTATGAATGTATCTGATAAATTTTGTAAAAGCTTTTGTATGATGTATATCAGTTTAACACTTGTAAATTTGTTTAAATATATTTAAGTAATTAAATAAATATATGCTTTCTACTTCGCAATATTTTTCCCATCGCGAATTAACCGTGAAAAGTAAAGAGGTAGACTTTTTTGTTAACCAGCCTAGTAACACCTTACCTCTTTATTTGGCTCTTGAAGAGCTTATATTTTAGCTAGCCTGTTTGGAGTCCACGGGATTAAATGCTGGTTGTTCAGGCTTGTTTTGTCTTGAAGTGATTCTCTTTTTATTACTATGCCTTCTACAAATCCACACAACAAACACCTTACTATTTCCTATAGTAACATCAGATGTCTCAGGTCTAACTTTCCTGATGTTCAGTCCTTTCTCTTGGGCAAATATCCTCACATCATTGCTCTTTGTGGGACTAATCTGGATGCTTCTAGTGATAGCAAGGATCGACCTGTGGTTTCTAATTTTCCGCTTGTCCGCTGAGATGTTTCCATGCATTTGCATGGTCTTGCTCTTTTCCTTCGCAAGAATCAACCCATTACACGTGTCCCCAACCTTTAATCTCATGGGTGTACTTTTATCTGTTTGAGATTGTCTGCACTCTACTTCATATTTGTTCTTTTTCTTTACTACCGTTCCCCTTCCAACAATGGCTGCCCCGTTGTTGATGCTATATCCAACAGTATTGACGAGGCATTGCCAATTCATCCATCAAGCTCTATCTTTGTTTTTGGTTACTTCACAACTCATCATTCTGACTGGCTACAAACTCTAACCGCACAGATTTAGCTGGTGAGATCTTTCTTAACTTTTCTGTCTCATGACTTGAACGAAATTGTCACATTCTTCACACGTTTTTCTGATAATGATATTCATCAACCATCCTTACCTGATCTTTTTCTCACTTCTGTTCCTGACTCACGTTCTATTTCCCCTTCTCAATTGGGTTCTTCTGATCATTCTGTTGTCAATGTTGAGGTTTACTTTTCGGTGAAGTTTTCTATTGATCGTCCCCTCCATAAGAAGATGTTTAACTACAAGAAGGATGATCGGGATGGACTTCGCAGATTCCCATGTGACGTTCCATGGGGTCCTATCTTTTGTATGTTTCCGAATGATTCTGCTAAGGAAGTTGCTGACTGGCTTCTTGTTGAAATTGACAACTTTATTCCTCATTGTAAGTTTCAAACCAAACCTACTCCTCCCAAGTTTCAATTTGTTTGTGCTTCCGCAATTTCTCATTGTAACCATTACTTTAATAAGTATCGTCGGGATTGTTCTGAGGCTTTTAGAAAATCCTACACAATAGCTAGCAATGACTACAAGAGAACACTCTGAGGCTAAGTCTAAGTATTCTCAAAGGATTCATGACTGTGTCTTATCTCAAAGAGTGGGTTCTATAATAGTGTTATTAATAGTGGCAAGTATACTATTTCTCCTCTTTTTAATAGTCTTCAGGTTATTTCATCTTCTAAGAATAAGGCTGGTCTTTGTGCTCGTCATTTTGATGACAATTTTTCTCTTGGTGATTCTGGTGCTGTTTAATTTTTTTTTGAAAATTGACCAGTCTCTTGACTCTGGCATTATTACTCCAATGATAGTTGCTACAGTTTTTCCTGATCTTGACCGGTCTAAGGCTTCAAGTCCTGATTCAATTCTTGTTGTCGTTCTCAAGCGTTATGTTCCTGAACTTTCTTATATCCTCTCTATATTATTCAATCTCTGTCTGTCCCAGTCCTGTTTCCCTTCTTGTTGGAAGCAGTCCTCCGTTGTCTCTATCTTTAAAAATGCTGGTTATAGGTCTGACTGAACTAAGTATCGCCCTGTTAGTCTCCTCCTTGTTATTAGCAATCTTTGAAAGGTTGCTCAATGGCAAGCTTGTAAATTTTCTGGAAACTCTGAGCCTCTTTAGTGATTTCAATATGACTTTTGTGGTTTTCCTTTAACTGCTGATCTTTTAACTATTGTAACTGAGCGGATCTGTCGGTTTGTAGATAATTCAAGAGAGGGTAGAATTATTGTGCTTGAAATTTCGAAGGTGTTTAACAGAGTGTAACATTCTGGTCTTCTAAACAAACTTCAGGGTTATGGTATTGGTGGTGAAGTTCTTGACATTATTAGATATTTTCTTTCTGATCGAAGCTTACGAGTAACTTTGGACGGTGTCTGTTCATTCTCTTTTCCTATCCATGCTGGTGTTCCTCATGGCTCTATTCTAGGCCCAACACTATTTCTTCTCTATATAAATGATATTCCAGAGAATATTATTCAGAAAATTAACATCTATGCTTATGATACCACTCTCTATTCTGGTATTGCTTCTCGCCCATCTCCCTCGGACCAGTTGAAATATACAACTGATCTTGAAGTTGACCTGGGTTACGTTGTGTATTGGGGTACGAAATGGCTTGTTTCGTTTAATCCTCTTAAGACTCACCACGTGTTTTTCAATCGTAGGCGTGCCCCTTTTCTTCTTGAGATTCTCATGTATGGCACTGCTCTTGAGGAGAAATCGACTCTGAAACTTCCTGGTCTTTCCCTCTCATCAAATGATTCTTGGAGTCTATACAGTAAATCCATTTGCTGTAAAGTCGGTTCTTTCTATCGCCCCAAACACGAACTCACACCTGAGGCTTATCTCTATCTTTACAAATCTACAATCAGACCATGTATGGAGTATTGTTGTTATATTTCGGCTGGTGAATCTTTGTCCCATTGAGGGTTCTTGATAAGATGCAGAAACGTATCTATTATTAAATTTGCCACACCATCTCTTCTTTACTACACCCTCTCTCTCTCACAGACAAGATGTTGTTGTCTCAAGTCTTTTCTATAAGTACTAATATGACATGTATTCTTCGAAATTGTGTGATCTATTCCCAGCTTCCTTTGTTCCAGCTCGTTTGACTAGTTTGTCTAGTGGTGTTTATCCATTCGCTGTATTTATATCTCATTGTAATACAGCTTCATATTCTAGTAGCTTTCTTTTCAAGAACTGAAGGTTTGTGGAGCTCTCTTCCTGTCGACTGTTTTCCTCTAACCTACAGCCTTGGTCTTTACAAGACTAAGGTGTGGTTTAGTCGCCAATTGAGTTATACCCCCTTTGTCAATTGGCTGTTTGGAGTCTATAGCCGCTAGATGGCTCTGGTTGGGAGTCAATTTGCATAGGGGTTGATTGAACAGTATTAAAACTGTATTCTTTTGATTGAAGAGTTGTTGTTGCTCAGTGAGCAAAGTGACGTGGAGAGAGAAAGAGGTGAAGTTGGCAGTTGGTGGAGAATACATAAATTTTATTTTTCAAGAACTTTCCGTTTACGGATAGACAAGATAAAGTCAATAGACATCTTCATTTTTTGCAATAATCATATTTCATTTTTGTTAGCTCCTTACATCAAGTGGCTTCATGTCATCTCATAAAAAAGGAGAACTATATATATATATATGTATATATATATATATATATATATATATATATATATATATATATATATATATAAAAAATATTAGATATGTCATAAAATATTAGATATGTCATAAAATTAAGTTTCTTGGATATAACATGTAGTGATAGACAAAAGGGAAAACAAATTAAACACAGGAGATAAAATAACAAGCAATATATTGACCAGTTTCGTTCGGATATACAAACGTTTTCAAGGAAAGTGTTTTTTCCATTTTGTCTTTAACTGTACACATTTGACACCATCCTCAATTGTCTTTGGTCTCTCTGTAAAAGGGTTTGTCAGGACAACCTGACATGAGGATATTTCACCCTACAAGCAAACCCTGATCAAATATGAAAAGAAAATAGAATTCGAAGCCCAAATAACATCTCCTCTACACAGCAATACATTGGCTTATACAAGGAATGGTGCACCTTCTCCAAGTAATGTTACCTCAAATAACAACACTCAGCTGGTTACTCCACCAGCCTGGATGAATTCTTGTTTTAAATCCGGTAAGATCAAAGGACCACAAGAAAGATATACTATACTATGATTAACTGGTCAATTGAGGAAAGAAAAATTAATGTTCTTAACTTTTTATTTACACAACGTTTGACATGTAAACGAGAACTTTAATGGAATATTCGAATATCTATGTATTTCGTATAGAGATTAACTGAATAAAAAATGAAACAAATATATATATATATATATATATATATATATATATATATCGAGGCGGATCGCATGTTTATACTGAAAACGCTTTTTGTCATCATTTTTGAACGGTTGCTCAAGCATTACAATCACGTGATGGAAGAAGGTTGTATACTAGTTTTTCAATCACTCCCCTATAGCACATATAATCTTATAGTATTTTAAATGGCGATAAAGCAGGTTACATTTGAGTTTTAAAACGAGGCAGAAGTCAGATGGAGTTAAACCTTCTGAATAAGAATGTGGGGTGTCAATTTAAATCCATATTTAACTGCTTCAGCTATCGGAACATGAGTCCTGTGAACAGGCGCATTATTCTGGAGCAAGGGTCCACATGTATTCAGTTTCCTTCTTCGTATCGATTTAATTACTTCCTTCGGCTATGCTAATTCTGATGTATTGTACTGTCCATTAATAGTTTTCCTCTTTTTCCAGGTAGTCTATCTTTATTTCGCTTTCCGAATCTCAACAGGCAGAAGCCATTATCGTGCTGACAGACGATGCCTGCTTAAACTTTTCGGATTTGGAGAAAAAAGGAGCTTTTTCCCTTTTGCAGATTGCAGCTTGTGTAATTAATTTGCGATGGACATTCTTAGAGCTCGCCTGGAAGCGAGTAAAAGTATCCTGAAAATGGCAACCATTCTCAACTTGTGCGCTGGCATCCGCATTCTCAAGATTTATCTTTCGGACAGTTTGCTCATCTCCAATATCTCAGTTAAAATAGTCCGATCAATAACTGACAGTAAAATGTGTGTCATTTCCAACTTCACACTGAATGGTATTAATCTGTTCATCAGTGGCCGAGCTGTTTGGACGACCTGGCAGAGGGCCATATACTATGCTATCACGAAACCAACGTGTAATAATTGTTTGGCAGATACTTTATGACCGTGTTTGTCTAATTTTATATTTATTGAATACCTATCACCTTTGTATAGTTCTTAACTCAGAGCTAAAAAGCAAGAACACTTGTTGTCTTCAAAGTTATTTCTTTTCAAAGTAAGAATGTTGTTGTTTTTCTAAAAAAATATCGAACAAAGATGGATGCTGTTATTAAACAAATATTGAGGTTTGTGTTCGTTACAAATGTGCTTATTTTCATGCGCAGTCCAAGTGGATATTAAAATCAAATTGTTTTCGTAACAAAGAGATTCAAAAGGGACAGATTATTATTAGCAGGAACGAAATTTTAAAGAAATTAGAAACATCAAAACAAGAACAAAAATGTTTTGGCAGATACTTTATAGCAATCTATATATTTAAATGTTACGATAATTTCATGTTCGTACGTACGGTATAATCGTCTACCTGTTTCTCAAAAGATAGGATCACTCGATTGCTAAAAATGCAATGCAGAAAAGTCATTCAAAAATTTCATCTGATAACGAACGTGAAACTCTTGACTTTCGAGATACAATCCAAGTGTAGTATCTGTTCTTCTCAGGTGGTACAATAATATTGTAGTCTCTCCGTTTGCGCCTGACGTCTATTAAATGGAATTATGTCACAAACAAGGGGTTTTGAGATAGACCCACATAACCAGATATATTCTTAAAATACATTAACGAGAGTACTTAGATACATCTGTTTCAGTTTGAACCAAGGTGGTACACTTATATTGTGGGGACAGCGTCTGCGCCGAATATCAATAGAATGCACGGCAGCAATAAACAAGAGATGAAGAATGCAGCTGAGAGATTTCTACGGACCCCACAAGTTTTTATATATTGTTTAATACTTGAGGTTCTTGCGACTTAAATTATTATTTTTCCACGGGTCCCACAAGTTTTTATATATTGTTGAATACTAGGGATTTTAGCGACTTAAAGTATTGTTTTTCAACAGGTCCCACTAGTTTTAATGTATTAGTTAATACTAGCGTTTTAGGGTCTTAAAGTATTGACTTTCCACAGGTCCCACTAGTTTTTATATATTGTTGAATACCATGGACATAAGCGTTCTAAAATATTGTTCTTCCACAGGTCTCACTAGTTTTTATATATTGTTGAACACTAGGGATTTTAGCGTCTTAAAGTATTGACTTTCCACAGGTCCCACTAGTTTTTATATATTGTTGAATACCATGGACATAAGCGTTCTAAAATATTGTTCTTCCACAGGTCCCACTAGTTTTTATATATTGTTGAACACTAGGGATTTTAGTGACTTAAAGTATTGACTTTCCACGGGTTCCACTAGTTTTTATATATTGTTGAATACTAGCGCACTTAAAGTATTGGCTTTCCACGGGTCTTACTAGTTTTTTCTACATTGTTGAATACTAGGGATTTTAGCGACTTAAAGTATCAACTTTTCTCTCAAATGACAAATATACGGACTGAGCGTCTCTAACAGACCATGTAAAACAGAATTAATTAAAGAGATTAGAATTCAAAACGCTTTTTAGAATTCCATTTTGAAGGGAGATAATTTACATGAAAACCTTCGGCATTAGTAAAACGTTAAATATCGCTGAGATGTGGAGAACACATACTACACTTTGATCCTACCGAAAAGGCCAAAAAACAATAAAAAATGTTTTTGTGACTAATCATTATAAAATACCCCCCCACCCAAATCGATTTAATCGGAATAACTTTTAATGAGGTGAGTAGTGAAGTATCGATTCTGTTGTTATAAGACCGTCTTCCAAAGAATTACCTCCTCCGTTTTTAATGGGATGTTGAGGGATACTCGTTTATTGTATTATCTCTTATTGCGGATAGGTAGTGTAATACCTGTTCTATTATTATAAGACAATCCTCCCAGTAATTACCGTCTTCTTTTTTTTGGGGGGGGGCGTAAGGAGAATAGTGCTTCTTCTTCGTAATGATACCATCCTCGGAAGATCGGTTTAGTATATGTTCGTTAACCATGATACCATATTCTCAAGCCAATAAGAATATGCGACCGGAGGAAGTGATTGTAAAAGCACATGTTTTTCTGTTCGCGTAACAACTTGCATTTGTTCAAGTATGCTTTGATTTTTTCTAGAAACATGTATCAGATTTCTTATACTCAAAGATTGTCATTACATAACAGTATGACATAACTTTGATCTATCATTTTAGTATATATATATATATATATATATATATATATATATATATATATATATATATATATATATATATATGTGTGTGACGCTGAACAATACCATAAATTAAGGGCCATCATTGACCGAAATACAGTCTGTTTGAATATTCGATGTGAAATATTTAAGGGATGCATCCACAGGAGACAAGCAATACTCATAAACTGGACTTACCTATAAAAGCCTAGCTACTCCCCCTCTGCCAAATACATAGCTCCATAATTGCCCCATTAAATACCGACTTCTACTCCAGAAAATTGTCTCAACAATCACCCCTCATAAATATAAATAAAATTAAAAAATACAAACAAATACTTTAATCAACCCATATCCACACTACTTTTCAAGATCAATACTTTCAACTTTCCCCAAAATATTTCTCCAGTCATTAAGAGGGTAACACCCCCATTTCACAACATTATTATTACTCCCATAAGTCCCCACCATTTCTCGGTCATAATGTTAATCTCTCATATCTCCCAAACAGATCCAATCTTGCCGACCCAATCTTTACCCTTATCTCTAAACCTGTTTTAATCAACATACCAATTTCATCACCTCCCAAATTTATTTAAACGGTTTCAAACACTTTAAAAACCCTACAGAGTTACTGCCCTTAGACCACCCGGATGATACCTTTATTTAAATTCCTTTAGGATTGATTTAAAGTCCTTTAACTCAGGATTTAAACACGAATGTAATTAAAATTGTTCCTTTTAACCTTTTTAATCCTTAAACCCATTTTCTCTCCCTAATTCCTTTAGAAGACACATCATCAAACCCCAAAACGGTAACGACCAAATATACGATACTCATAACATTGACTCACGGGAATTATATAGAGCTATTTTTTAATTTTTTAATTTTTTATTTTTTATATCAATTTATATCTCCTCCGGTTTTAATCTCAACTGTTACTTTTCACCCTCCCCTTTTTTCAAACCTTATTACACCTTCCTTACACTAAATTTAAACTAACATACACAACACTCTAAGCAAATAACGCGTCCAAACGAGAGTGACACGTGACTTCATATTTCCGAAACAGATGACAACAGAAGCTGAAGAAAGCCGGATAACTAAGTCCTTCCGTGCTTGGAACCGACGATACGAATGTTGTACTAATTTTTCTGTACTAATACATATATATATATATATATATATATATATATATATATATATATATATATATATATATATATATATATATATATATATATGCACGTTTGAACTTGAGTTGAGCACGGGTCTGAAGAGAAGAAAGAGTTCCCGAAATATTATAATATCATACACCAGACCATTTTGATACAGGTACTACATAACATTGTAACATTGTGTAAATAGACAGATATATGTGTGTTTGTAAATAAATAAATAAATATATATATATATATATATATATGTGTGTGTGTGTGTGTGTGTGTGTGTGTGTGTGTATGTATACATTGTATTAAGGGTGAAAAATTTAAACCTGTTCCACCATTATATGTCTTATTTGCTCCAACCTGTGTCTATCTGTCACACCTCTGCACTGTATTGCCTTCTAAGTATCACATTTCTATACACAAGTAAACAATGCTGCAAGCACACTACATAAACCTTATATATATATATATATATATATATATATATATATATATATATATATATATATATATATATATATACGAGACTCAACGTTAACTATTTATTGCAAAGTGTCTATTTAATTGCACTTGACCGCTTGATGGGCAGCATATTCCAGTTGTCTTATTTTCCTATTTTCTCGCTGTAAATTTGCCGCATACATAACCAATGATGACACTTTTATCTGATTCATAGTCATGATATGGATTTAAATTGAATGCCCTTAATACCATTGACATGAAAATGTTCCTTTTATCGAGAGATAGTCAATTCAGTCCATTGTTCCCTTTGCTTTACCGTCTCTTTGCTTCAACGGGTAGCGTGACTATTCTATTTTCCCCAAAGCTTTGTTTTCGTTGAGAGTGATCATGCTATCCGTGGTTTGACTCGTGTCTTACAAGTCTCAAGGCGATGTTATCTTTGGTAAGTTCATTTTGAATCAGAGATTGCCAAACTTTGCCAATGAGGGTGTAAGATATTATTTTACATATGCGTTTTACTACGTAGTTGATATATATATATATATATATATATATATATATATATACGTAATTATATATATATATATATATATATATATATATACGTAATTATATATATATATAATATAAATTTCTTAACCCAAGCGTGCGTAGCTCAATAGTGTACGACTTTACCTTTTGACATCAAATAAACCTGAGTTATGTATTCGATATTTACCCCAAAACACTTTATTGACAGAAAATCGGTTCTACCTATTTATAGAATATATATTTTTATGATAGAAAAATATCACAATATTCATGAATACGCTTCATCAGAGTATATTTTTCCACAGTAAGGCAGAAAAATGAAAATGCACCAAAGAAATGAATTTACTACACGGCTTTATATATATAGAAATCAACTTCTGAAAAAACGGTCGTTCATACATCAATTCCGAAACAGAACCGAAACAAATAAAGACAGCAATCTTTGGTAAATATAGAGGGTACATCTTCTATATAATAAATATATGTATGTTTGTTTGAAAGCGGCAGCAGCTTTGGCTGCTGACTGCTTCTGATTTATATCAAACTAAGCTTCTTTTTTTTACGTGTATATGTGTATGAAAGCAATAGAGACCGTAACATATAATTTTAAAATATTTCTCAAAACATTTTAGAATTTCCAAATATTTAATAATATATACAAAAATACTGACCTAAGGGGTCACAGGTGGACTAGTAAATAATAAATTTGACTTATCTGAACACGCAGTTTTAAGACTACCGTCTTATACACACACATACACACACACACACATATATATATATATATATATATATATATATATATATATATATATATATATATATATATATGTATATATATATAATACATTTTTATTTATACAAACATTGTTTGTTACATAAGTGTATACATGTTTCGGTTGTACTCTTCATAAAAGGTCAATCTTTTCTGACCAAAACGAGGAATTGAAATTAGATCCGAAGTCTTTCTTTTTTTAGTATATTTTCTAGGTTGGGATGTACTTATAATTCTACAGTAAAGCTTAGTATAAAATTTCGTTTTTTACTCGTTGACATTTTCAATTCGTTTCTATTACTCTATTTTTATTATTATTGTCTAGCTTGACTCGCGTTTATGACCATTTCGTATATTTTTCCTTAACAAGTAACTTTTTTCACCTTTTTGCAATAATATCTTATCAACTTTGCGTATCTTAATTGCTAGTCGGATTCAACATATAAAGTCGCAATTTTTCTATATACATGTTAATGTATCAATATTTCACCATATATACACGCACACATATAAAAATAATCACATATACATATCGACGTGTTTCTCTGCATATAACAAGTACATACACACATACATACACCCACGCCCTCCCCAATATATATATATATATATATATATATATATATATATATATACATACATATACACATACATACACACATATATACACACATATTCACATATCCACACCCACTCTTATATATATATATATATATATATATATATATATATATATATATATATATATATATATATTTATCTCTTTCTGTCCAAAAACGGTTATTAAGTTAATTCACTATAAACACCGTTTATCCATACTATCTCTACCCGTGTTTTAACACGTATCTTCGCATATGCATAACTATAGACACACAGACATTTTTATACCCAGACATATATACATAGAATCGCTATGTATATATACAAACAACCATATTTATTTCTTATATACGCATACTAGATACGCGCAGGTATATATAAATATCTACCCATATACATGAGTATATGGATACATGCATAAAGAATATATATAAAAAAATAAAAAAAACTTTACACACGCATAAATATACACATACAAAAAGGACTTATCCTTGTAACCATATACACAGGTACGCATACATCTAGACACATTTATATCTTATATATATACATTTACACACCCATATAAACATATATACTTATATATACCTATATTTCTATCATCACACTTAATTGTTTACATCATTCATTCATATCAATACTTACAGACATTCGTATCTTTACGTCACTAAATAATATATACACTTTTAATAATATTCTATTACTGTCGAATAACTCATTTCTACCTCATATATCATAATATTTATGCCCTCAAAGGCAACACTATTATTTAACCTTTCTTCTATATAGTGACAGTTCCTATTCAATGTCTCTCGTTATTTACCAATTCATGGTCTAAGAAGTTAGAGGTGATTCTACCGATATTTATCTTGCCAAATTGTTAAATACCTGTTAATATTTACCTCTCTGTTCTTTTCACACACTTTTCGATGCACTTTAATTTTATTATATTTTGATTATATAATACCCTTTGAAGTAGACAGTGCAAGCCTCCCCATTCTAGCATCTTGCAGTATTCTTCTTTTCCAGCCTTCTCTGTTATATATGCTAACATTTATACCTACTATAGTAATAATACAAGGAATTTACAATGTAAGCAACGCTAAGGCAACAAGCTGGTCAAGTGCATTGCAAGTAATTGTAACGGTTAATTCTATTTTTATAGGTAGAATTAAATAAGAGATTATTAGAAAGTATTAAAATCAGGGCTACCATAGGATGCGGTGTAGTCCTTTTGATGAGGTGAATAATACAGATTGCTTAAGTACAAAGATATGAAAACATAAGATCAAAAATAAAAATAAAACAAAACAGAGTGAACCGATATAAGCAGCACAAACGCGTCATGAAGTAAAATTCAGTAAATTTAAAATAAGAGTAAAATCAGATGTAGCATCATAGTCGTTATTGGGTATCATTATTTTTGATTAAAAGTCTGCTTAGTGTGTGTTTGCAGTTTGAAATTGTTTCCTGTCTGACGTTGAGTAATCTTTCCCTGTCTTTAAATCTAACAGTTTCAATTGCTCGCTATATCCCCGATAAGGACATTTTATCTGGGAACGGTATATATTTCAGAAATATTTTCTGAAACTATTTCGTTATATAAAATGAAGAAAATGAACTTACTTTTTTTAAGAACTATTTTCTTTTTCAAAATTATTGACGGTTTTCCTTGTTTTGTTTCTTCAAGTTGCGTGAGTGCAAATACATTGGCTGTTGTCCGAATTTGATTTGAAAAAAAATCTGTTTTTGACTTTCTCAACGAAAATCTTTTAATAAAACGCTTTCAATCCTTCAAAATAACGATCAAAATTTCTGACATCATGTAATATTATGAGGGTTGACGAAGATAAGGACAACATACGGAGAGAGAACTAATGTGTCTTCTTAAGCTAACAATATTTTTTTATCTATATATATATTGGGATCTTCCAACATAGGAGAGTTCCTTCGCTATGAACGAGTGAAAAGGGAGATAATTTGGATTACACCACAATATACACATACACAACTTTATATATAAATATATATATATATATATATATATATATATATATATATATATATAGAGAGAGAGAGAGAGAGAGATAGAGAGGGAGAGAGAGAGGGAGAGAAGAGATAGAGAGAAGGATTGATTGTGAATTATTTGGGCAATTGTTTATTATTATAAAATTACTTAAATTTATTTCTTTTTTATCGTTGTAATACTTAATTCAGACTTAAGTAATATTTGTTTATGTATTTGCAATGTTTTTTATAAATTCTTGTTTTTCGTTTAATAAATGAATTTGTTTTTTATTTTATCAATAAATATTTTTCCTTTAAACACAATTTACTGTCCCTACTATTTAGGAAGAACCTAATTTTAAAGAGTTCCTAATTGCTATCATAGCAATATTTTATTTTTGTTTTCATATATATTTAGACAGTGTAGTGATATTTCTATATTCATACCTCATAAAAGTTATGGGATTATTATACCTACACCTGAAATTAGTTTCTGTCGCCCCAGCGTATGTGGTTTGTTTATTTTGTATATTATTATTTACTGTTGGTTTGTATATGACATTAGACAATTATTCATTAGTGGCCAATTAGTTTTTATTCTACAATTACATAGTAAGCATTATTATTAATCATAACAGATATACAACTACTATTACTGTTATGATTTTTAAGTATATTTTATTGTGTTTGTTATCCATACAACAATCACCTAGTTTTATGATATTTCCATGATTTTAGAAAACTTTTAAGGACATGATTATTAATCTTAAAGAATATTTTGACAATTTGTGTTTTTACTCTTCTGCTATAAGGTAGATTGAACCAGATATAAGATATTATCCGACGAATTCTTTATGACGAAAACCGTAAATGTATATTAAATTAGAAGAAATAACAACAGTAGAACATTAAACATTTCAAATGTTTGGATCTGATAGCTTAAAATAGTTAGTGAACACACAAACTATCGTACACACATATAGACAGAAATTTAGATACACATTGATCGTGTTAATAAATGCATATATAATGTATTGTAATTATCGTAATCAGCGCAGAATGTCGACTAGACATTATATATATATATATATATATAAATATATATATATATATATATATATATATATATATATATATATATATATATAATATACGACGTCATTAATTTTAGAATGGGTGTATTATTTTGTTTAATAGCTGATATTAAACAACAAGTTTAAATCAAAAGATCAGTAGCATTACTATAATATAATATATATATTAGCACTTAACCTGACAGTTCCCTGCGTGTGTGAAACGTGGACGCATCTGTGTCGCTTAATTGTAATAAATATATTTTCATAACTTTATATACATATAAATATATGCATAAGAATTAAGCAAGAAAACACAAAACAAATGCATGTTCCCAGAAACTTCCTAAATACTTTCCTGATTTATAAGTCAATACAACTAACATGAAAATCAGTGACCCAACTGAACTGAAAACGGCTTTATTGTTCGGATAAAAAGCAATTAACGAAACGATGCTAAAAACATTTCTTCTATGGTCGGCCATTTTGTTTTTTTTATATTTCTATTCAAACAGAAAACAGCATAAATTAGATCATTATTATCGAAACGAATAAATATTCATATTGGTGTACTTTCCTCGCCCATTCATATTTATTTTTCACGACATTTATGGGCACGGACAAAGCTATAGTTGAAAAAAAGTAAATGGCGCGTATATAAAGAGTCTTGGTATTTTTCTCCATGGCCCAGAATCCTTTACCTAGAAACTTTCAACTTTGATTACTAATAAAAAAAAAATCCAGACAGAGGTCAAGTAGATTATCTAGTGCAACGAGGAAATGAAGCGCGAAGAAAAGGCTCACATTAGATAACACATCTGATTAAATAGACCATAATATATCTTTAATCCTGATCAGAAAAAAAGACTTTGATATTTCTTGATGTTGTATAGACGTCTAATCTGTTGTTGTTGGAACGACTATATCTTATACTAATAGAGCCTATATGTCTGTCTATCTTTTCCTTAAGTTTCTTTTAACCTTTTGTTTTTTATCTTTTATCAAAAATATTAAGGTCTTATATTATTTATACCATTCATTTAATTATCTACTTCACTTTAATATCCAATCCAATTTACATATACAACAAAATCGATATTCACGGAAGAGTGATATGACTAATTAATATATTAATCACAAGTAATTAACAGTGTTACGTATTTCTAATTGTTATTTTAAAAGGAATAAAAATAATATTATAAATTGTTTTGTAAATAAATCTTAAAGTGAAGTAATAAAAAAAAACTGAATTTTAAAGTTTTCTTTTTTTGTCTTTAGTTATAAACTTAAATTCAGTAAATGTTACAATGTAATAAGAGTGAATAGACGAACCAGCGTCTCTATTCTATTACTTGCATACGTTGGATAATTTTAGCCACCGATTTTTGAATAACGGAAATTACCGAGCCTAATGAAAAGAATAGATTGTTTTACATATAAACGAGCTTAATATCATTTTAGAATTTTTCAGAACTTAATAAGAATAAACGGTTTCATTATTTGAAGTCCGGACTAGGCGAAATGGGGTTATTTATCCTTTACGAATAACTATAAACTGCTCCAAACACTCCTACTACTACTACTACTACTACTACTACTACTACTACTACTACTACATATATTTAGGTTATAGTTTTTCTAATTTGAACAATATGAATATAAAGTTTGTGATTCAACTTAATTTCGTTTATTCTATTCAATTATATTTAATTTAATTTAAAGTACAGAAAACCTTATATTTACTTAGTCAAGGATTGTTTAATTTTAGTATTATATAAATTATTTTTTTGTGTTTTAATCCTTTTTAGTGGAGATATTTACTTTTTCGTGTATATGAAAAATCTTTTTACAAAATCCAACATCGACGAACGTGTACGATGCTGCCCCCCACCCAGAATACTATCCATGGAAGCACCAAAAGTAGACCGATCCGTAACTTGTCAATTAATTTTTATTATTGTTGATTTTTAATTCTCAGAAATTGTATTGATTAAGCTACACATTTTCATATCATATTATTAGAAATATATGGTTCAATTTTTAACAGGTGGTTCAGTTTGTTTCATGTAAATTTAATATAAAATGACCAACAGCCCGAGTTTATATTGTTAGATACTTTTTTAACACTCTATGACCTTGTTGTTACCCAATTAAAAAATGCAGTTTTGTAATGAAAGATCAAATCCGAAAATTATTAAAAGCAATAAAACAGCCCCTGTTTGAAAAACATTTAGTTGAGAGGGTCAACATTCAAGTGAAGATTAATTTTACGTTACCTTTATCTAGCAAACATACCACCACCCCCTACTAAAATTATAAAGATCATTTAGAAAAAGAATTTGAGTCCTAAAAGTTGGAGTTAAATCAACTGTATTTCGAAGAAAGTTATTAGTATTATAAATTCTAGAACTCGGCGTTTTCTATGTTTACCCTTATCAAATTTTAAGATTACTTGTTCAATATTTAGCAACACGTTTTGTGTGACTCGCGCACCCTACGGAAATTTGAGCATGTGAAATCATGTTATGTTAAAATATAGCAAACTAAAACATATCTAAAAATTGAACAGTATGTTTAATTTTTTTGTAATAATTTGAGAATTTTCTGTTTAATTTATATCCAAACTTTGTATTATTTTGATTATTTGCCCTGCTGTTCTCCTCTTGGATGTTATTTTCACAACGTTACGTTGATCTAACCTGTGTCCTTCTCCTAAATGCGTCTTGTTGAACTCGGGAATCTTTATGTCGAACTAGGGAATCTATACGAAATTTTGAACTGAACCTTTAATTTAGCGGGGGTATATTGTTCTCGTTCCATCAGTCGTAACACGATAGAAATCTTAAATAAGTCTTAATTATATTCTTAGTATCGCCTGCACTAATGATTGTACCTTTACCTGTCAGAAGACTGTCACTTTGAATTGATAATAACTTAGCACTTTATCCGTTGCGCCACAGGTCCATATCGGGAAAATGACAACATTAATCCGAATAATCAAAAAATGTCAACTATCGATCCTAATCTCAATGATTATATTCAAAGTTGTTTTTCCAAAGAAATACACATTTTAAAGGATGGTTAAGAAATCTTCAAGAAATAATTATTCCACGGGGATCAATTTACATGAAACTCACAAACTGTTTCACTGGTAAAAATAATTAAGTAATAAGTGTCATAACATGAAAATGCAGCGCTTAATCGATATTATTTCAAAGAATTAAAAACAAATTCAATGTACATTCGCTAAATATTCTATCCGTGTTTTTTGTTTTGGTTTGATTTTCTTAATTTTATGAATGAAAACCTACTTACAATTTACTTACAAAAATACACCAGTACATACATCTATATTCATATGAAGTTAGGTATGTGTAGTTGTTTATATTTTTGTATGTACCGGATTCTCTCCTATACTAATAACCCAGTCGTCAAGAATTTTAGAACAAAGCTGCGAGTCGTACGGTGTGGTAATGAGGGCTATATTTAGTTTAATTTCGTTTTGCGCAAAGAGGCAAACAAGAGGTGATATCCGTCGTGAAAATTCAGATACCTTCGGTTTTTGTGAAATTTAAACAATAGATATTAGACATCAATTCACCAAATTCAAGTTTTTTTCGAGTATTTAAAAATATTTCAGGGAGTAAGATATGGGCCCAACCTCCTATTTGAAAACTGAAATTATTAGATTTTAATCGAATTTGATCCATAGTCATTCAACACTAATTAAGCCAAATTCCTTGAATTTCTAATTTTTTCTTAAAACTCGTTCAGTTTTAGCCTGAAATTTTCGATATTTCCTAGAATCAAAATCATGTAATGGATTTTGATCAAAATTTGGTACAAGGATTCAAAACATAAAATTTAATATCATGATTTCAATCTTCGTAAGGGGACATACAATTTATGCACAACCTTTGTGTTCGGACATTTAATTCTACCCGTGATGGGACAGGTATATGTCTACTAATAACATAAAAATCAGCTTATCAAAAAGATATTTCAGTGATGAATTTCGAAATCGAACCGAATCAAAAAAGTATTTTCTTTACATATAAATGGCCTAATATCATTTTAGAACTTTTCAAACTTCATAAGAATACAATACAATAATAAATGTATTACTAATCAATGTAAATACGTAATATATTATGTTATGAAATAATATAATATATTACGTATTTTCAGTATTTATTTAAACAATACTTAATATATAATATATTATGTTATGAAATAATATAATATATTACGTATTTTCAGTATTTATTTCAACAATACTTAATACGTAATATATTATGTTATTAAATAATATAATATATTGCGTATTTTCAGTATTTATTTCAACAATACTTAATACGTAATATATTATGTTATGAAATAATATAATATATTACGTATTTTCAGTATTTATTTCAACAATGCTAAATACGTAATATATTATGTTATGAAACAATATAATATATTACGTATTTTCAGTATTTATTTCAAAAATACTTAATATGTAATATATTATGTTATGAAACAATATAATATATTACGTATTTTCAGTATTTATTTCAACAATGCTTAATACGTAATATATTATGTTATGAAACAATATAATATATTACGTATTTTCAGTATTTATTTCAACAATACTTAATATGTAATATATTATGTTATGAAATAATATAATATATTACGTATTTTCAGTATTTATTTCAACAATACTTAATACGTAATATATTATGTTATGAAATAATATAATATATTACGTATTTTCAGTATTTATTTCAACAATGCTTAATACGTAATATATTATGTTATGAAATAATATAATATATTACGTATTTTCAGTATTTATTTCAACAATACTTAATACGTAATATATTATGTTATGAAATAATATAATATATTACGTATTTTAAGTATTTATTTCAACAATGCTTAATACGTAATATATTATGTTATGAAATAATATAATATATTACGTATTTTCAATATTTATTTCAACAATACTTAATACGTAATATATTATGTTATGAAATAATATAATATATTACGTATTTTCAGTATTTATTTCAACAATACTTAATACGTAATATATTATGTTATGAAATAATATAATATATTACGTATTTTCAGTATTTATTTCAACAATACTTAATACGTAATATATTATGTTATGAAATAATATAATATATTACGTATTTTCAGTATTTATTTCAACAATACTTAATACGTAATATATTATGTTATGAAATAATATAATATATTACGTATTTTAAGTATTTATTTCAACAATGCTTAATACGTAATATATTATGTTATGAAATAATATAATATATTACGTATTTTCAATATTTATTTCAACAATACTTAATACGTAATATATTATGTTATGAAATAATATAATATATTACGTATTTTCAATATTTATTTCAACAATACTTAATACGTAATATATTATGTTATGAAATAATATAATATATTACGTATTTTCAATATTTATTTCAACAATACTGAATACGTAATATATTATGTTATGAAATAATATAATATATTACGTATTTTCAGTATTTATTTCAACAATACTTAATACGTAATATATTATGTTATGAAATAATATAATATATTACGTATTTTCAGTATTTATTTCAACAATACTTAATACGTAATATATTATGTTATGAAATAATATAATATATTACGTATTTTAAGTATTTATTTCAACAATGCTTAATACGTAATATATTATGTTATGAAATAATATAATATATTACGTATTTTCAATATTTATTTCAACAATACTTAATACGTAATATATTATGTTATGAAATAATATAATATATTACGTATTTTCAATATTTATTTCAACAATACTTAATACGTAATATATTATGTTATGAAATAATATAATATATTACGTATTTTCAATATTTATTTCAACAATACTTAATACGTAATATATTATGTTATGAAATAATATAATATATTACGTATTTTCAGTATTCATTTCAACAATGCTTAATACGTAAGTAGAGCTTAGTAGTAGTATAAAGATATATTTGTGGCAGAAAAATAGCCTCATGATTTCCCCTGAGAATAAAATATACACCTTTATGTGTAACTTATCTTCGATAAGTATACTTCAATACTGCTACTAATAAATATCTAAACAGTTTTCAGCGATTACATTGTTTATAAATTCTTCGGAAGTTTTTGTTTTTATATCCCTAAGCGATGCTGCATATTTGAATAAAAATTCAGACTGACTAAGCCACAACTTTTTAAAATGCTGATGTTATTCTTTCAGAAATTAATGACGCGACGTTATTTTGTTCCCTGTTAAAGATATGACGTGATTATATTAATGTCAACATTCAAAATCATTACTATGTACTTTCTTTCAATGTTTATTTATTTTAAAATGTGAAATATTATATATATTAAATTAATGTGGTAAATTTGTAGGATTACTTAACTATTATTATATACATTTATATGATTATATTTCTAGTTCTTAGTCAGAAGTTAAATAGTTAAGTAAATAGACATATTTTATGTTTACATTTGGCTACAAACTCGTGTATTTTGTGTAATAAAAGTAATTTTCGATTTTGAGGCTAACAATTTGATATTTTCTTCTCAGAATCAACAAACTATACTATCCATATTAGAAGAAAGCGATACATTTACGATTTTTTAAATTGATATTAGTATAAATGTTTTTATTTTCTTGTTCTAATATATATGTAGATAATGCAATACTATTTTTATATTTTTCATTTTCGAATATCATTTTTCCTATCTAACCTTGAGTTTAAAATTGCTCTAACCATGATATTAAGTCAATCTGAATCCCATGTTTTGATTGGATCTTGCTTCCCAAATCCAAGTATCGTTTCCAGTTTATATCCGTTCCATAAAAAATTATTTCACTAAATTCAGTTTTGCTGAAAAGGTTCATGGAAATGTCAATCCTTTGAGCCAGCAGATCCCTGTACAAGTCTTTGTGAACACAGCGGGCAGAAAGCTTACGAAGACTAACCCAATCAGGCCAACATATAAAACAGTGAAATCCCAAAATACTTAGGCATTCCACCAATCAAAATATATACGATGTTGAGCCACAGTTTTTATTTTTTAAGTTGATCGTCTTGGATCATCTGTTGGCTTAAAGCTCCCTTCTTTAGCATGTTTGATCCATCTAAACACGACTGCTGGGTTGTAAAGAAAGTTTTCCACATGAACCAGTTGCAAAGTATTAACGATCAGTGAAGATTTACATTGAAATGTTCTAAAAATTTGATATTAATTCTTACCTCCAAATCTTATATTTCCAATGCTGCGAAAAGTGCGATTTCGTAAAAGACATTTTAACGACACAACAGCTGGTGTACAAATCGGTGGATGTATCTATTACCTCGTGTTAAATACGTATTTACATGTGAAGAATTCCAAATTGCGATTAACGGAATTTTAAAAAACGCTAAGTTACAGCTACGAAAAGTTTGGCATTTGACCCACTCTAGCGCACCCTAAATGAACTTTTACACACTCTGATATCTACCTAGTTTTTTCATTTTTTATGAAAACAAATTATACAGTCGAATTATCGATTTTAAAATATTGGCCTTTTTTTAAAAATGTAGATTTATCCCGTTTTGAATTCAAAATCTTAATTTATTTCTACTTGAATACGTCTATGCATTCATATAATATAGTGATTGTAGCGGAACGTTCTAACTTTCTATCGTCGGTGTATACACATTTTACTTTTTAAATATACATTTTCCGTCAGTTTCGAAGCAAAGAAAAGCTAACAAGTGTTTCTAGAAGAATTAAAACATACTTGAAACAAATTCAAATAGAAAACTCAAACACATTTTGTGTAAAATTTTACTTTGATGATGTACGGCTTTCATTTGACAAGAATGCTCTGACGTAGGGGAATTTTTGTTAGCTTTTCTTTTGCTTTGAAACTGACAATATATCACAGTATGACATAATTTTGATCTGACAATTTATTTATTCATAGCACTATTACTAATTTTGAAAAACTATTTTAAACTTAAAAAATGTAGCTTAACGTTTGATCTGAAATTTGATTCCCATATGAATCGATCTGATCTATATAAAAACTGTTATATATATATATATATATATATATATATATATATATATATATATATAGTGCTATCTCTTCCGACCAGGAGCAAGTGGCGCAATGGGTGAAAAGGTAACTCGTTACTTTTATTGCGTCAAAGACCAAGCTCATCTCCTTTCACCACGAACGCCCCAGTTGAAATAAATAAAGAAGCCTACTGCTTTGATACGCTCTCGTGACTGCCGTCTTTCCCAGACTTCAAATGGAAGACTTACATCAAATCTGTTGCTAAGACCGCTGGAAAAATGGTTGGATCATTCTACCGCTCCATAAAGCATCTCACGCCCGACGCCATCATCTACCTGTACAAGAGTCAAATACGTCCTAAAAAAGAGTACTGCTGCCACATATGAGAAGGTGCCGCCCAAAGCATCATTTCCTGCCTTGACAAAGTCCAAAACCGACTTCGAAATCTAGTGGGGATGCCCTCTTCTCTTCCTTACAGTCACTGTCTCACAGAAGAGATGCTGCTAGTCTTTCTTTGCTCAACCGTTATTTTCTATGGTAGGTGGTCGACTGAGCTCAAATCTATGGGCCTCCTTGTAAAACATTCACAATAAAAACCCGCCTAGCTACTACGACTCTCAATGATTTCCCTTTCTCCCTCTGCGTGCCCAAGACGAAACAAAACTTGCATGGGCAGTGCTTCTTTCTATAGAACTGTCCGTCCATGGAACACAGTGCCGCGAGTTTGCTTCCCTGCTGACTACAATATTGTCGTCTTCAAGTCCAATGTAAACAAGTTCATGTTGAACCGTCCCCGTAAACAATAAATTTCTGACCTGCTACAACGATCGTGCCGGTGAACGCGATGTTATCTCACCATCCACCAGTCAAACTCTTTAACCCTTATCCTCGCATGGTCTTTGGGCCTTGATAAGCAGTGACCTTTAATGTAAATATTAATGAGAGAGAGCAAGAAAGGGGTAGGGAGAGAGAATCAGACAAACTACCCCATTCTGATAATATACAGGTCTGCTCATTAGCCAGAATTATGCCAAGGGCGGATCCACGGCTGGTCTGAAAACAGCCGCCGAATAAGTCATACAGAATGCTGATAAACTAGTACAATTTGATTCCCACGGCAGCAAAATTTGGCACAAGGCCGGAACGTGCAGAAAACCAGCTTCTGTTGGAAGACTGGTCGGGTGTAAAAATAGTCGAGAACGTATCCGTTGGTAGTTCACGGTAGAGGCATCTCAGGCAATCGACAATAACCCACTCATGTTCCGAAATAGGAGGTAATTACTGGGAGGCTGCACTTCCTAGGACCAAGCTTAACCACCCCCCATTCTGACAATGGTCTGATCATCACCAATGAATTCTCTATTTGCAAGAATAATGTCATGGACAAATTTTCGATTGGTATGTAATCAGCTGGCTAACTAATCACCCAGAATGCTGGTAAACCGGTAATATTTATTCTTTTTTTTGCTAACGCAGGTAAATATGGCATAAGGCCTGAAGGTGGGATATAAAGTTAGTGCACCAGAAAAAGGTGCATTCTTTCTCCGCAAAAATAGCATTAATAGCCCTATTGCCACTCTTCGGTAGAAGCTCCCCAGGAGATTAGCAATAAACCAATATTTTTCTCAAAGAGATGAGGTAAAGTCTAAGATTTTATCATTCCTACAAAAGAAGGTCTGCTAACAAGCTAACTTGCCAGATTAACACCAGTGTGTATTGTAGGTTTGTATGAACACAGCCGGCGAACCAATCATTCTGAATGCTAGTAAATCGGCCTACACATACAATACCGTAAATGATTATATACACTCCGGAATAGTTCAATGTAAGAAGGGTGTAAGTCCGTTCCTACAACAGTGGAAGACAACTGGAAGCTCTCTATCAACGAAAATGTTTCATTGTTAAATGAGCTAATTTTAATTTGGCTTAATTATTTAGAACTATTTGTGTCATGTGTAGAAATTTGGTATTCTTGCGCAATAGAAGTCATCCATTTCGACGTCATACGCAGACGCTTTCTCTTGTCCTATGTTCTGTTTTTGATATATTATTCATTAAGTACTGCAATAAAATGCGGAAAACAAAGTATTGACATTTATATTTGTTTTTTCAACAACTTGATATAAGACTCGTAATATATTGAAAATTTTAAGTTTGACATTTGACCGATTGTTTAATCTTAAGTTTAGCCCTATATCACCAAACTTAACACAGAAATGAATATATGTGTCAGTTGTGTGTGAATGTATACAATTAAGAATTCTGTGTTGGGTTCTAAGATTATAACTAAAAAAATATGTTTACATTTACAACATACATATGCTAACATTCGAACAAATTATGTTTATCAGGGTACACATATGGCCACATTCTGACAATATATTCTGACATATTTCATTACAACTTAGCAATTTGACTATCACCGAGAGTTAAATGATTTGAATCTGTTTATTGTAAGATATGAAGCAATGTCATAGTATACAAATATATATACAACAATAAAAAATAATTAACATAACTTATCTCAACATTTCACACCCTACTACACCTTCCTCTTCGTGACGCTAGATAATATTAACAATAATTGGTTAATTGCCTGCATAAAACACTTATCATGCACTCACTTCCGTAAGTTAACCTACTTCCACTGACATTTTTGGCTTCCAATTCACAAGTAGGTTAGATGGAATCTTTTATATCAACTTCAGCCACTCTTTTTAGTATACTTTTATAATAGTGTTTTTAAATTAATTAGTAGTTACCACAAAATAAATTTTATTCTATGTCTGCACTTTGTAGCAGTTTTGTTTATTCTGTGAAATAAATTTCTTGTGTCAATCAAACTTTTAAATTTAAAGTTTCTCACAGAGACATAATCTACACTGTTTGCAATACTTAAGTTCTAAAAATGGCTATTGATATACTATATCTGTGTTTTCGGTAAGTAAATATACTTTTGTGATTAATATATATATATATATATATATATATATATATATATATATATATATATATATATATATATATATATAAAAGCCTACTTCAAAAAAACAAATTTTCAGTTGCCTGCGTACAAAGTGTTTACGAAAATGTGTCATTCATTTTTATGTTTTTAGGTATAAGGTGGGATAGATGGGGGAAAGAAGAAAATATCTCCCCGTGGAATTGAAATAAATAAATTACAAAAGCAAAGAAAACGACTCCCAATGTCTTACTCCCTTTCGTTACTCATCGATACGGCTGATCGAGTTTCTAGTCTGCAATTCACGGCGTCGATTATGTAAAGCAGTCAATAAGACATCCGAACCTCTATGAATCGAACCGAATTTTGTCATCGTATTCAGTCATGTGACCGTATGACGCGAGGATTGAGCATGCGCGGTGTACACACCGCGCAGTGGCTGACGGGAAGTGTTACGATCGATTGCGGGTCGAAGTGGAGGTGAGGACTGTTTTTTGTCGATAGCAGTAGAGTGAGTCATAAGCAAGCAAGACATAAAATCAAGAGGAGGAGAAGTTGGGGAGAGGTAGAAAAAGTTCGGAAGCACCTGCCATGCGAGGTACCTGTGTTTGAAACGTGTTCGCGAAGTATTTTAGCGCAGGTTTGCTCAAGGAAATAAGAGGGAAGGAAAGAACTAAAAAAAATGTCTGCTGCAAATAGAAGTGTATGCGTGTGTGAGAGAGAGAAAGGCAGAGAGAAGGAGAGAGTGTATGAGAGAGATAGAGAGAGCAAGATGGAGTAGTTCCGAAACAAATGAACAAAAGACATAACATCCAGCCAATCACATAAATAAGACTACACACAGGCATGAAAGAAGTAAGTAGACCCTCTCATTACCATTAATATATATATATATATATATATATATATATATATATATATATATATATATATGGCAGACATGAAAGAAGTAAATAGACATGATTATCAGTAATAATACAGATTGCTGTCAGAGGGTCCTAATGGACTAGGCAAGATAATATCGATTATTTATGTTGATAATTACTTGGTTAAACGTTGACAGAGCAATACGGAGGTTTGAGATAATTTGATGTTGATTAAGCCCACTATCATATGAACATATATGGCTTCACAAAAACTCTGAGAAATCTAATGCTTTGACCGGTGTCATACTTAAATAGTGATATATATATATATATATATATATATATATATATATATATATATATATATATATATATATATTTATATTCCGCTCGTGCGTTGAATACTATCGACGACAAGACGTATTCCCGGCCTCCCAAGCAAGTGCACATTAATTTCAAGTACTGTCTCTTGTGATTTCCCACGGCCGTGTGGTCACGAGCCTTAGTCTCGTGATTCTAGGCTGAATCTACGAACTGCATTCGTCTCTATGCGACCGCCTGCAACCGCCTCTTCTGCACTGATGAGGATGGAAAGCCCAGAACGGCGTCGTCTGTAGGTATAAAACACTTTAAAATTAAAAATATTTATAGATTATATATATATATATAAATATATATATATATATAAATATATATATATACATATATATATATTCATATCTGAACTACAAAAAATGCTAATTAGTATAAAATATCGATGTTTCAAACTTTTACTTCTGATTTGTACATCTCCGTGTGCCAGCCGTCTGCGAAGGAAGCAGACACTTTAAACATGTATGGATTATTTTCGTGCGGTGTCTATTTACTTCTAAACCTGTGCTTTATATTCTGGTGTACTTATCAAATCCTGCAAATTTGAAATCTTACTCTTATATGCAGATGACAAGATGTGCTCTTACTCGTGGGTTGATGTATCTAGTAAAGAATTTGAACGGTTGTCACTTTGTCTTCATGTTCTGTGTAGCACGCACTTTGGTCGGGTTAAGACAGATTTCCCCCAAGGATGGATGATTTCTAGAGAATATTCAATTCACAAGCGGTGTCCAGTCGCCTGTCCATCCCGCCCAAGCGAGATTATTTTAACAACGTTAGTTGTGCAGTTTTAGCAGGGAAGTGTCGCCGTCCTGCCACGTACAGCGCCATATTCATATAAATTGTTGATAGAAGCTAACAACGCTATCATTCTGTTACTTCAAAGCCGGATCTACCATGAAGGTTTTCTCATCTTAGTGATAATGCGGGCACCACGACCCTTTAAATAGTTAACAAGACGGACAATTATTATTTTTTTCACACACCTTGAGCTCTTTCCTACTTTATACCTTACAGACCTATGGCAACAAATATCTTTTTGGGGACAGGCTCATTCATTCGGATTCAACAACCATTAATCTTATTTATTCCGAGCATGTGTAAGCAATACAGTCTAAAATAATATATTAGCCTGGGATGAAACGCGGGAGCCTCTGTGTAGCTTAATTGCCATAAATATAATTTCATAACTTACTATATATATATTTATAATTTATACATATATATATATTTATATATATATATTTATAATATATATATATTTATAATATATATATATATATATATATATATATATATATATATTTATAATTTATACATATATATGTATATATATTTATAATTTATACATATATATGTATTTATAATTTATATATATATATGTATATATATATATATTTATAATTTTTATATATATATATATATATATATATATATATATATATATATACATATATTAAATACTAGTATAACTTTAAACAAGTGAAAAAGTTTCACAACTTTATATAATGCCAATCTGTTCATTTCAATGTCAAACTCTTGGATAAAAACCTTTTTTGAAACTGCTGTAGAATATATATTTGTGATACTTCACTCTTGTTCTCGACAACTTCGTATTCTTTTCGGAATCTCGTTTAAATCGACTTCTGTGTAGAATTTCTCTGCTGAAAAATCTCTAGTTGCTGTGATCCTAGTTCGCTATAATTGAATGGCAATTTTACAACTCACTTCCCCAGTGATACGATGACACATGTTTTCATAGAAGACTCTGTAAATCTATCGACAATTCTTCTTCCATTTTTTCCTTCCGTTGTTACTTACTTGAGACCCGAATGTTGCTTGTTAGCTTTTTAAATTTTTTCTCCTGACCGGGTGTGGGTAATAATTCATTATATAGCAGCACACTAATGAAATAACTGTATATTTCATAAAAATTAATTAATTCATTTATTTTATTATTTCTTTATTTTCGTTGGACATATCTGAAGTATGAGTTTAATGAGATTTGAACCATTTTAAAAGAAAAAAAATGTGCTAATTCTAATGATGTGAGAAAATTTAGACCATCATACGTAGCAAGACGAAAACGAACACTTATCAACTTCGTTTGCAGGACGACTGTTTTTCAGAGAGAAAATAACGTTTTCATAATTGCTTGTTTTATAGTTGGACTACATTGCATGCGTGAGCAACTAATTTGCATGTGTACAAACCAGCTGACTTAAAAAACACGGATTAAAAGCAGATTGTGATTCGAATTTTTTGAGCTGATCCCTCCTGGCTAAACACTCAGCATTATAAAGTGGGAATCAAGTGGAAAAATCCAGAAAAAAACTAACGCTCTATAATTGTGTTGTAACCAACCTATTTATTTTTTTATTTTAAGAGTAAAGATTGCTAAAAAATATTAGATAAACATTTAATGACTATTTCCTCATCACAATTGGAAATAATAAATCTCTGAAATACATGTACATAATAGCTTCTAAGTAAAAACGAGAAATAAGAATGACATGTGAATTTCACTTTGAGACTCATGTAAGACGCTTCTGTAAGCCTTTACACGTTTATTTGAGAAAGCGTTGGTGTTGGAAATTTTATTTTTTATAGTGTGATTACGGTCTTGTTTGAAGAGTTCTTCAAGTTTTGACCATCATAGTAACCTCATTATGGCTACAAGAGATTTACATACATCTTTTTTCTGACATTATACAATCTCCTGACATGATATTAACTAAAACATTGCATTTTTTCTAAGCCCACTACTTCAGACGTATAATCCCTATTTTCACACAGGCAGTACATTTTGATAGCTTTAAAGTAACTAGAGATTCGATATTTTCTAATTATTCAAGAGCCCAAATCCCTCCAAATATTATGGACACATAATATGACAAGTATTACAAGTACAGGATGGTCGCAAGAAAAGCGGAACATTTAAGCAAGAGCTTTAATTCAATTTCTTCAGCAATCGATTTCTGATTTTATTGCATCGAAGGACTGACCTTAAAAAAGCGCAGACTTAAATGTCATGGATTACTGTGTTTGGAGCTAGTTATTAACAGAAACTCAGAAATGCCGACACAACATAGACTCTATTGATGATTTGAAAACGTGATTGGCAAGAACTTGGAATGATATCCCACAGGTTACTCTTCAATTTCGCCACGCGAGCTTGAATTTCTACGTTAGGATGCAGCTATGAAGTGCATGGACGAAATTTAGAGCATCTGTGAGTGTATTATAATATTATTATTTGAAAAACTTCATAAAAGTTATTCTTTGTAAAACGTTTAATCAATTGCCCGCTTTTCTAACGACCACCTTGTAGTATCTAAAATATAAGCATGCCATTTCACCTAAGTTTCCAAAGCATCGTAAAACATGAAAGAAATTTAGCATCCTCAAACATGATACTAGTGATGATAAATTATTTCGATCAATGTAGGCCTGAACTGAGATTGCATCAATCTAAGTGATCTGTCTTTTCCAACTATGCGTTTATATTTAGAAACATTGACATTGTTTATGGCACGCATGAAATTGATCTGTTGTGTTGAGAACTGTAATAACTTCCTGGCCTACCATTCACATGCAACATGAGTTGGAACACATACACAGAATAAACTGCCACGGCAGCTGCAAGAAAAGTGGGCTCCCTCTACCAGGCTAGAAAACTTCTCCCACCTGCCAAAATCCTTCATCTCTACAAAGCAACCATCTGTCTATGCGTGGAGTATTGTTGTCACACCTGGGATCGTGCACCAGCCACTAGTCTCTCCCTATTAGACAGGGTCAAATAGCTCTCTAATCTAATAGATCCCACACTGTCTACAAAGCTCCATCTCTTGTCCCATCGCCGCAATGTAGCATTACTGATCTTGTTTTACAAGTAGTTCAATGGAATGTGCCCCAACGACGTAAATACACACGACCAACCCCAAAATAGCAAAATCCCACCCTCTTCACTGTAGAGATATTAAGATGCCGGAAGGCTTTCTACTTTAATAGCTTTTTTTCCTCAAGCTGCTAGCTTTTAGAATTCCCTCCTTGGTCTTTTTCCCCTGACTGTACCAACATGCAGAAATTCAAATGCAATGTGAACAAACATCTCGTTGCACAACTCCCCACTTAGAATGTTCCTATGGATATGAACCCTAATTCACGATAACCCATTACGTCTCAGTGGAAATTACCTTGTTCGGGCTTAATAAAAGTGAAAAAAAAGATGATGATATTATAAGAATATCACTTTGATGTCGGTCAAGCAGTTGTAATATTGGATCAAACAATTGATCATTTTATGGGAGGCTAATTAGAGGTAAAGATCATCTGTGAGAATGATCGAACTTATAGTGGATTCGATTGTAATTCTCTCTGCTTCGTATTTATTTATCTACTACTTTCATCCACATATTTTCACATTCCGTTAGTGACTGAAGAAAGAATATGATTGTCGGAAATATATCATCCACCAGAAAAAAACAACATTTAGTCGTGTTTCAAATTGTCCTCAGAAATACCGAGCAGAGTTTAAAAATAAAAATAGAAGTGAATTGCTATTTTTTCTCACTAATTTGTTTTTTAATTTCTTTTATCCTCTCAACATCCAGTAATTATCTGTAAGAGGATCATACGTTGTAACAACACTATACAATATATATATATATATATATATATATATATATATATATATATATATATATATATATATATATATATAATTTTTATTTCATGTGTATACACATATAATATTATAAGGCAATAAAATATATTGTGTATAGATTTTAAGTATTAACTTCAATATTGCTTAATACGTGAGTAGAGCTTAGTATTAGTAGTATGAAAATATATGTATGCCAATTAAGGTACGCAAAGGCGTCCATGTTTCATCCCCCAGAAATAATCATTCCGTGCAGGATCAAACATGGAAGCCTCTGTGTAGATTAATTGCTATAGATAGATGTTCATATCACACCTATATACAGGGTGAGTAAAAATGTACGCAAATTATAAAGTCTATATTAAATGTATATAAAATGAAACTAAATGTAATCAATAGAAAGCAGAGTTAATGTGGTTTGTTACATTATAACAAATGTTCAATTATACTGCCTTCATCTTCAATCACCATCTCTGCACGTTTCACGAAATTACTTACATGATACTTGATTTACCTCTGAAATGATGCGATCTATTAGCTTATTAAGATTGTTAGACTGAAATTGATGGAATACACGGACCTTCAGCATGCCCCTAAATAGAAATCCAGCAGGCTGAGATCAGGCGACCTTGGTGCTCACGGTATTCCGTATTCTCGGCCAATCACACGATGTTCTTGAAATTCTGAAACTAGAAAATCTCGAGCCAACAACGAATAGTGGGGAGGAGCTCCGTCGTGTTAAAAGACAACAGTCCCCATTTTACGCATTTTCCGTAACTGAGGGATGAGATGATCGCGAACAGGACTGTATAATTCACTCGATCAATTGTCGAGTCGAAGAAGAATGGTTGCAATTGATATTCAGCACTAAATGCCATCCACACTCACAACTTTTCTGGATGAAGACTTGTAGATAAAACCACTTTTAGATTTTCAAACCTCCGAAATAACACAGTTGTGGCGGTTAACCAAACCGTCAAGCGAGAAATAAGCCTCGTCTAATCACAGCACATCTTTTAACACCAACTGATTTTCCATAACCCAATTTGCGAAAGCAGTCGTTGTGGTTTGTCTGTATCATCAATAGATTGGACGAGGCTGATGCGGTAAGATAGCATATCTTGGTGATGAAGAATCTGTGTTACACTACGTTGAGGAATATCTGTGAGTTCAGCTACACCCCTTGAACTTGCATGGCCAAGTGCATTAATTGACTGTAAACTTGTGCTGGCCTCTACACCACCACCCACACCATTTTCCTCCAGTGACGGCCTGCCGCTTGATGGTAAATCATGGAATGTTTTTGTGCTTTCTAATTTCTTTAACAACCGTAGATAAGAGAAGTGGATTATTTCGCATAGCTTTTATCTTTTTGTATGCACTCATTGTTGCAGTTGCATTTTCATTATTCTTATAATGCAATTTTACTAGATCCAGTCTAATTTCAAAATCAAGTAGTATGATTTAAATAATGACCTGTAAAGTATAAAACGAATTAATTATACAAACGTCATGCATATATTTATAACACATATAAAAGTAATGTTAACTAATATATGATTGCTGGAAATATTTTGAACAATATAAATTTGCGTGCATTTTGACTCCCCCTGTATATACAGTTGTAATATAAAACTATTATATATATATATATATATATATATATATA